>JAOWBW010000078.1:1601631-2076012 GCA_026119855.1 Campanula takesimana | reverse complement strand
ACCATATGTGGATACCCAACCATGCATCACTAACCGACTTCCACCGGATTTCCCGATAAGATTCCATGGTGACCGTATCATTTCTGCAATCGGAGACCTCTTGGACCACGAGCTCATTGCATGCCTCCAATGTATAATTCCTGCAAGCAACCAAGATTATGGGTACGCCTACACCCACGCACTCCATAGAATCCTCATGTTGCACCTCAGTCGGGTACATTGTTGGAAAAGAGAAAACAAATGGAAGCTAAATTGAAAGGACACTCGAGGGGCACCCCTTTGCATTGAGTAACGTGATTCTCATCCCCACCACGCTCCGGTCAACAATGAAAGAAAATCCAAAGGCCGAGCCAAGCTCCATTTCACAAAGTTTGAGGATTTCGGAATGCCCATAAGCAAAGTGTTTGAAGGATTGGTCAAACAAGGGCCTCATGTGGCCCCTCGAAGATTTCCGGCCAAAGAATCTTGAAAAAACGTCGCGACAAGACCAAAAGGTGTGCCTTTCACAACTACCAGGGCAATGATACCAATGATTGCACCGCCATAAAACGCATAATCTCGAAGCTAATCGAGAGGGAAAGCTTGGACGCCCCCACGCCCCGACACAGCCAATGACCCGAGCGTCAAAATGCTCGAATTTGTGACTTCCCCGATGGTCGGTAAATGGACTGATGTCCGTCCCAAGGAAAAGGAGCCCGCGTTGACAAAGTTGTCAATCCCAAAACGGGAGAGCCTGTTTTAGAAGAGTTGACAAAATCAGTGTCCCAAATGATGGTTCCTAAACTCAGCAAAAGCCGAAAATGACGGAAGGCGTTTTGAAAGGACCAGCGGCACAGAAAATGTCTGAAGGGATGAATTCCCCGGGTTGGGAAATGAATGGTGTTGCGGCTTGCCACAGCAGAGGACGGATTTCGAAACCCCTTCATCAATCTCCCCTTAGAAAAGGTCTGTTTTCATCCTTAGGAAGAGTCAGCTGCTTTTAGGATGGTGAGTAAGCCTTAAGAAGAGTCAGTTAAGGTGTCTGTTAGGTTTAGTTAGAGTCTTGATCCCCCGTTGATGCCATGTGGTGACCATTCTGAGTCCATTGTCAGTTTCTTAATAAAAATTATTATTATATTGCCTTGTCAAAGTTTGCAAAAATGTGTGTGAGTCTTTCATTCAAACAAAATTATGTCTTCAAACAAAAAAAAAATCTTAAAATAAAAGATCAGTTTTTCCTAAAAGGCTAATCCGATAATGAGCATTTTTCTCAAATCATGGTTATAATTTCACCTTGAGGTTTAATATGCTAAAAGTCCTTCGCGGTTCTGTCCATCGGAAACATCGACCAAGGAGCCCACACCTGAATTGGCATCCGAGACAACCATCCACGTGAACAACAAGGAGAATCCCGTGCTTCGGAAGCCCAAAGGCGGCTACATCAAATGGAGGTCTGTACCCTCGTCGAGTGTCATACACAAAGGTTGCGCGCCTTGAAAGGAAATCACCAAAAGGAGATGGCCAAAGCAAACTCGCAACTCATGAGTAGTAGACGGATCCGACAATTACAACGCCAAGCCAAATGGAGACCTCGCGACATCTTTTCCGACGGCATGGAACCCGAGTTCCCCGTAGAAGACATGGAATATGCCGCCGACGACCCCTCCAACAATTGAGGAAGAAAATGGATCATCGTGCTTCATGGGAGCACATCCCTAAAAAAAAAAAAATGAGTCTTCCAGCCTCGTAGATCTAGACTTTCACCAAAAGTCCGTCCCAGACTGTGTCTTTTTTTTTTTTTTACAAAGGTCCATACTTGGACATGTATGTATAAAGTTATCTAAATAAAAGGGTCATTTTCCTTCTCTTTCTCTCTAGACTTGAGACATTATTTGTAATATACACTTACTCTTGAAATTGTCTCGCTTGTTATTATCAATTGATTGCTACGTCCCTAAAATGATGAATTGACTTCTAAGCATACTAGTCAATGACGACTCATTAAGGACGAATGGGCCTAACACAAATGAAAAATGCTAAATGCAAACAATTAATCTTGATGTGAATAAATGTTGTGATCAATTGGCATTAAGAGACCATTAATGGCAAACCTTCCTCTATACACACCCCCTATACACATCCCCGATACAAATTCTTGATGCACATCAAAGGCATCCCGAGACGATGAAAAGACAAGGATGTTGTTGCTCAACCACCAAGATTCAACTGTGAACGCACGTGCGCAGCCAAGCAAAGGACTTCCCGATCTTCAAAGTCAAAGTGAGCAGTGACGGACATTCCACAAGGAGGCTACAAATGAACCAATGCCCCAAGAAAGCAAGTTGGGGCTAATGTTTCTCCTCCCTCTCTCTCTCTCAAAAAAAAAAATATAATGAGAAGAGAGAAAAAAATGGATAATGGAAAGGAGGAAAGGAAATGGATATTGACGAAGAAAGAGTCTGCCTCAAAAGCTCACTGCAAAAGTCCACCTCAAAGAACATCCCGAGGAGTTCACCATCAGCAAAGAAACAACATCCTTCAAAAGGACACCAACTTCAATAAAAGACGATCACGATCGAACCACGGCGACCTGAGCTCCTCAAACTGAGGGGAACGTAGGCAACCTTCGGGTCCGTCACAGCATGAGAAAGAACGGTCAAACCATGGCTTTCTCAAAGTAGCCAAGCCTCTCCCCCTTGGTCCCATCAGTGACCAATTTACCAGACAAGGACCAATTCCCCATAAACACCTTTTGATCTTGCCATTGATCGAATCTTGATCCTAATTGATCACAACATTTATACATGTTAAGACTAATTGCTTGTTATAATCTTGACTTAATAATGAACATGGTCTATCCAAGCAATCATTTTGATAATTTTAACCAAGACAAATTTAAATGTCTCGACAAGTCTTCTTCTCTACATCTTAGGAAAGAGCTAAACACTTATGTTCTGTCAAGCAGGGGCTTCCTCCTATTTCATGATACAATTGAGGGACTCTCTCCCGCCTAAATAAAATGCCCCTGCATGTTTTCTCCAAAAGACATCTTAAGTCCCCGTCCCATCGAGTCGGCTGGATCACTCATAAAAAAAAAAAGGCACCAAAAGAGTAGCCCGCTAGTTGAAAAACCATAAGGGGGCCCTAGGCAAAAGACAGGGTGTACCATAAAAAAGAGCAAAAACTAGCCCGTTAGGTTGAAAACCCGCAAGGGCGTCCTAGGCAAAAGAAAGGGTGCGTCATGAAAAAGGGATGGTTCCTAACCTCACTTCAAAGGTCTGTTGGGTCTACGCCAACGCCAAAGGTCAAAAGATGATATTGGGTCTACGCCAGCATCAAAGGTCGAAGGACGACATTGGGGCTACCTCCACACCAACGACACAAGGGCACGGGGCTACCGCCACAAAGACATGGCTACTTCCACCAAAGACATGGGGCTACCCCGACATCGATGACAACGAGGACATGAGGCTATGCCGCCACCGACACCAATAAGGACATGGGGCTACCTCCAACATCAACAGCGGAGAAGGACATGGGGCTACCCCAATATCAATGACAAAAGGTTTCTCTATACCCGATCACTGCTAAGAAATGGATAAAGCTCCAAGGGACTTTATGCATGACAAAACCTCATGGTTAAGTTAAATAAAAAATTTGACTAACATGCTTCGTTAAAGATTTGCCTTTAGGAATAAGCATTTTTAAGCTGACCTTTTGGCCTCATTTATCAAAAAACAATGTTTCAAGCAAAATTCTTTTGATCTTCTTTCAAAATGATTGGACTTTTTCATCCACAATGTGTCTAAAAGGTCACCCATAGGCTTCCCAGGTGTCAAGAAAGTGTGTCAACCTTCCCGTAGAGTTGAGTTGACCAAAGTTCAAAGTTTGACCAAAGAGGTCAAGTTAAAATTTTCCCGGTCAAACCCCCAAAGATGGAGTTGACCCAAGTCAAGCCTTGACCCAGAATGGTCATTTTAGGATAAAGTGTTTGTCCCGGCAGTCCAAAATGACGTAAGACCATCCTTGTTAGTCAACCATCTCGTAGTTAGTGTTGACCAAACCTTTAGGATTGACCAAGTGAAAGTCAAATCCGTTGTTGTCCCGGCAGTCCAAAATGACGTAAGACCATCCTTGTTAGTCAACCATCTCGTAGTTAGTGTTGACCAAACCTTTAGGATTGACCAAGTGAAAGTCAAATCTGTTGTTGTCCCGGCAGTCAAAATGACGTAAGTCCATCCTTGTTAGTCAACCATCTCGTAGTTAGTGTTGACCAAACCTTTAGGATTGACCAAGTGAAAGTCAAATCCGTTGTTGTCCCGGCAGTCCAAAATAACGTAAAATCATCCTTGTTAGTCAACCATCTCGTAGTTAGTGTTGAGCAAACCTTTAGGATTGACCAAGTGAAAGTCAAACCCGTTGTTGTCCCGGCAGTCCAAAATGACGTAAGACCATCCTTGTTAGTCAACCATCTCGTAGTTAGTATTGACCAAACCTTTAGGATTGACCAAGTGAAAGTCAAATCCGTTGTTGTCCCGGCAGTCCAAAATGACGTAAGACCATCCTTGTTAGTCAACCATCTCGTAGTTAGTGTTGACCAACCTTTAGGATTGACCAAGTGAAAGTCAAATCCGTTGTTGTCCCGACAGTCCAAAATGACGGAAGACCATCCTTGTTAGTCAACCATCTCGTAGTTAGTGTTGAGCAAACCTTTAGGATTGACCAAGTGAAAGTCAAACCCGTTGTTGTCCCGGCAGTCTAAAGTGACGTAAGACCATCCTTGTTAGTCAACCATCTCGTTGTAGTCCCGGCAATCCAAGATGACGTAAGACCATCCATTTAGTCAACCCTCTCTTATAGAGCCAAGTTGACCAAGTCCCGGCAGTCCAAAATAACGTAAGACCATCCGTGTAAGTCAACCCTCTCTATAAGAGCCAAGTTGACCAAGTCCTGGCAGTCCAAAATAACGTAAGACCATCCGTGTAAGTCAACCCTCTCCATAAGAGCCAAGTTGACCAAGTCCCTGCAGTCAGACCATCATTTTAGTCAACCTCCCATGAGTTAACGTTGACCAAATCTTAGCCTCTGACCAAATGAGTGTCATGCCCGAACCCTAGCCTCTGACCGAATGAGTGTCATGCCCGAGTCCTAGCCTCTGACCAGATGAGTGTCATGCCCAAAATCCCTAGCCTCTGACCGAGTGAGTGTCATGCCCAAATCTCTGGCCTCTGACCGAATGAGTGTCATGCCCAAATCTTAGCCTCTGACCAAATGAGTGTCATGCCCGAATCCCTACCTCTGACCAAGTGAGTGTCATGCCCAAATTCCTGCCTCTGACCAGATGAGTGTCATGCCCAAATCTTAGCCTCTGACCAAATGAGTGTCATGCCCGAACCCTAGCCTCTGACCGAATGAGTGTCATGCCCGAGTCCTAGCCTCTGACCAGATGAGTGTCATGCCCAAAATCCCTAGCCTCTAACCGAGTGAGTGTCATGCCCAAATCTCTGGCCTCTGACTGAATGAGTGTCATGCCCAAATCTTAGCCTCTGACCAAATGAGTGTCATGCCCGAATCCCTGCCTCTGACCGAATGAGTGTCATGCCCAAATTCCTGCCTCTGACCAGATGAGTGTCATGCCCAAATTCATGCCTCTGACCAGATGAGTGTCATGCCCAAAATCCCTAGCCTCTGACCGAGTGAGTGTCATGCCTAAATCTCTAGCCTCTGACCGAATGAGTGTCATGCCCGAGTTCTCCACCCGACCTTGAACGGTCACCCTTAGGCTTGAGATGCTAAGTTCTCCACCCGACCTTTACGGTCACCCTTAGGCTTGAGACGCTAAGTTCTCCACCCGACCTTTACTGTCACCCTTAGGCTTGAAGACGCTAAGTTCTCCACCCGACCTCGACGGTCGCCCATAGGTTTGAGTAGCCTTAAAATCTCTCACCGCTCTTGATTCCCCACGAACGGGATACGTAGGAATCCTATACCCCTGGGTCCAGCCATCTGAAGAAAAATCGGCCCTAGCCGTCCTCCCATCAAGTTGGGATGCTTTATGTATCGACAACCCCACTTCTCCAAAGCGACGTTGCCGAGGGGCTCTGTAAGTACCCCAATCTGAAATGACCAAATCAGAGGAGTTCTTGGCACCATTCAGGGACAAAATGATAGGCCAGGACCTCACTAGGATAAATTTGGAACACAAGGACCTTTCTGGAATTAAAAATTGGAAAAATCCAGAAGGCACCATCCCTAGCCGTACGGCTACTTTGGGAGGTCACAGGGCCTATAAATTGAAGCCCTTGCTGATCATTCCAGAGGGGGGGGGGGGAGAAACGATTATTGTTAGTGTTACTCTGCTAAAATTACTCCAGAAGAGTGTTTAGAGTGAAAAGAGAGAGAAAGATTGGCCTAACCAAACATAGGTAAAGTCACATTCTCCCCCATCCTTCTCTTCATTTCATCTCCTTGTTTGTTCATGTTTATTTGTTCATTTCTTATATTTCTTGCAAGTCTTCTCCATCTCAAGCAATTTATATTTCTTGCAAGTCTTGTCCATATCAAGCAATATATATACATGTATTACAAGCCTTGGCATTCCAAGCTATATATATATATATATATATATATATATATATATATATATATATATATATATATATATATATATATATATCATTATTATGTATACATATGGTCCAAACCATGAATGATTCAAGGTGCCCTTCACACTTTGTGTGAAAGTGGTTCTAACCTAAGGATGATCATGATTTGTTGAATTTCTTACTTATAACAAATTAATGATCTATTTTAATGAAAAAGACACATGTTTTGGTTGATTATGTTGTTCATTGGTAGCAAGGATGGTCATTTGGATGATAAAGTTTCAATATTTATCATCCAAACATTGATCTAGCTTCAAAATCCCCTTTGGGTCATAAAGACCAAATCTTTATGTCAAATAATGTTGTCCCAAGGTTGTATTTGGCTTAAGGATCCACTCTTGTGGTGAAAGTCCAAATCTTTATGTTGATTTTGTTTTGATTTGGCAATGATAATCATGTGGGATGATAAAACCTTAGTGTTTATCATCTTTCCCCTTGATTTAGCTTTGAAATCCTATTTTGGGTCATAAAGATTGAATCTTTATCCAATAATTTAGTCCCTAAGAGGTTAATAATGTATAAAATGTCATCTTGATGATAAAGTTTCCATCTTTAATCATCAAATGGTCATTTTGTCTCATTTGGTCATATTCATCACCTTTGTGTGATTTTCTCCGATGATTGTTTTGATCACACCTAAACACTTGTTTTGGGATTCAATTGATGATCATTAGGCATATGAATGATTTTGTTTAAGTTTGTTGTGTGGGAATAAAACTGGAATCAGAACTGTTTAAGTTCAGTTTCAGCAGAATGCTCTGTTTCTGCCTGGAACTGGACTGTTTTTGGACAAACTGTAAAAATTCCAGGAAGAGCATACTACAGCCGTACGGCTGCTCTGGGCGCAGAGGGCAAAATGTCCATTTTGTCCTCTGATCCTTGTTTTCTTAATAAAAGACCCCCTTTTCAGTTAAATCTTTGAATAAGAGTTAAAACAGACCATTTTCCGTTAAATACACACACACACACACATTCACTTTTGTTAACCAACATTAGGGAGACTCGGTTTTCCGAGGCACTTTGGGTGAACTTCGTATAAGTTCTTCCCAAAGTGTAACGTGACCTCCGAACTCATCATCTCTAACCATTTTCATTAAATTGGGTTTAAAATTAATTTAATGTGGCGACTCCGTTTTTGTGAAAGGAAAGTTACTCGTGTTTGGCATTTCTTCCTCGTGTGAACTTTGCTTGTTTCGCCCCGGGGACGGGATCCTTACAGAGGGACTAAATTTGATAAATGAAATTATTAAACTAAATTTGATATGAAATTTGGTGTAATACTATTCACTTGCACAAAATATAATGCAAGATATAGAATCAGGTAGAGTAGTGAATTGTAGCATTTTCAGTGTTTATTAAAGCCGCTCTAAGAGGTGAGAAAGTGAGAATAATTCAATTAAAATTATGACATTCAAAATCTCTATTTCGCCTTCGAGATTTTGCTTAACTAAAATAAATAAATTATGATGTGACATCCTGGAGAATACACAAATATATATATATATATATATATATATACTCCCCCATTTCAAATAAATATTTAATTTATTTTTAGTTAAAAGTAATTTAATTATAATTATAAAACAGAAACATATACTACTATTTTAAATAATATGTGCCACTTATTATAAGAGTATGGTCCTGCAGGGGCGGATCTAGTATGTAGCCAGGGTGGGCCGATGCACATCCTGGATTTTCCGAAAAAAATTACCGAGTAGTTATTAAAAAAAACAAAAACAAAAATTATAGGGGTGTAAATTGTGATTTTTGAAAGAAGAGTGGTGCAGAGTGTTAAAAATAAAACTACTACTAAAAGACTAAACCAAACTGAAACGGGCAACGCAGAAAAACATGCTGAAACTTTTATTTTTTTCGCCGCATTCCGATTCTGCGCTCTGCAAATCGACGGAGACGCAGGCACAGCTGCACAGACCACCGGCCATGGCAAGTCGCCTGTCGGCATACATCCGTGATCTGCCCCTGCTTTCCTTCCTCCACAATGTCTCAATCTCAAAAAGGTATTTTTTAAATTCAATTTTAGGGTTTTAAAATCTGAAATTGATGATTTGGGGACTTATTGCAATTGTTGTTATCATTTTATATTGTGATTTTATTTTTTTTATCATTTAAAGTTTTAAGTCGACCTGACCGGACCAAAAAAAAAATCAGGGACTCGCCCCCAAACTCTGAAAAAAAGTGCACACCCTCACTTCAAATCCTAGATACGCCACTGTGATCCTCTATGGATCTTAACAATCACTGTTGCAAAAAAGTTGATAAATTGGTCTTATGCATTTTCAGTACCATGGTTATGTTACCTAGCAAATGCTCATAAATGGAAATGATTTAAATGTGAAGTGATTGAAAGCTGAGAGGCATAATGTCAAGGGTTGCAAGAAAAACGTTGTGGTGGAACGCATAATTGATGGACACAGATCACGCAATTGATTGCATCCACCTGCTACATTGGGACCAAAAGGCAAATCATTACTTCACTCGCAATTTAATTAAAACTAGCGTTACATCCGTGCATTAAACGCACATACAAATAATTTTTGAGAAATCAACTAAAAAGAACAAAGTACTCATTCTATCTTAAAACAGCTTGCACTATTTTAGAGATGCATATGAATTAAGAAGATAGTAAATATATTCAATTTTATCGCTAATTTGATATGTCTAAAAATAATTAGGAGAAGATATTGTTTAATTAACTCATAATTATTAGTTCAACCACACCAACCCAAATTAATTGCTCAACACCATTATTCTAGCAACACCTCTATTATCACCAGCAACACCACTATCATCCCAGCAACACCACTACTCCCAACCACCGACCACCACTACCACACCATTATCCAACCACCACAAACCACCCACCACCACAACCACCATTATCCCACCACAGCCAACAACCACAAACCACCCACCATTATCCCACCACATCCAACAACCACAAACCACCCACCATCATTGCTTTAACGCCGACTACCACCAACTACACCCAGAGCTGTAAGAAAAATCACACAAAAAAATCTTTTGTTCATCACCGACTCTTTTGAGATGGAAGAAAAGGATAAAATTAAAGCTTCCAACCTCCTGCACCATTAAAACAACAAAACGCAAGTCATAGAATGAGCGCACAAAAAAGAAAAAAAAGGCACACACCCAGATCTGCAACCACGAATACAAAAACAAGCAAGAACAATAACACACACATAAGAACAGACATAAACCCGCATAAAACAGGCTCACACTAGGGGTGGAAATGGTTCGGCTCAAACCACGGTTCGGAATCGAGCCGAGCCAAACCGTGCGGTTTAGCTCAGTTTTTAAACTTATGCGGTTTTTAAACTTATGCGGTTCAACTCGGTTTCAAAAATTGATAAACCACACGGTTCGGTTCTGCTCACGGTATAACCCTTCAAGCCGAACCGAGCCAAACCGAGCCGAAACGTTTCGAGCTGAACCACGAGCCGAACCGTAGAGCTGAACCGTTGAGCTGAACCATGGAGCTGAATCATGGAGCCGAGCTAGCTGAACCATAGATAGAGCCCTTATATGGACCATTGATTAAATTTAGTGATTTAATATGAACCGTTAGATTTTTTTAAGAAACCCTAAATGATATACCCTATCGTCGACTGAGTATTCATTTTCACCAAATCGACAAATCTCTCCGCAGTCATCCCTATCGTCTCCATTCTCTCATCTTCTTCAGTTCACCCACGGGCCACGACCTAGCTTCCGCCATCATCCTTCCACCCGCCGACGCCATTCCTCCGGCCAACGTCCTTCCTCCATCTCACTCCTACGCAGTCCTCCATATTCAAGAGAATCAAGACATCTGCTAATTGAAACCCTAGCTCGACCTTTCAATTTTCCGGCGATTAAAGGTAAGTTTCATCCTTATACTTCTTCTTGCAATTTTACTTCTAATTTTGCTGTCATTTTTATTCAATTTTTTACAGTGTCTACAATAAAGAGGGCTTGCACTGTAATTTGCAAGTTTTCATTATGTTTAGACTTTATACTCATATGAACAATAGTGTTTAATTTCTAAGGATTTATTGGATTTATTTGCACTGCAACTTAAGATTACAGTCCTTGCTAGTGCTAAGTGATATAGTATGGTGTAAGAGTTGTGTTTCAAACCGCGGTTTAAGCCACGGTTTAAATCGTAAAATCAGACCGTGGTTCAAACCGAGCCGAACCGTGATGGTTTAGCTCAGCTCGGCTTGGATTATTTTGTGGTTCAGCTCGGTTTGGGATTTCTCCAAACCGATGTATAGCGGTTTGGCTTCTAAATTACCCCAAACCGAGCTAACCGAACCATTTCCACCCCTAGCTCACACACACCCAGATCTGCGTTTGCAAACGGAAAGATCTTTGTAGATCTAGAAAGATCTACGAAAATCCGAACCACACGGAGAGAGTGAAGAGAGAGAAGGACGGAGAGAGAGAGAAGAGACGGAGAGAGAGAGAGAGAGAGAAAGAGATGGAGAGAGTGGACCTGTAATAGGGGGTCGCCGATGGACGGTGGCGGTGGAAGCGGATGGGGCGGCGGTGGCAGCGGAGGACGGGTGGAGGAGAGCGGTGGTGAAGAAATAGAGAGAGAAGTTCTCTCTGACTTCTCTCTAGATTTGTTGGGAGGGGGGGAAGAGAGGGTGAAGTTTGGGGTTAGGGAGGTGAAAATTTAAAATTTAATGTAAATTGAGTAGGATGATTAATGTTTTAATTAGGCTAGTTAATTTTAAGTGTGTAGTTAGTTTAATATAATAATAATAAAAATTGTCCATTTTGGGAAAGGAGACTTACCAGTGGGACACCCAAAGAGGAAATATGTGCAAGGTGTTTTGGGACAGAAGGAATATTCTTTTATACGAACAAAGAGCAATTTATAACTTGGAAGACTCTTATTTAAAATACATCATTGTATACTCCCTCTTTCCTGAAATGAATGTTTGAAAAACTACAAATTTGCCTTTTGTGAAAAGTAAATTTGATTTTTTTTGAATTTTCATTTAGGGACAGAAGTTGTATATCCTAGAACCAAGGAGAAATCTGCCACCAACTTGTGCTTGAAAGGTGGTTGTACTATTAGATACGACGATTACAAACGCTGAGAGTGTCACCAATCAAATACTCAGATTTAGACATAGAAACAATTGAAGTTGATGCAAATTCTTGAATGTGATAATAGCAAAAGCTAGGAATGAACTGATTATACGCGGACAATCATCTACGTTTACAGGCCTCCAAACACAAACATCTCTGCTGAACACTCAGTTGCGTCGAGTTTGGGCTGGAATGCAAAATTTGGTTGTCTTGATGCTCTCGCAAACTCACCATTTGTCTACTTACGATTGGGTAAGGTAATAGTATATCTACGACGTTGCTTAGGTTTCAAAATAAAAAACAGTGCTGATGAAGGACAATACTTCTTAGTTCTTAGCAGCAAATTAAAACTGTAACAAAAAAAGGAGAAATATTTAACTTGGTGCAAGTCCATAGAAGAGAGATAGAAGTTTTCCATTTGACTCTTACGCCATATCAGGGTCGCTTTGTCGATGCATTACTGCCTGAACTTGCAGGATAACTCTTCCACCTGAAAGAATCTACGGCCTTGAAACTGGCTAAGATAAAAATGGAGTATAAGATTAGGGAATTCAAAATTGCAGCCATGTAAGGCGTCTGAGTATCTGACTGTATTATTTTCAAGTAACAAAATACTCATTGACTAACTCCTTTCAGACCCAAATTAAAAGTGGTGAAACAGCTTCAAAAGAAACCAGAACACCAAGGCATAACCTTTACAGCAAGACTATGTTCGAACAATATTTGGCTTTTAATTTGGAGAAATAATTGTACAGTAATACTACTCCCTCCGTTCCATAACGATAGTCCCGTTTGACTCTTCAAAAATATTAACAACATATTATCATTTTCATTACTACCCTTAGTGTGGTCCAATTATTACTCCCACTAAACTCTCTCTTGCAACAACCATGCGATAAAACCTCAAATATATGGCACGGGCAAAACATGGCTAGTAATAATTCTTTCAACTGCAAAAACCAAATATTACACCATAATTCCATAAAATTTCACTACGCCATAAAACTCCAAATCAAATTGGGCAAACGACCAATTTATGGAACGTAGTGGTCGATTTTAATCAATTAATGCAACGTACTTATTAGTTTGGACATTAGGATACGTAGTTTCTAAGTTTTTATCAAATAATGCAATAAACTAAAATTAAAATTAACGACGTTAAAAAGCCTAACGAAATTATGACGTGACATTAGGATACGTAGAATTTCGTTAAGAAATTAACGAGATTCGTTACTCCTCCAAGAAAACTAACAAGATTTTCCTCTATCATCAAAATCAACTGGACAACCATGTTTTCCCGTAACCTACCCGTGGTGATCTCTCTCCCTCTCCAACTCCGGCGTCGTCTCCCTCCCCAACCCCTTCCTTCCTCACCGCCGGCGGCTGTACCCAAACCCCGGCGACCCTTCCTCCAACAAGCTCCGGCTAGCCCCAAATCAAATGTTCAGATCTAACAAGCTCTGGCCGACCCCAAATGTTTAGATCTGACCAAAACACACGCATTTTAAGAGATCTGGGCAGATCGAAAATAAATATGCAATTACACGCAGATTGAAAAACAATCTGCAATTTTGAGCCTTAAATTTGAGATCTGGGCATGAAGGTCGAGGTTGGAGGTCGGAGGGACGGATGGGGGTATGGAGTGTGGCGAAGTGGGTGAGGTGGGAAACTGAAAAGGGTGGGGGATGGGTAAACTTAAAACCCCATTTGCCGGAAAATATGTGACCGTCGTCGGAAAAATGGTGAGTAGGGGAAGGATCGCCGGTTTTAATGAAGGAGGTCTGGGGTTGGGGAAGATAATAGGGAGGGAGTGGGTGTGGCTGTTAAGTCTTTAAAGGTTGTTAGTCTTTTTGTTATGTGGACCATAAGTTTTCGTTAGAAAAGATAACGTCATTTGTTAAATATTTTGTACATTGCATAAATTGATACACAATAAGCAAGTACGTTGTCTATTTTCAAAAGTAAGCTGTACGTTGCATTAATTGAATATTAAGACCCGATAGGTTGCATAGATCAGTTATTTTCCCAAATTTTAATGGCAGTCATAACATCTGAAACATCATGTGGTTTTACCATTACCAGAATTTGCAGGGAAATAGTGACTATTGATTAAGCACTAAAAGGGTTTCGAAAATCATACCAAACAGAAGTAAATCCATCTTTCACTCAGTTGTGCGAGGATACTCGGTTCATAATCTAGAGTATAAGCGTATTCGTCTAATGGAGTACAATTTTGGACAAATAACACTAACCTCTAACGCGTCTTGCCCTTTTCCAACGTGAACATGATTGTGCTCACATCCACACCACTGAATTTCACTTCTATAGCACTTGTTCTCGACACTTTGCTCCATTTCATAGCAATCTGTGATACCATTTCAAAAGAAAAAAAAAACGGAAATGAGCCAAAGGAACACTAATACAAAGATAATCAACTCTATAATAGTTCGTACATGGATGGATTAAATCAAACTGTCCCAGAATAATAGTCCCCCTATTTTTATGGGTTTTACGAAGGAACCTTGAGTAATAATTAAGGCTATTTTTAATTATTCTAATGAATTTTTTGAAATTGTTCTTGATACACCGTTATAAATACTTTTAATATCAATTTTTAGATTCATATTAACATAATTATAAGTAGCATTTATAACTGCTCAAAGTTCCCTCGTATTAACAATGAAAAAAGGTGGACTATCTTTCTGGGTCAGGGGGAGTATATACTAATACAGATAAAATCCATAATTCCAAGGCTCTAACACGATTCCCGATTCACGAATATGTTAATAAGTATAGTGGCCCAACAGAGGCAACAGTACACAAATTACTGAATAGCAAACCAAATTAAACACACTAGAAGTAACCTAGTTCAATCTTTCAATGTAATTCGTGAAAAGTATACTATCAAAAATTTACAGTGAAGAAGTCATTTTGAATACATCTTAAATTGAATTGATGAATCATTGATTACAAATCTTGAATCTTGAAAAAAAGTGTGACAAAAATAATGTGTATGGAGTGTTAGATTTATATTAGGGCTAAGGAGGTGTAAAAATATGAAAAACCCTAGAATTCTTTGTTGAAAAAGGATAAATAAAGTTGCTGGCCGGAATTTCCCCAGGAGCCCTGGCATTTTCGTCATTCCTGAAAAGTCCTCCAAAAATTCCACAAAGGTCCTCCAAAAATTCCAGAAAAGCCCACTAAATTTTAGAAATTACAGAAAAGCCCAAGAGGAATCCAAATAACCTCTGGTTTTTTCAGATGGCTAGTGCTCTAATAGGGGCTCACTTCTTCAAGCTCCGCCCAACCTATCGCTCGCTTTAGCTTTTTTATACGAAGCCTAAAAAAACGCATATTTTCTCTTCTCTTCAATCTACAACGGGAGTCAGTGCTATAGCCTGTTCCAATACTCAGCTTGATCGAACCAAGACTCAGCAATTTCAGAATCTCTCTGTGGACTGGCATTTTCTCCCCGGCCAGATATTTTGGAAATTCCCAAAAAGTCCTTAGAAAATTCCCCTAAGGTCCCTGGACACGTGGGCGCTTGCCCTATAGCAGGTGGGCGCTTACCTGGGTTTTGGCTACTGTATTTTCTGCCCAAATAGCAGGCGGGCGCTTGGTCTTGTTCTGTGTACTTTTGTCGCGCAAACTTTCGGAGGCCCTAACTTCCTCATACGAACTCTGATTTGGACGTGTAAACTATCGTTGGAAAGATCTTTTCGATTACTATCCAATGGACATGATTTCTCATAGGTCACATCTCTTTATATTTATGTTCTGGTCCGTTATTTATCCTTCCCTTTCGCATTTTAACGCCAATGAATCCATACATTCTTCCGCTCCTTCCCTATACTCATAAACACTCCAAAAACCATCAAAATACCCAATGTTGAGCATCATATAAGTCATAAAAGTATATGATTTGAATGAGTAAAAACACATCCATAACTTATTAAGCCAATAGTAAAAGTAATAAATTAACATTAATTCAGTAGTACACTAACACACCAAACCAAACCAAACCAATACCTACCTGCATAGCTCTACATCTGGCCATAAATGCATACCCGCTCTATTTTTTTATTTGTTCATGTTTTTTTTATTAAATAACGATTTAAAAAAAGTGTTTCATATTAATAATTACGAATATGAAAACATGATTTGATTTGCGAACTAGATAGGAATTGTGAGTGCGATATTTGTTGTGGAATGACAAGTGAGTCCCATTGAATAAAATATTATAAGATTTTATTTTTTTGGTGTGTGAACAAACAAATGAAACAAAAATGAATATATATATATATATATATATATATATATATATATATATATATAGGTGCTCAGAGAACCACAATCGCTTGAGAACCGTGAGAACCAAGCATACCATTAGATTAAATACAAAATCAAGATCCAGATTATAGATACATTGGATACACTTGGATACAATACATAAATTTTGATATTGCACTTGGATACAGTAGCTAAACAAGTACTGTATCCAAGTGTTGCATTTGGATACAGTAGATTAAAAACTAATGTATCCAATTGTATTTTTGAAAATTAGCTACTGTATCCAAGTGTATCCAATATATCTATAATATAGACCCTTGATTTTGTATTTAATCAAACGGTTATGGTTCTCATTTAAAATAGTTCTCACAGGAGCGACCCTATGTATAACTATAGTATATATTTGAAATTTGGATTCGCTTTCAGTCTTTCACTATTTGAGTTTGTTTGATCGACTGAAAAATAAGTCTGAATAAGATTAAGATGTACTACATGTTAATATTTCTTATTCAAATGAACAAATTTCACTTAATTAGCTTGTACTTTTTCATTTCAAAAAACATTTTTTGCATTTTTATATTTGAACTAATTTAACTAATAATATAATTATAATTTAATTTAATTTTAAAATATAACAAAAATTATTAAAGTATTTATTATAATTTTGTATCAATAATAAATATTAAATTTTTGTTAATCAAATTAACTTATAACAGTATATCTTAAATACTCTTTTTTTCGAAAGGAAAAGTGATTATATACTGAAACTTCGAAATGTACAAATATATATACCCACGTGTTAACTTGGCCATGAAAATAAAACAACGGCTGGATTACTGTCGACTTGACGACCTACTTTTAGTTAGAATATCAAACTGTTATCAAAATATTTACTTACAAGGAAGAACTGATCATCATCATTACAACTACTAAAACATTATACTATGTCCGTCCCAGCTCAATGTACACTTTTACTGTTTATGTGGTCAATTCATTCGAACTTTGACATGATTTTGTGAAAATCTAGCTATTATTATGCAATTTCAAAAGTTATTATTGTTTTATTGTTAGGAATAGTATCAAGGGCTTTGGACCCTAGAGCCCTCCAGGCTTTTTACTTATTATAAATTAGGACGCAATAGACTGAAAATACCACAGAGGCCCCTGGCATCCGAAAAGTCCCGAATACCCTTCTTCCTTCCGTTTGTGACCAGCCCGCCTTCCTTCCGTTTGTGACATATCCCAGCCCGACCCAGACACCCGACCCATTCGCCCATCATATTCAAATGGGCTTGACTATTTTTCAAAAAATCAAAAATTATTGTAGAAGCAGGATTTGAACTTGGGACCAATCCTCTTAAAGCCTAAATTTTAACCAGTGAGCCAATTATTTGCTTGTCCTTAATTTTACCATTTTTAATATCTGTTCAAACAATAGGAACGAAAATAAATAAATGACATTTCACAATCAATTTAGGATATTTCAAAATATTTACAAAAAGATCAACTCTTGAAATGAAAAATTAAAGAATATATATATATATATATATATATATATATATATATATATATATATATATATATATATATTTCAAATAAAAGACCTAAATCATTTATCAAAAAATTCTCATATTTTATTAATTAGTTGGATTTTTAAAAAAAATATTATTTGGTCAAATCTCAGTCAAACTCTTATACTTAATGTATAAGACCAATTCTCATCTTATGATTGAAGTATAAGAGTCATTTTTTTCACAAAATAATTTAAAATAAATAATATTTAATTAATGTTGACTTTCATATTTGGTCAATACTGCAGTCAACTCTTATAACCGACACATAAGACCAGTCCACCTCTTATAATCAAAGTATAAGAGTCATGTTTTTTTTTATATAGAAAAAAAACACATTATTTAGTCAAACCATTGTGAAACTCTTATAATTAATGTATAAGACTAATTTTCCTCTTATAACTAAGTATAAGAGTAAAAAAAATCACTTTTTCAACTTTTAAGAAAAAAATATAATATTATTTGGTCAAACTCCGGTCAAACTCGTATAAATGACATATAAGACTAATAATTAACATATAAGAGTCAGATTTTTTCATTTTTTTTTAAAAAAGTTAATATTATTTGGTCAAATTTGGTCAACTCTTATAGTTGGTGTATAAGACTAATTCTCCTATTATAATTGAAGTATAAGTGTGTTTTTTCACAATTTCTCACAATAATAAAATAAAAAATTAATATTTTACTCGTTCGGTCAAACACTAGTTCCCTCTTATAGCGGACAAACTTTCTTATAACTAAAGTATAAGATCAGTTCACCTCTAATAATTTTTTTCAACAAAACAATCAAAAAAAAAAAAAAATCCAATTATACCCATATTACACATTACAACTCGTATAGGTGAAGTATAAGACTAATTCACCTCTTATAATTTAGCTATAATAGAATTTTTTTTCCAAAAAATAAATAAAATAGATTTCCAATAATATCCATAAATTAATGTGATATTTTATTACAACAGCCAAAGTATCAATTCACCAATCATCTACAAGTTCAACAGCAAATGTACACCATCTTTCATTACTCTGATCCATGCGTAATTATTTACAAGTTATAATGTTTACACCTTGGCTTCCTTAATTTTGGCTGCTACTATTCTAACTCCCTGTATCACACATCCAGTGTTTTTTTTTTGAAATACACAACCAGTGATTTAACAATTTGTCTTTTAGCAGATTCAAATCAATCAAATTTTACGTTTCCAAAATGATAAAAATCTCAAATTTCGCCAGACATTGGAACAGCTAGGGTTTGAAGAGAGAGAGAGAGAAACCTTTAAGAACTCTAGATCTGGCCGAATCTAGAGAAATACGTGCAGATCGGAGGCTGCACATCTCAAATTAGGCGAGGAAGGCAGTTCATGTTGGCGCCGGAGACAAGGGAGAGTAATCTAGGGTTTGGAGAGAGAGAGAGTGGGAGAGAGATAGAGAGAAAACGTGCGTGCGTGTGTGAGAGAGAGAGAGAGATCACCAGAGAACCACGAACCAGAGAAGATGAGAACATGAAAGTCGTCGGTGGGTCGCCGGAAAACTGGTAGAGCCGAGGTAGAGAGAGAGACGTGTGATGTAGTCTGTAGAGAGAGGATTGAGAGAGAGAGAAAGAAAGAAAAGTGTTCGACTGTGTGTGTGTATTGTATGCTTTTTGGGCTTTATTTAGGGTGGGGGGTAGTTTGGGCATTTAAATTTTAATTACACAGGTCACATGATGGTCACATGATGATGGGGGGTGTCTATGGAATTTATAATCTGTTTTGATTCCTTTTTTTGGTATACAACAACTATCACATCCTTATTAGTCAAATTGATCTTTTTGAGGGGCCCTTGAGGACTAATCCCTAGTATCAATAACATCTTTCAAAATTGCATAGCGATATACTCCCTCTGTCCCATTTTAAACTTCAAAGTCAAAGCAAAATTTGTCTTCATTGCACTTTGACTATTGATTTAGAGAAAATTTGATTATCCTATTGAAAAACTAAAACTTACTTATGAGAATATTGATAATGATGAATAAAAAAAAAATTAAATTTTTTATTAAGATAATTAATTATACTCCCTCCGTCCCAATTTAAAGTTCTTAGTTTGACTTTGCACGGAGATTAAGAAAAAGTAAGTGTTGTGAGTATGAAAAGTAAAGTGGGAGAGAGAAAGTGGGTAGTGAGTTTTTATTGTGAGAATGACAAGTGGGTCTCACTTTCCATTTTAGGGAATAAAGCAAAGTAAGAACCTTAAATTGAGACAGACTAAAAAGGAAAGTAAGAACCTTAAAGCGGGGCAGAGGGAGTATTATAAGTGTTTAGTCAAAGTACAAGTAAGTTGACAAAATTTCCTTTGGCTTTGAATTTTAAAATGGGACGAAGGGAGTATAGATAATCATAAAATGAAGGTCAAAGTTCAGTCAAGTTGACCAGAAAAGTCAAACAGTGCACTTTGAGCTGGGACGGAGGTATTAATTAACAAAAAAAAAACTAATAATCATATTATTATGTACATATGTGAACGTTAAAATCAACAACAAAAAAACTCATACTTGTTATAATATATTATTGTGTGGATGTCATTTGAACCGGAAGTTTACAAGATAAGCTTTCGCGAAGCTTACTAGGGAAGCTTTGTAAATATCTTCAGTGAAGCTTATTAGGGAAGGTTGGTAAATATCTTCAGAGAAGCTTACTAAGGAAGCCTTACAAAAGGATATTGTTTATCCTTATAGAAGCTTACAGAGGAAGCCAATTTTCACCTATAAATAGTAAGCTCTAGTTTTCATTTCAATACACTTCAGAAATTCCTAACTTCTATCTTTCTCTCTCTTGTATAGTCTCTCTATAATAATCTTTGATGCAAAGACTACAAGGTAGTTTTTGGCCCAAAAGTGACGATCTCAGAATGACACGAAATTTGGCGAACACATGAGAAACGGTTGGAGATATCAAGACATCGCTTTGCGATGACTAGACCGGATTTTAGCCATCCGGGGTCGTTTGAGGGGCGAAAACGTCATTTGTGTTTTTGGACCTTTTAATTCAGTATTTTTAGTCTGTTTTTATTTCTTTTAATTAAGTAATGTTACTGGGGCAGTTTCTAGGTCATGGGTAGTTCTTGTATAAATTGTTGGGAATCATGGATAGTAGGGAGTTTTTGGTTTTATTCAATGAAATTTAGTTTCTCTCAGAAACTAGTCTTGTGTTGTTGAATTGTCTCTTCAAGTTCGGTCATTATCTCTTAGATTCTACATCAGTCTTGAAATAAAATATTCTCTATTAAGATTATGTTCTTAAGTTTTATAACAATACTAATATTATTATTTACATGTGGCGGACCTATTTAAGTCCACAACGACAACACTTATGTTGTCTTTGCTACCCCTTGCAATGGCCAACTCCGCTAGAACCGCAGCAGCTTCTGTTGCTCGCCCTCCCGTCCCGGATTTTGAAGATCCTTCTTCACTGACGGATCTTGATTGAGCGGATGATGATGATGATCTCCGTCTCATCCGTCCGTTTAAGCATCGTCTCACCATATCGCATGCAGAGTCGTTAGATATAACATCCCATAAACCATCGCTAGCCAGTATAAGAAATTCATCTTCGTTGGTTCTTCGATTCACTATCACTTCTGGTTGCGCTGTTACGTATGGTTTCAGATGCTCGTCGCCTGCATCCATGTTAATAACATGACATGATTATTCATATGCTCTATAGCGAGTATCACTGAATTTGAATTTTGGACATGTTGTGCAGTCGGATTGAACAACAGTGACTTACTCTAGTATTACTATACTACTTCAATATTCAAATGAGTGACCTTCCAAAATTTTTGATCATCCGTTTCAAAATGGAGGGAGTAAGATCTAAGTCATGTTAATAATATACCTCTGCCTATCCCAAATGCCATTCTCAATTTTTTTAACGCTACTACGAATGAAATTTGAGTAATAATTTAATTTAATCAATACACACGTACCGATTGATCTTGATACAGCAAGAACTCCTAAAACTCGTTGGCCGTTCCAGTCAATAACCATCCCGCCTGAATCTTCGATTCTCTTCAACTCGTCTGGTCTGTCAGGCTGTAAAATTAAAAATAATTCACGTTTGTTATTTGATCCTTGAATATAAATTAAGTGAAGCTATTAAATTACTCTATCTGTCCCTAAATGAGTGTTCATTTGGATTTTTTTGTTTATTTTGGTCATAACTTTGTGCCTAAATGTTTTTTTTTTAAAAAAAATACCGGTATCTTTATACTTGCGAAAACTAAATATTTGTATAGAGAATTACAAGATTACATATGAATTTTGCCACCAAATTATACAAAAAGTTATGTCTTTTAAAATGAAATTTGGACACTCATTTAAGGGCAGATGTAGTAAATTTTTTGAAGTTTGTTACCTTATGATCATTGGACATGGCTACTGGGATTCCACCCCGTGACATAACAGCTCTAGAATCGCCGCAATTTGCAACCGCCACCACCTCTTCCCCAACTACCGCCACCACCGCCGTCGAACCAATCGATCCAACCGCCTCTAATTTCATCACTTCTTCGTCCATTTTCCGGAAACTCTCCACCATCACCTTTTCCCAGTCCACTCCGCTCCTCCCCACCGCCTCTTCCTCCGCCACCTCATTCACCATCAAGCGGTGTAACCGGCTACAACAAACACGCGCCACACTAGAACCACCGTGACCGTCGTACACTCCATAAAAATCGTATTTCATTGAATTAGGAGCCACAAATCCGACTTCCAACGCCACCGCATCTTCCATTTCCCTCCTCCGTCCGATCACCGATATCGATCCATGTGAAACGCCTGGATTCTCTCTTCCGGTCATATTCACATCGGTCTCCGACGATGAACACGCCTGAGGTCCTGCAGACGATAGCGTTTCTATCACCGACTTTTTCTCCGTCAAGTCTCCTTTATTCATCTCAATCAGCCGCTTCTTCTTACAAAAAGAGTTATCGGGAAAATCGGACTCCGATTGACACGTAGGATTCAATCGCCGGACCTCCATACTTTTCCGGCGAATATGTTTATCAGAAATAGCACTTTGCCGGCAAGTATATCCCGGCGAAAAAGATAACGTGCGTTCTAAATTATTGATCATCATGTGAGAGAGGGCTCGTTAGGGTTTTTGATTTCCGCAAAAACATATATTGAAATGACAAATTCGACTTGAAGTTAGAAATAGTGACATGCGGTGCCTTATATGGTAATCGCAGCAGCAGCTGATTTCAATGAATAGGGGCCAGGTGGCGGGAGATGAAGAATTCGTCGGTCTAATATTTCAAGAGCATCCCGCTTTAAGATTCAAAATCTTAAAATGAAAAGTGGATTATATCAGCAATTATCCACTAACTATTTTATACTTCATTTTCTCTCTCATATCCAACTATCAACATTCACAATACTATCATATTTTTCATAATTTTTGAACACATTTATTTTTTTACTTTTAAAATGAAACGAAAAGAGTACGAACCGATCCCCCAAGCCTCGCAATGGAGTCACGTGGCTGTAGGTTGGTGGATTATGTGATTAGGTGGTTTGGCGGAAAATAAGAGAGGGGAGTCGTCTCGAGAGAAAGCTATTACGTGTCAAGAGAGAGAGAGTTTGTTTTCGATTTCTCTCTCCTGGTTGTGGCGGTTGGAGGAGGATTCTTGTGTCAAGAATATTGACTCAGTTTTTTTTTTTTCCTTCTTTCTTTTTTAAAGGAAAGAATATTGACTGAGTTGGATTTGAGCCTTGAGGAGTCAAACACGTGTCTTCTGCTACTGGGTCTAAGCACAGAGACACCACATCCTCCCCACCGGTTTATTTGTCTATAGTACGTTTCGGTCTCAAAACAATTTTTTCATAAAATGCTAAAAACGAGAATGAAAGAAGTACGTTAAAAAAGGTAAATGGTGTGAGTAAGAATGATAGAAAAAGTAGAGTAGAGACTAGTTAAGCGAATAGTTGTTGTGACAAGTATTAAATGTTTATTGCTTTTTAAATAAGTATTGAGAACAAAACAAGCTGGGATGATTACTTTGGAACGGAGGAGTATAATACTCCATCCGTCTCAAAATGTTTTTCGCGTTTGATTATTCAAACTTTTTAAGGATATGAACACTTGCTTCACTATCCATGCTTTGATTAAGTTTAAAATGTAGAAATGTGAAGAACTTTTTGGGACAATGAGAAATGGCAAATGATGAGAAGATCATTTTGGGACGGAGGGAGTATTATTACTATTACGATACAAGCAAAATACAAACATGATGCAACTTGGGAACGTATTTCTTTCAATCACCAGTAGTCGTTGCAAGAACACGATCCATCCTTGAAATGATGAAACCTATTCGCATCTCTAACCACGATTTCTCTCTCGGCTGCCATTGATATGTACTTCATTGCATTGTGACAATCTCCACATACCCGCAAGTTCTTGAAAACACGAATCGTTTTAGCTTTGCTCGTACTTATAAGCCCAAACGCGACAGCTATTTTCTCACTATGTTGAAGCAGATATCTTTCCTTCTGATCCTCTTCCACATCGTGAAGAACAAAATCTGTGTTTGGAACATACCCGATTTCCTTTATTCTGACAACCAACTCGTCTAATTTTTCGTATATATCATGGGCTTGAGGATGAGAAGTGTCCCCCACGAAGAACTTGTGCACCCGGTTTTCTGTCTCTATCCAGCTACAACCAGCTTCCTTCACCAATTTTTTCTCTTTCAAGTTTTTTCTGATTTCCATCACATCTTCCCACTGACCTGTTGCAGCGTATAAATTGGATAGTAAAACATAAGCAGCTGGGTCGTTTGGATCTTGATCAATGATCATTTTTGCTGCATGCTTCCCAATCTCGGTATTTCCACGAACATGACAAGCAGAAAGTAAAGTGCGCCACACCAGAGCGTCAGCCTTGAAAGGCATTGATTTGATAACCTCTACAGCATGTTCAAGAGAGCCTGACCTTCCTAATAGGTCAACTATACATGCATAGTGTTCCATCCTTGGGCTAATACCGTGTTTCTTGTACATTGAACTGAAGTGTTCCCAACCCTCATCGATCATGCCCACATGGCTACAAGCTGATAGGACAGCAATGTATGTGACTTCGTTTGGCTTAATACCTGACTCAAGCATTTTATCAAACATCTCCAAGGCTTTTCTGGCCAGTCCGTGTTTTGCAAAACCTGTGATCATTGCTGTCCAAGATATAACATTTCGATCTTCCATTTCATTGAACACATGGGAAGCAGCTTCAATGTTGCCACATCTAGAATACATAGAGATTAAAGCATTGCAGACACTCTGGTTTGATTCGAACCCAGATTTAATCAACCGACCGTGGATTTCTTCACCCTTACTCACTGCACCAACACTTGCAGCTCCACTCAATAGGCTAGCAAATGTGAATTCATCAACCCTGATCCCAGAGTCCACAATTTCGTTAAATAGTTCAAAGGCTTTGCCAGAACTTGAATTCTTGACATACCCATCAACAATTGTGTTGTAAGAGATTAAATTCTTATCAAAAAGAACCTCAAAAGCCTTTCGGGCATCTTCCACACTTCCTGCCCGGGTGTACATGCTAATAAGGGAATTCCCTACACAATTAACAGAAGCAAGACCCAATTTTATTGCATGATTATGAACTTGCTCACCCATTCTTAAATCGGAAAGATTTGCGCATCCCTTTAGAACCCCGGAAAGGGTAAAATGATTTGGTACAATACAACCCTGAGTTATCATTCTACAGTAAAGTTCGAGGGCTACTCTATCAAGGCCCCCATTTTGTACATACCCAGTAATCATTGCAGTCCAAGACATAACATTATGATCAGACATCCTAAAGAAAATCTTAGTCGAATCCTCCATAGATCCATTAGCTCCACACTTGGCATACATATCCACAAGACTACACCCAACACAAGCATCTGAACACAAACCCAATTTCAGGACCCAAGAATGCAATTGCTGTCCGAGCGACAATAATCCTAATTCAGCACAAGCGGAAATAACACTACTCAATGTAAACTGATCAGGCAAGAACCCACTACATATCATTTCCACCAGCAGCCCAATGCCATCTCTAGCCTGCCCCAATTGAGCATACCTAGTAATCAATAAAGTCCAAGTAATGGAGTTTCTCTCTGGCATTTTCTCAAACACTTTATGTGCGGACTCTAAATCACTACTACCCTTCGCAAATAAATCAATCAACGCACACCCAACACACACATCAGACTCGAAATACCCTGTTTTTATCACAAACCCAAAAATAGTCTTCCCAACACTGGCATTAGTTCGATTACAACACGCTTGAATGGCTGCAGAGAAAGAGTACTGATTTGGGTACTCTCCAGAATAAAGCATATCAACGAACGTAGATAAAGCTTGCGACTCCATACCATTATGCGCAAAACAGGAGATCATAGAACTCCATGAAACCAAGTCCCTCTTCCCAGTTCCATCCATATCTTCAAATATGGTTTTAGCGGTTACCCAATCTCCATATTTTGAGTACAAGCTGATGAGTGAGTTGAGAACGATGGAGTCAAGTTCAAGGCCGGAGTCAGTGAGTTTGGAGTGGACGCGCTTGCCGAGTTCGAAATTGCGGGACCTGATGCAAGATTTGAGAAGGACGGAGAAGGTAGTGATGTCAGGGGTGAGTCCATGTCGGGTGAAGAGATCGAGGGCGGAGATTGCCTGGCGTATTTGGCCTGCACTGGAGAGATGGATCAGACGGTCCTTGAGAAGTTCGAAGTTGGGGTTCTTCAATGGCTTTTGGCGGGAAGGGTTTATGGGTTTGTGGGAGTTGGGAATTGGGGGAGGGAGAGAGAGACTTATCATCGTTATCTTTCAACTGCTATTAACAACAAGCCTTCTGTGAGTATATTGCGCTGCCAGCATTTGGCGGTTTGGCCATATGTCCGTTAAAAATTTCCTCAAGTCTTTTCTTTTCAACCATTAATTGTGTTTGGTTTAGTTTGCTTTTTTCTTTTTTTTTTCTTTGCAATTGCGATGGTTCTTGTATCTTCTCACAATTAAGTGGATGCCAATATTTTAGCTGCACAAGAATTATTCGTGAATTTTGAGACTGTTGGTAGGCGTTTTCTCGTCAGCCCAGATCTGCATATGAAGTGCCCAGCGCAACATATTACCCGTGTGGGATTTTCTTGAATGCTGAATTGAGGTAGTGTCCAAGTTTTACTTGGAATTGAATCTGAACATCTCAATATTTAGATCAGACATATCGTTGTAGTAGGTTAAGAGTTGGAACTGCTGTTGTAATTTGGGGTGAGCCTCCGGCTTTTGTGTAGTGTCATCTATATTTTAATCATGTTTGCTAAAAAAAAAGAAGGCAAAACTGCACCAAAAATCACTCAACTATGACCACTTTGGGTATTTGGTCACTAAACTAATTTCCTTATGAAACAACACATCCAACTAAGAGTTTATTGAATCGAAAGTCACTATCACTAACACCGTTAAATTTTTTTCGTTAAATAGTCATGTGCCAATGCACATGACTTTTTATCAGGGGTATTTTTGGTACAAAATTATTTTTCTTTCCACTTCAAGATAGAACTCAGATCTGGGATTGTTGGGATTTTTTCCATAAACCCAAATTCAAAATCAAACACACCAGAGGAAATCAAAGACGACGATCGATTTTGAAGATGCGCTTGGCATTTCGCCATAGCCTCAAATCCTGCTCCGATTCGCCGGCGAACTGTATATGGGGTCTTCGGTATCTTCTTGATCACCGGGTTAAATGGGAGCGGAGGAGGTGTGGGTGGCGGCTTGTGGTGGATGTAAGAGAGTGTAGGGGCATTGATTACGACACCCACCATCCTCCATTAGTACAATCATCATCTTCCCCAGCACCACCATTACACCACCACCACCTTCTTCACCATATCTGGGCATAAATTGAAAGAAAGAACAATGGCACAAGCAAAAAATCATTTGATTATAAACAGATCGAACATTTAATTCTATTTCCCATCTCTAATTTTGACCTAATGGGTTTACTGGGTGTCGCTTTTCCTGATTGGGTTAGGGCTTAATCAAATTGGATGGTAACTAAGGGATGGAGTGGAGACGAAGAGGCGAAACAATGGCGAATCGGCGATAGATTTTTGATCTATAACAGAGCACGCACAAACGAACCCAACAACGCACACACTCACGAACCCAGAAACGGAGAAGATTTGGATGTAAATATAGATCAAGATCTATTTCTGGAATCTTGAGAGAGAGAGAGAGAGAGAGAGATTGAGCAGAAAAGGAGAATAAACGGAGAAGATCGGAGAAGACGACGGAGTAGGGGCGGCTTGGGAATGGGGGATGGCGTGGCTATTGGCGAAGAGAGGGAGCTGACCTCATCGATCTGGAATGGTGGGGGCGGCGGTGGGTGGACCTATTTGCCCGGTCCAATTAATTTATGAAAAAAATCCCAACAATCCCAGATCTGAGTTCTATCTTGAAGAGGAAAGAAAAATATTTTTGTACCAAAAATGCCCCTGATAAAAAGTCATGTGCATTGGCACGTGACTATTTAACGAAAAAAATGTAACGGTGTTAGTGATAGTGACTTTCGATTCAATAAACTCTTAGTTGGATGTGTTGTTTCAAAATGAAATTAATTTAGTGACCAAATACCCAAAGTGGTCATAGTTGAGTGATTTTGGTGCAGTTTTGCCAAAAAAAAAAAAAAAAACATTAGTTTGTACTATGGCGAACTCAATCACACGATAATTTACATATTATAATAAAATTCATCTATTTCGCAAATGAATAATTTACATATTATAATTGTTAGGTGAAACTCAATATCTCATATCGGCAATTGAGGAAATAATTGTCAGGTATATAAGAGCACCACCCGCTTTATTAGTATGAAGCCTTTTACGAAATGACTCAAAAACAAATACTCCCTCCGTCTCACTTCACTTGAGACCTAAGAGGTGGGCACAATAATTAAGGAAAAAAAATAAAATATGGAAAATGTGTGGTGGAAAATAAAGAGAGAAAATGAGTGGGCTAAAAAAATGTAAAATGATCACCATTAAACTGGTCAACTTAAGGTCGGTTTGACCAACACTTTATAGAAATATATATAATCCAAATAAAAATAAAAAAAAATGTAAAATGATCACCATTAAAAATCCTCTCAATAACAATTTTTAATTTTTTTTTTGGAACATAAATATTTTTATAAAGTGTTGGTCAAACCGACCTTAAGTTGACCAGTTTTGGTCAAAAAGTCTCAAATGAGCTGGGACGGAGGGAGTATAGATTTTCATAAAATTAAGGTCAAAGTTCAGTCAAATTGACCAAAAAAGTCAAACAGTGCACATTGAGCTGGGACGGAGGTAGTATATTACTGATATGATATACATCATCTCACATTGGTTAGCCGGAGTTTAATGTGTTATTTATTACTCCCTCCGGTCCAAAATAACTGAAGACTAAAAATTTGGTCCAAAATAATTGTCAATTTTGAGCTAAATGTCTCTAATAGCCTTGCATTGAAACTTGTTTTCTTTTATTAATTGTCTTTGTGTGAGACATTAATGTAAGAAAGTTGCACACTTAATAGGGGTAAAGTTGGAACTTTTGTCATTAAACTATGATAATAATTGCATTTCTTAATAGTTGTGCAAATGCAAAAAGAGACAGTTATTTTGGACCGGAGGGAGTAACTCACAAAGCTACAATTGAGCACCAATAATATTCATGAATTTTTTAGTGGGCTGTGTTAAGTCAAGTGGACCCAGTTATATGTGCTCAGTGACCCAGTGCGTGATGCTTATGTAGCGGGTCAGGCTTCTGAACTCGGATTGTTACAAATGCTATCAGAGCGGAACCCCGGCCTTAAGGCTTGCTAGCTGGGTGGGGGAGATTGTGAAATCTCAAATCGGTTAATAGTGCGAGATTAGTGTGCTAGTTTTAAACCCACAAAGATACCATTTTATAACATTTATGGTAAGCCAAATTGTTTATATTTAGTGGCCAGTGCGTGATATTTATTTAGCATGTCATCAGGCTTTCGGGCGCGAGTCGAAATTGAACTATATTGTCACATTAGTATTACTCCAGTTCATATTACCATTTCTAGTTTCAAGTTTGCTAGGCACAAGAGTGACTTGCTGCAATTCATAAAAGTCACACAAACATGTTGGGCCTCTGCATAATTAAAATGTCTATATTAAACTGTACAAGACTATGCAGACAATGGAACGATCTGAAGCTACATTTGAAGCTTATGGTTTTATTTACACAGAAACACTGCAACAACAACAACAACAACAACAACAACAACAAAAGGTCAAAACTCGACCGAAAGGGCTCCCGGAGATGTCCGCGCCGGGGAATTCCGGCAAACCGGGCAAGTGCCATTTACTCTAAGCCACTCATCAATACAATCTGCATGAAAGCAATGTTGACACTCGGGAATACTCCTAAGGGCCTCCTTGGGCCTATACTCGGACAAGCAAATCGGGCATATGGTGTCGTCAGGCTTGGGCAATCGACAGCTCTCCCCAAGAATGGTCTTCGGATATGAAGCTATAGTGGGCCCATCGAGGCCCAGATGGATCATCGGTTGGGGTGCTACTGTGGCTGAAAATTCAGATATCGAGTTGTTGTGTCGCAGCTGACGGCCTTTAACGTGGCCACATATAATGCATATTACACCAAATGAAAGCAATAGTACCGGGATTCCCACCGCTATAGAAATAGCGTAACGGTGGTTCCTTTTTGGTCCTGCAATATACCCAAAACAAATTGTTAGCTATCATGTAACAATGTCTTATATTATACTCCATCCGCCCCAAAACAGCTTGCACCATTTTGTAGTTGCACGGAAATTAAGGAGGGAGTATATTATATATATATATTCAAAAGTATGGTGAGTGGGAAAGTGGTTGTGGGTATGATCATTTGAGAATGAGACCCACAATTTAAGTGTGTGAGAATGACAAATGGGGTAGAGCGAATAGAAAAACAATAAAAGTTGGACATTTTAGGAAGTGGGACTTACCAATGGAACACCCAAAAAGGAAACTAGTTCAACTTGTTTGGGGATGGAGGGAGTATGCAAACAAGCCATTTCTGGAAACTTATAAGAATAGGTTTTGTAGGGCTTGTAAACTAGCTAAGTCGAGCTGACTTGACAATAACTTGATCTCGATTTCAATTAACTTACAGGGTTAGTTTCACTATCCCCCCCCCCCAAGTTTCGTTTCGTCTCACTTACCTCCTTTGGTCAACTTTATTTAATGAAATGACAATTTTACCCCCAAATCTTCTTTCAAATATTAAATTAGTCGCTTCAAAGATTTAGGGTAAACTAGTCATTTCATATAAAGGAAGTTGACAAAAGGGGTAAGTGAGATGAAATCAAATCTCAGGGGGAGTGAGACTAGTCCAAACCTTTGGGTCAGTGGCGGAGATAGGATTTTTGTTGAGAGGGGGGGGGGGCAAAAAATTTATTACATAGTGAAGTAAAAATTTACACAATTTTTTTTTTTTTGGGGAGGGGGGGGGAAGCAAAAACTTTGTGCAGTTAATTTTTTTTCTAATAGAAAGGGAGGCAAAATAGATAAAATAAAATCTATAATTTTAGCAGTAATATATAACATTTTCTAAAACTACAGGGGTACATTTGACAACTTTGAAAACTGAAGGGAGGTAACTGCCCCCCTTATAAGACATGTAGCTCCGCCAGTGCTCTGGGTGGGCAGTGAAATTATCCCTGAACTTACATGAAAAACTCTGATGATGATACCAGATTCAGGAACTGTGCGTTTATAGCTAACAAATGCGTCAAGAGTCTTTTTCCAGTTTTTCTTTAACAGAAGAACTCTGACTTGGCTGCTTCAACACTTTCCTTCAGAATCAAAAGTCAACCAACCAAAAGATATGATTGCTATAGAGAAAGTGTTGAGTGCACTTTGGGTTAATGATGAACCAATAGCTGATTCCAAAGGATTTTTTTAATTCTTTATGAATATAGTTTGGCAAATTTAATCATTTTACTGATTCTAATATTTGACTGACAATTGCCCAGTTGTGGCCAATCGGGTTCAATCTCTTTCCAACCTTACTCCAACCCAGTTGGGAAAAACAACTAATTTGACCAAAAACTACGACTCTTAACAAATTTTATGATTTTGATAGCCTGCTCCCAAAGATTGTTAAACAGAGTTATGCAACAAATCTTTACGACTTGACTTTGTTTAAATCAATTCAAGTTCATGAATTGATTTTAAGTTCAAGCATGGTAATAACTACCGTAAATTTATAAGGACTTAAGCATGTTGAGAAGGCTAAAAGAATTACCGTGTTCTGGAGCACTGTGACACTCAATTTCTGCAGTAGAATTAGGCTTGAACTCGCATTGACCGCCCCTTGACTCGCATCCCGTGCACCGGGGTTTACCCCAAGAGAGCCTGAGATCATCACTAAGATCTGATGACATCACCTGCTCATAAAATGGCCACTGAACCGGCACAGCAATATTGTGTACAAAACTGCAAGCTTTCACCGAAGCAAAAAACTGAATAGTCTTTGGTGAAGATGTGGCGAAGACTGTAAAATTTGTTCCACTAAGGCACCCTATAGGATTTACCCTATACTTTGTGTAATCAAAAGTGCAATTAAACAGCTTAAAATCTTCATAATAAACACCGGTAAATGGTGAACCTGTGAGGTTTAAGGATAGTATACGCAGAGGAAGGCAGTTGTCAGGGTCACTAATCCATAGTTCCTGTGTGACATAGTCAATTGCTTGAACAGTGAAGTTTCCGGAATTGGGTAGTTCGATAATCGTTTGGTATGTGGGGCTACAAGATAGATCAAAACCAGGATAGCCACATGATTTTGGTTGCTTGTGATTTTGTAGCCGGAACGGGAAACGGATTAAGGGTTCACTCCGGCTACAAGCAGAACTAGAGCATGTTTCTTGTGCCACTGAGAAAATGAACGAGAAGAGAGATAAGAAGAAGGGGAGGAGAGAGAAAGAAAATATTTTGTGGATATTCATTTTGGTGGGCAGTTGGGTTCCTAAGTTTGAAAATCTTTTTCTTTGTATATTCATTGCATTATATAGTAAGATGGAGGATTACAAAGTGAGTGGGCTCAACTAGTGGATGTATAAAAAGAAAAGGTCAATGTCATTTTGCAAGTCAACGAATTAAACCAATGTTTAATATATGGTTCACTATCAAACAGGCATGCTTCATGAATCAAAGGCCTATCTTTAAATCCTACTTTAAGAAAGAAAAAATCTGATCTAGGAATTTAGTAAGTACAAAAAGTTGCAAATGCATGAAAATGGCCAGCAGAGCCATAGTCATGGTGCTATTTCCAAAAAGAATAAATCTGATCTAAGAATGAACAAAATACAAAAAGGTTGCAAATGCATGAAAATGACCATCAAAGCTAACGTCATGGTTCTAAATCGAAGTGTGGGGTTAGGTGGGTCGTTTTATTTTACCTATGTGTGGTCTTAAATTCAAGTCCTGGAGAAGGGGAGCTAGCTCCTTCATTCATTGGTTCTTTTTCTTCCTTTCTATTTCAAGACTCGAGGAGGGGAACCCAGCCCATTCATCTTCTCTCCTTTTATTAACAATGATAACTACAATTGTGAATAGCTGTCGGGGGTGGGGGGGTAAAAAAAACATAAAATCCCTGAGTTTCCAGCCCCTTTCCATCCAAAATAAATACTACCACTACTTTTATGTTAGCGAAATATATTTATTTCACAGGGTATGTTTATCTAATGGTGAGATATGATCTTCAAGGTCTAAAATAAAGAGAGCTAGAAGTCCCTTCCACAACTTTTATGTTAGCGATAGACATTTATTTCACATATTCAACGCACCGACCTTTCAGCAACTTGTAAGTACTTCCTTAATTACATTCATACGGATCAAACTATGGGCCAAGACCAAAGAATAGTGAAGCAGGATAAACCACGAGCCAGCAGGGGAAGTGAAACTTCCTCATAATCAGGACAATCTAAAATCTAAAAGTACACAAATTAAGCTGCGGCCAACCAATTCCCATTGCAGCAAAACTAGAAACAAACTTCAAGCTTATCCAGGGATGCACCACAATACAAACTCGAAACATATTTCAGCCACCACCGTACATCCTTGACCTATTGAAATATGAATAGCTTACGTTGTTTAAGAATTTAAACCCATGGCTAACTTTCAAAAATCAAATAAAGATTCCATACAAGACATGTCTCCGCATCACCCATCTCCTGCGAACGGACACTAAATCTTACTCGACTCTTTATTTGTCATTTTCACCAAGCTACCTTGTTTGCTGCAACTACATTACTCTTCACATAAAAAGAAACTTATATTGATCATTCTAACATAGAATCTTCATAGTATTGGTATTGCAGAATACAATCAAGAAAAACACCCTGAACGGCAAAATGCATTTATTCCTGCTCAGGCCTCGAGCATATGTTAGTTTAAATCAAAATTCAAACACAAATATATGTTCAACGAGCATTTGCAATAACTCAATTACATTCAAACCCTAACCTCTGGCAATTCAAAAATCGCAGCAACGGCCCCCCTTCTCCCAATCGCCATATCGAGTTGGTTCGGGACCTCTAGGCCCACCGACTTCGCCAGTATCTTTATTGACGAATTCGTAGCCTTGGCCTTCACCTTCACCTTCACCTACACCTTCTTCTCCGTTTTCGTCATGCTCATCAGGATCGTGTTCGGCTTCGGTTTTTGAGACGGATTCTTGTTGGCTGTTAGGCATTTGCTGATGATTTTGACGCTTCTCGATTGTGTAGGAGATGAATCGCTTGGTGGCGTTGATAGGGTCGGATCTCGGATCACGTAGGGACAGCTTCGGCTTGGAAATGTCCACCGCCATTGACAGTAAACGGGCCAAAGTTTTCGCCATTGCTTCAGCTGATGTCGTCTCAAAATTGAAGCACGATTTTGCTTCTTTTTGACGTGAGAAATTTCAGAGACAAGTGGAATTTGCGCGGGTGAGGGGTGCGACACGTGAGGCGGTGGAATCGTCGGTTCAATTGAAATACTCACTCCCTCTCCCTCCTACGTACTTTCATAGTCGATTACAATTTACGCAACTCCGTTAAGTATTTCTAATGAAATAACGAAGTGGAAACTATTTTGACTAAAAAACTAACACCCATTGAAGATTTAACAGAAAAAGTCATATCCCTTTCATCTTCATCCATAACTTTCTCTTTGTTCTCTCTCTCTAAAATTTTGAGTTTCCCTTGTTTCCTTCCAATTCCCCATCTCTCTACCACGCCACTAAGCTTTAATTCTTGGGATCTGCTCTTGAAAAAGATAAGATCTTTAGGCCTAGTCAGTCCCAACGAAATTTCTCAATTCCGCTTCAGATCTTGTTTGTTTGATGATTTTGGTGAAGTTTAACCTTGTTCTTGTCCATTTCAATCAATTTTATCAATACCCACCTCTTGAATTCGAAGAAAACACGAAGGTGATAGAAGATTACAGAAGTGTCGGCCACTGATAAGGTGATGTTTTCTGCGACATTACTTGGAGCGCCGGCCACACCACCGCAAATCTGACTCTTGATATTTCTGATCTGGGTTGGTTTGGATCTGATTTTTTCAGCTGTTTGATTTTCGAGTGTTAGAGCAGAAATGACAGCCAAAGAAGTAAAAAATCATGGCCTCTTCCCTGATCTTAGCTTTCTTCCATGGATTCCGACGACTTCCATGGATTCCGGCGACTACCTTGGTGGTGGTGTTGGCGTTAATCATGGCCTCTTCCCTGATGTTAGCTTTGTTCAATGTGCAGGGAGATAGTCGGATCTGGTTGAATCTGTTCAGATCTGGTCGGGGAAGGTAGATGGTCGCCGGGGTTTATAGAAGGGAAAGGTCGTCGGAGTTGGGGAAGGTAAGGGTCGCCGGAGATTTGGATGATGGGAAGCCTCCGGCAGTGGAAGTATAGAGAGAGGATGGGGTTTAATGTTCGTTAGTGTATTTAACGAGATGTTAATATTTCTGTTATTTTTTTAACGCCGTTAGGGTAAAAAATAGTGTGTTGCATAATATGCAACCAATGGAAAAAGTACATATATTTAAGATGCAAATTTGTGGTACATTGCATAAATTGTAACCAAAACCAAAGTACGTGGCATATTTTTGTAGATTGGCCGTCAACAAATTGGTGAATTCAACAATTAAGGAAAGTGTAAAATACAATTAAGGAAAGTGTAAAATACAAAATAGGGCCTAATATCCACGGAGCGATTGCAATTTGGGGCCTGACGTCCAAATTTTAGCAATTTAGGGTCTGACGTGCCATTTTCTGCACAATCTAGGGTTTTTTGACGATTTCCGTTCAAATATATATTAAGTGGTCATGTACATCGCATGTGATATAAATTGAGGGGTCGTTTGCAAAACTTAGAAAATAAAGGGGAGGATCAGAAAAAATACCATCTCATACACTTATTTGCACATAAATTAAATGTGTACCACATTTTTATGCATAGTTCAATATTAACTTTATATTAAAGTTTTTTTTTTCTTTTTTTTTCGAAAGTAAAGTACCATTGCATTAAATTATGGGCAAAAGCACAAAAAGTAGGCTCTCTACAAATATTAGAGGCTCAACCCAAAGATAATCAATCATTACAACGGCATTTAAAAGTACACATGAAATACGAAAAGAGGGATGACGAAAGGTGTTTGTGCATAAAGTTGTACCAGCGTTGTTCTTCTTCCACCTTGAACCTCTAGTAACAATACCTTGGAACACGCAGATGCCTCTCCAACCGTAACTTGGACACTGTCATTTATCGGCATTCACAAAATCCCCCATCGGGAAATATTTAGCTCTGAAGACACGTTGATTTAAGGCTTCTGGGCTAGCAGTAAATCGCCAACCGAAGTTTCCAAGACATGTTATTATCCCCATATGATTCCACAATAAATATCGGATAACAAAAGAAAATGACAAGGCTCTCACAAGGGAGAGAATGCAAGGGCTCTCACAAAGGAGAGAATACAAAAGGCTCTCACGAAGGAACAAAAGATCAAACACCACATCAACAACATTCCTCTTCATTTATTTAAAATACAAAAGGAAAAGCTAAAGAAAAAAGCAAGAAACAACCAGATCTGGAAGTAGATTTAAAGAGAGTTATCTCTATTTAAATCTAAATCCAAATCTGGGATAAACACAAAATTTAATGAAAAGCTAGAGATTTGTTAATGGAGGATTTGAGAGAGAAGAGGGAGAAAGAGTGAAGCGGTTATGTGCGGTTCCTTTTTCGCAAATTGTAAAGTTTTTTTTTCTTAAAACTTAAATTTAAAATTAAGATAATACTTATAAAATTGAGAAAATAGAATATATTTATGATATTAAATATTCAATCTTCAAAAAAAAGTTTCAAATAAAACAATTTATGTCCAAATAATAATAATAAATGAAATTTATAATTTATAATTTTGGTAAATTTTTAAGTAAAAGTTAATAATGTTAGATATTAATTTCAAAAATCAAAATACTTTATGTTCATCTTCTTCTTCTTCCATGTTCATCATCATCAATAGCAAAACTAACACCACCACCCCTAACACCACCACCACCTCCTCTAACACCCTAGCACCACCACTACACCACCACCCATAATCGCCACTGCCACCACCCAACTGAAAATCCCTAATTTTAGAACACACTTTCAACTCAAATCCCAATTTTCAAAAACCCGCTTTCAGTTGCAAAATAAAAAAAAAATTCAAAACTAAAATTTGTAGTGGAGTGCACACTAACATGATCTGAATTAACAAAGAATCAAGAATTTCAAAACCCACTTTTCCCATTCCAATTGGTGTTAGCGTAATGGGGTCGACAATGGAGGCGCTTTAGAGTACCCAGCCAGAATATGTAGTGGGTTGCACTGTTGTTTGGTCGTAGAAGATAACCGGTGCAGATTAGGGCAGAGGAGCTGAGATGGCGCAATTGGTTGTGTGGGGCAAGAAGGATGAGGCGGATCTGGGTAGATGTTATCGGATTTGGCATCGCTGAGGGAGAATGGAGCAGGAGAGTAGTGCCCGGATTTAGACGAGGGGGGGAAGGGGTGGTCGGAGGAGGAAGAGAGGGTGGTCGGAGGAGGAAGAGAGGGTCGCCGACGGAGAGGAAGGGGACGGGTCGGTGGAACGAAAGAATGAAGAACGCAGTGATAAATTGTTTATGTGCCAAGCATGATATGAATATTGGATTATATGATGTTTATGTGTTTTGTGATTTTATGTGGTTTATTGTTTTTCGAACCTTAATCGCACGATTCAATCGCAATAAAAAATTATGGTGGATTCTGAATTATTTCGATTATTGATTTTTGATTGGATCAAAGTTTTAATAATCGGGGAAAAATAATTTTGAGACAAAATTTTCGAACTTGAAAATTCCATACCATTCTGACCATTCAGGCGCCCGCCCGCGCTGGACCAGGCGCGCGCTCGCTTCAGGCGCCCGCCCGTGCTGGACCAGGCGCGCGCTCGCTAGGCCAGAATGTTCTGATTTTGTTCAAAATCTGATTCTGGAATTTTTCGATAAATCCGACAAAACCAGTAACAATACCACTTCAGACTTGCTGATCTGGAATGGGTCTTGGGTAGTTGGTTTGTGTGTGGATTTTGGGGTTTGATTTTCCTATTTGTTTTAGTCTTGTGATTCCTAGATTGGTTCAAGTTTTGGATGGCTAATCTGCGTTCATCGAGATTGTGTTTCCCAAAATTGATCGCAATCAAAGTTTCAAAGACAAAACGAAGTTAGAATTATGAAGAGTTCATAATTGCTAAAATTGAGAAACAAAGTTCTTGATTCAATGATTGGAGATCCATGTGGAATTGTGAATGCAATTGGCCTACGTTCATCGAGACCATCTATTGCTTAGTTTCGGCCACATGGACTACTTTCTTGGTTTCTTGAATTAGTGCGGGATTGTGGTTGCCTAATGGCTTAGTTCGACCGCACTTCTTGTTGTCTTGATTTGGAGATAATAACCAAAGTTGAAATAGTCTCATCCTCATAATTATAGAGAAACTAATGACACATAAATATTATGCTTAAATTAATGGGATTAATTTAGTGGCTAAACTTGATGTGTAACATGTTTATATTATGTGCTCATAAATGTGTTATATGCTATATGTGATGAACCTTCAAAGAAAGTTTTAAGTCTTTTATTGCCATGCCATGATTAAAACACTTGTTAGTACATGAGTGATTTTAATGTAGATTCGCCCTAGCGAGGTGCATTAAATTTATTTATGTTTGAGCAAGATAGATAATGTGGGCACGCCCTAGCGGGACACATTAACTATGCGTTTAAAATGGTTAGACTTAATTGGGCGTCAAAACAGTTTTGGGCCTAGGCAAAGATGAGGTTTAACATGCTTTTGAAATTGGATTTCTAAAAGAATCTCATAAAAGGAATTAAGAGTCATATGAGATATGATTGACAAGAGTTGTCTACCTAATTAATTTGATTTTGTGTAATCCGCCTTAGCGGACTTGAAATTAAATTAAAGTTGGATCTTAACCCAATTAAATTATATAATACATTGGATGTATAAGAAGGTTATATAATTTAGTGGGAGTATTTTGTTTAAAAATACATTATTTATCTCTTTAATGAAAATCGGTACTTATTAAATTTTGGAAATTTTGCATATTTGTAGATAATGACTAATAACACTCAATCAATGTCGTTGCGATCGATCCTTGAGAAGGATAAGCTCGAAGAGAATGGTACAAACTTTATGGATTGGATCCGAAGCATAAGAATTGTTCTTAGGCAAGAAGATAAGTTGTACATTCTCGATGGGCCTCTCCCTGCTGAACCACCGCCTACTGCCCCTAGGGTAGAAAGAGACAATTACAAGAAACATCGTAATGATTCTAGAGATGTAAGTTGTCTCATGCTTGCTGCTATGTGTTCAAAACTCCAACAAAGTTTGGAACATTTGGAAGCCTATGAGATAGGCGTGGAGTTGAGAACCATGTTTCAAGAGCAAGCTAGGCAAGAGAGGTACAAGACCATTGTTGCATTTACTACTAGCAAAATGAATGAAGGGCAACAAGTGAGTCCTCACTTTCTTAAAATGAAAGGTTATGTAGAGCACCTTGAGAAACTTGGCTATCCAATCCCATTGGAGCTAGCCACGGATCTCATTCTTAATTCATTGCCTAAAAGTTATAATCAGTTTGTGATGAATTATAACATGCATGGAATGGATAAGAATCTCTCTGAGTTGCATGGGATGCTCAAAACTGCAGAGATGAAAATTGTGGAGAAAGGTTCTCCCGTGCTCTTGGTTCATGATGGGAAGAAGGCTAGTGCCAAAGGAAAGGGTAAGGCAAAAGTTGTCAAACCCAAGATAAGCAAGGCAAAGGTTGCCAAGGCTTCTGAGGCAAAACCTGATTCACAAAAGGATGCAATCTGTTTCCATTGTCAAGAAATTGGTCATTGGAAACGTAATTGCAAGGCTTTCTTGGAAGAGCAAAAGAAGAAGAAGAGCAGCAAGGCTGCGTCGACTTCAGGTATCTATATGATAGATATTCTCCTTTCTACCACTGATTCCTGGGTATTGGATACCGGATGTGGTTCTCACATTTGTCTAAATGTGCAGGGACTAAAGAATAGGAGACTGCTTAAAGAAGGTGAAGTAGATCTACGCGTGGGAAATGGAGCAAGAGTTGCTGCATTAGCCGTAGGGACTTATGAAGTCACTTTACCTTCCGGATTAATTCTTGTTTTGAACAATTGTTATTATGTTCCGGATTTAAGCAGAAATATTATTTCAATTTCTTGTTTGGATAATGAAGGTTTTAAGTTTCTTATTGAGAATAAGAAATTTTCTATTTATTTAAATGATGTGCTTTATGGTATTGCTAATTCATTTAATGGCCTTTATGTCTTGGATGTCAAGAATGAAAATAATGTCTATCATGTAAATAAGAAATCTAAACCTAATGATGTAAATCATACTTATATGTGGCATTGCCGTCTTGGTCATATTAATGAGAAGCGTATCTCAAAACTCCATGGGGACGGACTTTTGGGTTCATGTGACTTAGAGTCATATGATACTTGTGAGTCGTGTCTTCTTGGAAAAATGACTAAGACACCTTTTACCAAGTTGGGTGAAAGGGCAAGCGACTTATTGGGGTTGATACATTCCGATGTATGCGGACCATTAAGTAGCAATGCTAGGGGAGGATTTCAATACTTCATAACCTTCACTGATGATTATAGTAGATTTGGGTATGTTTACCTAATGAAACATAAAAGTGAAGCATTTGAGATATTTAGAATATTTCAAAATGAAGTAGAAAAACAACTTGGCAAAAGCATTAAGGCACTTCGATCAGATCGAGGTGGAGAATACTTAAGTCAAGAATTTGATGATCATCTAAAGAATTGTGGAATAGTTTCACAATTGACTCCACCTGGAACACCACAATGGAATGGTGTGTCCGAGAGGAGGAATCGGACTTTGTTAGACATGGTTCGATCAATGATGAGTCAAGTTGATCTTCCAATATCCTTTTGGGGTTACGCTCTAGAAACCGCTGCTTTCACACTAAATCAAGTTCCAACTAAATCGGTTCCAAAGACTCCATATGAGATGTGGAGTGGAAAGAAACCTAGTTTATCTTTCATGAGGATTTGGGGTTGCGAAGTTTATGTCAAGAGACTCATCTCTGACAAACTAGCACACAAATCTGATAAATGTATTTTCGTGGGATATCCTAAGGAAACTAAAGGATATTACTTTTACAACCGAGAGGACAACAAAGTGTTTGTTGCCCGAACTGGTGTCTTTCTAGAGAAAGAGTTTCTCTCCAAAGAAATCAGTGGGAGTAAAATAAATCTTGAAGAAATTCGAGACCCAGAAAATAACATTGAACCAATAGTGGAACAAGAACAAGAACCACAAGGAGTTGTGGAACCTGTTCAAAATACACAAGCATCTCGCAGATCTAGTAGGTCACGATCCGAGCCCGAGAGATATGGATTTCTCGTAACGGATAGTAATGTGGTAGAAATCATTGAGAATGATGAACCGTCAACCTACCAAGAGGCGATGTCTTCTCCTGATTCGGACAACTGGCTTGGAGCCATGGAATCCGAATTGCAATCCATGCAAGACAATCAAGTTTGGAATTTGATTGATGCACCCGAAGGTGTAAAAACCATAGGATGCAAATGGGTCTTCAAGAAGAAGACTGACATGGATGGGAAGGTGCATACTTACAAAGCTAGGCTTGTAGCGAAGGGGTATAGGCAAGTTCATGGTATTGACTATGATGAGACCTTTTCACCCGTAGCAATGATCAAGTCTATAAGAATTTTGCTTGCCATTGCCGCATATCATGACTATGAAATATGGCAGATGGACGTCAAAACCGCTTTCCTGAATGGAAAACTCCAAGAGGATGTGTATATGACACAACCAGAAGGTTTTGAACAAGATTCTAAGGTATGCAAATTGCAAAGATCCATCTATGGATTGAAGCAAGCTTCAAGGAGTTGGAATCTCCGTTTTGATGAATCGGTCAAAGAGTTTGGTTTCATCAAGAACGAAGATGAGCCTTGTGTATACAAGAAGATTAGTGGGAGCATAGTGCTATTCCTTATTTTATATGTGGATGACATATTGCTCATTGGAAACGACATTCCTACACTTCAGTCTGTGAAGACTTGGTTAGGAAAGTGCTTCGCAATGAAAGATATGGGTGAAGCCGCATATATACTTGGCATTAAGATCTATAGAGATAGATCAAGAAGGCTACTTGGTTTAAGCCAAAGTACATACATTGACAAGGTCATTAGAAGATTCCGTATGGAAAATTCTAAGAGAGGCACCTTGCCAGTGTTACATGGAGTTTCTCTAAGCAAGACTCAATGTCCTAAGACAAATGATGAGCGTGAGAAAATGAATGATGTTCCATATGCTTCGGCAATTGGGTCCATCATGTATGCCATGATTTGTACTAGGCCGGATGTATCTTATGCTTTGAGCATGACAAGTAGATACCAATCCGACCCTGGCGAAAATCACTGGATAGCTGTAAAAGCGATTCTAAAGTACTTGAGAAGAACTAAAGACTCGTTTTTGGTCTATGGAGGAATGGAAGATGATCTCGTTGTAAATGCCTACACGGATGCAAGCTTCCAAACTGACAAAGATGATAGCCGATCGCAATCGGGTTTTGTGTTTATGTTAAATGGTGGAGCTGTAAGCTGGAAGAGTTCCAAGCAAAGTACAACCGCTGATTCTACAACAGAAGCTGAGTATATTGCTGCATCGGATGCTGCAAAGGAAGCTGTTTGGATTAAGAAGTTCATAACTGAACTTGAAGTGGTTCCTAGTATTGCTAATCCAATAGACCTTTATTGTGATAATAATGGTGCTATTGCTCAAGCAAAGGAACCAAGAGCACATCAGAAATCCAAACACATACTTAGGCGTTTTCATATCATTCGAGAGATCGTTGATAGGGGAGACGTAAATATATGCAGAGTACCTACTGATGACAATGTTGCGGACCCGCTAACAAAGGGACTTCCACAAGCTAAACATGATGGTCATGTTAGGTCCATGGGTATTAGATACATGGGAGATTGGGCCTAGGGCAAGTGGGAGATTGTTGGTAGTGGTGCCCTAGGCACGTTTAATAAACGTTGTAATTGTTATCATTTATTTCATATCAATAAAGAGATGTTTTGATTATTATTGTTGTTCATGCTTACTTATAATAATCCCCGTCCCTAGTACTTATTAAGCACTAGTATAAAGGCTAAATGATCATGAGATGATCATGTTAGATTTATGGGTACTTGTTTGGAACAAGGTACTGGACATGACCCGCTGTATGAGATTTATGTCATGGTCTATGTCGAACATATATCTCATATTAGTTATGTCATTTGAATCCTTAGACATGAAGTTATTATAGTCTTCCACTTGATGAACATTGTGTTTGACATATTCAAACGCTACCTTAACACGGTAGTTATAAAGGGTATGATTGGCATAATCGGATTCCCGTTGGGAAGAATAATAAGCTAAATGGATTTGTCCCTCCACGGAGAGATGTCAAGCTTGGGCCTCTCGTAGGAATGATGTTGATGAAATGTTCGGCCGGACTCAAATGAATTGATTGGATCAATGTCATTTGGATTATCAACATATTCGGAATCGAGAAAGTATTGAACAAAAACAAGTTGACTGTTTGACCATGACTTGTGTTCAATGACATCGTGGACAAAGGGATTGTGACATATTCTAAAGGAATGCGAACTTGTATCTAGTTATACTATTTGGGTAGGTATGACGGTTTGCTAGAACCTAATCATATCTTATGGGATCATGTTTGAGCCCATTGCCAACTTAGTATAATCCTAGAGGGTCACACACAATAGAACGAATCTTTAATAAGAGGACTATATTGGAATTTAGAGTCAAAGGACCTTGGAGGAATTTTGGAAACATTCTGGGCTATTTGGTCTACCGAGCGGGCGCTTGGTTCAGACCAGGCGGGCGCCTGAAGTAATTCCAGAAAGACAGGGACCTTCTGGTCATTCAGGCGGGCGCCTGGCCCTTTACAGGCGGGCGCCTGGTGCTGCCGACAGGAAAATTCCTAATTCGATTTGGGAAGGTTTTTGGCACAAGATTCCTATTTGGAATAGGTCTTAATTGTGTATAAAAACCCCAATTCGGCCAGACCATATTTACAAGTGATTTTGTGAGTCTCAAAGAGTTTGAGAGAGATATTATTTTGTTCTAAGATATCCTTGATTGAGGAACAAAATAATTCACAAATAAATTCCATATAGTTCTTTATTATATTGTGAAAGTGTGTTTCATAATATTGGTCTAGCAACCAAGATCGAAGCTCCTTTGATATTCGTTCGAAGTGTGGATACCGCTAGAGGGTGAATTTTATCATCTTGCAAAGTTCGTGATTTGTTCGCGATAAAGCTTCAAGGTTTCTCCACCAAAGATCAAGAGAAAATTCATAGCCATCAAGGGTTAGTTATTCCTCTATTCATCTTGTTGTATTTGATTTAATCATATGAACGGATCCATGGCTTTGGGTTTCTTAAAATTTTAATTGCTATATTCCGCTGCGCATGTTACCTAGGAAACCCAACAACAACTGCCCAGTCAACTGCAGTCTGCTCCAAAAGCCACATGGGTAAGAAAGGACACTCTAAAGTGTCAAGTGGTGTTTACCTCCTTCAAGAGAAGTATGGAAGGAGCATGGTACTTTGACAGTGGCTGCTCCCGCCACATGACTGGCTCTCTTGAGCATTTCAAAGACTATGAAGCCTTTAAAGGTGGAAAAGTCAATTTTGGTGGAGGTGCTCAAGGTGAGGTAATTGGCAAAGGTACGCTGAATGTTAATGGTTTGCCTAACTTGCATAATGTCTTGCATGTTAATGGGTTAAAGGCAAACCTAATTAGCATAAGCCAATTGTGTGATGATGATCTACATGTCAAGTTTGATAAGAAGATCTGTGAGGTCTTTGATGATTCAAACAGATGTGTTTTGAAAGGCGTAAGATCCTCTGATCATTGTTACAAGTTGGTTGAAAATCATTCATGTTTTAACTCAATTTCTGATGATGCTCCTGATCTTATTGTCAATAGTGTTGAGGATTGTATTACAGGTTGCACTTGGGAGCCTGAACAGATTAATGATGAATCTGAACAGAAGAGTACAAAAGAATCTGCAGATTTAACACTTGTGAGGTCAGTTGACAGACCAGATGAACAGTCAACTGCCATGACAGATGGTCAGACAGCAGCAGATTCCAGTTCAGATTCTGAAATCGTTGAAGATAAGGTAAACAGAGGCAATGATGATGCTGCAAGCATACAAGGAGATGATCTAACTTCCCAGGTCATTGGGGGAGTGGATGAAAGAATAAAAACAAGAGGGAAACGAATAAATTACCGGGAATTAGCCGGTTTGGTATGCACGCAATCCGCGTACCATCAGGTAAGCTCTTGTTGTTTCGTTGCTAATTTTAAGCATGAGGATGAGTCAGAAACTGTAAAAGTTAATAATTGGACCAATGTCATGCACGAGGAAGTGGTAAAATTTGAGAGGAAAGATGTTAGGTACTTGGTTCGTAGGCCATCTAATACTGATTATCAGGGAGTTGTTACTTGTTGCACTCAATTGTTGAGGATGAACCAAATAATCAAGGATTATGGTCTTAAAAGTGAAACATTGACTATATTTTGTGATAGTTTAAGTGCTCAGAATTTTGCCAAGAATCCGGTACAACATTCCCGAACAAAGCACGTAGATATTAGGCATCATTTTATTAGAGATCTTGACAAAGAATCATTACTCTAGAACATGTAAGCACAACGGATCAACTTGCTGATATCTTTACCAAGGCTTTGGATTTCGAGAGATTTTCTCTCGGACTGTGTGATACAAGTTGACTGCACAAGTGTGCAGACAACTGACTGCATAACTGTATAATTGTATATTACAGTAAAAAAAAACATATAGATTGCATCCATCTTTGCACGATAGTCTCTTGTGACCACTTGGTCTCCTTCAGTTCCTTGACTCCGAGATTTGACCCTTGAATGTGAGACCCTTCTTAACCTGATAATGAAAATTGTCTTGTTAATTCCTCCGTGTTGTTTATCATGGAATGGGCACTCAATCTAAGGTTACGGGGAAAACAAGCTGCCACCAGTCTTTGAAGTTACTACTCATTTAGGCAATGTGCTGATGTGTATTCATACATAACTTGAGAATCAGTGTAACACTGTATTGGGAGAGTGAAAAGCTCCTCCCCGTAACTGATTCATAAGTCATAAGCCTTCAAATGGAGTGTTCTAGAGGCTGCATGATTGAAGGAGAATTTCATTGAATTCTTGTGAGTTAAAACCGAGTCATGAACTGAGTTGACCATTCTATGTCACAAAAAAATTGAGACAATCTTCACTTGTGTGTTTATGCATAATTTTTCTAAGTTTTTTTCTCTCCTTGGTATTTCCATCAGCAAATTGAATTGTTGTTCTTATGTGTTAAAGATTGATGTTTTTCATGTGATTAACGATAATTTAATGGCGTGATGTTCAAGTTTCGTTGTGCAGTTGGTGGAATTTATGGTATATTGTGGATAAATGGATTCAGTTGAATTTGGCAAGTTTTAATTCTGGGACGGACAATTTATCACAAAACATGGGTAAAGTTTGAATTTTAAAATCAAAATCCTTGTTTGTTTTGGAATTTAAATGGGTACTTCGATGTTTCTCGGTTCTCCCTACTCCTTGGCCTATCCGAGTTCTTAGGAAGAATATCTGTCCTCCCTTGATATTTCCTTCATGTCAAATCTGGTTGTGAATTATGGTTTCTTATATCTTCTTCCTCATGTTATCTAGCTACATTTCTCTCATCTCATCTTGTTCATATTTTGCAAATGCTCTCTCTCTAACATTTTTGCAGAAATATCCGAGAATTCAGAAGAATCACTGAGTGATTGTGACACAAAATGATTGTTTGCCGCTGCTCTGATCAAGCTCAGGCATTTGTGTTGTTAAGCATCCAGCTGGTGCTAAAGCAACTTGTTCGTGTAACTGTGCGGACAACTGGTCACTCAACTGGACAGTCAACTGGTAAGTCAACTGGACAGTCAACTGGTAAGTTCATCTTCTGCAGAACTCTCTGGTCTATAAAGGTTTGATGCGGTATGAGTTGAGAATTATGATGCTCTTAAAAGTATTTTTGTTGGGGAGATTCAAATTTAGGGGGAGTGGAAGATATTCACATTAATCAAAAGGTCTTGCAGAATACAAGACAATGAAAGAAACAAAAACAACGAAAAGATCAAACTTATTCTAGATCTCTAGAATAAACCAAACACTAAAACACTTGAGTTCTTGATGAACAAGAACTTCAAAGAAAACAATGACTCTCTCACAAAAACGAAATTAACACTCTTTGAATCTCAAAAAGGTTTGATGCGGTATGAGTTGATAATTATGATGCTCTTAAAAGTATTTTTGTTGGGGAGATTCAAATTTGGGGGGAGTGGAAGATATTCACATTTTTTCTTTCTTTGAGTTAGATGGTTCTTCTCAAAAAGGGGGAGAAAGTGGTCAAAGTGGTCTTCATATGGTCTTCTTATTCAGGGGGAGAAAGATGTGTTCTAAAGATGTATTTAGGGGGAGTAGAATTCAATGTACAAATTCAGGGGGAGAGATTATTGTTTTGGATGTTTTGATCAGAACCACAAAGATAGTGGGAGATTGAAAGAGTATGAAATACTCATTTACTTATTTTTTATGTATCTTTGTGATTCTGATAATAATTATTGTATATAATTAGTTTAGTGTTATTTTAGGAATTAGTTGTAATTATTTAGGAATAGTTTATTTTAGGTTTATTATTATTATTATTATGATTTAGTTGACTAACTTACTAATGTTTATCTTTGGTAGTTATCTCTTTTGTATTTTAGGAATGTAGGTCTCTCACCAAACAAGGAATGGAGCGGCTATAAAAGAAGAGGGAGCCGGCCATTATTGATTACGAATTCTGAGATTCAAAGAGTGTTAATTTCGTTTTTGTGAGAGGGTCATTGTTTTCTTTGAAGTTCTTGTTCATCAAGAACTCAAGTGTTTTAGTGTTTGGTTTATTCTAGAGATCTAGAATAGGTTTGATCTTTTCGTTGTTTTTGTTTCTTTCATTGTCTTGTATTCTGCAAGACCTTTTGATTAATGAAAGTTTTCCAGCAAGGAATTTCTTGCTGAAGTGTTTATTCTGAGTTTGATTTTATTCCGCTGCAATTTTTATTTACTCTGAACGTGTGCGTGTTGTCGTATCAGTTGTTAAGACAGTTGTGATCGTATTCTCTGATCACAAGTGGCTTTACCCAGAAACAGTCCTAGCTAAATTTCTTTCAGATTACACTACTCTAAAACAAAGAATGAGATGAGAAGTAGAAATTAAAAGCGTAGGAGTTTACCTAAAGCGTTCTTGAGATTCTAATTGATGGCCTTGACAAAGGTCTTGATGATCCAAGAGTTTTGTGATGACTTTGGCTTGAAAAGAAGGGTGGTTTTTAGTGGTGTTTTGGTGTGAGGAAGGAATAAAAACGGGATTCTTGAGAGAGATACTGACTAGAGAGTTGTTTTGGAGGTGATTAGTGATTAAATGGCGATTAGGGAATACAAGGGTGAGAACCCTTGTATTTATGGGTTTATGAGACTTGGGGAGCAAGTAGAGAGGTTGAATTAGGTAAGGAGATCAATAGGAAACCTCCAGGAAGTCTCCTAATTGATATCACCCGGATTAGAAGAGATTTGGCCAAGAAAGAGATCGAAACGGATGAGGAAACTGATTAAACCCGCAGACAGGGGAGATGTCTCGTACGAGACATCCAATGTCTCGTACGAGGCATCCAGTACAGAAGTACTGTTTTGCCCTTGTCTATAGTTATGTTGTTCAGTTTAGCCCCTGACTAACGGAGTCAATTAGAAACTTAACGAAACATGACAAAACTAACGAGTTTTGATCCAATCACAAAGGCGAGACACGAGAGTAGTGTAATCATAAATGTGAGTTCAAAATGGGGTGTCTACACTACCTCTGTCCCTAAATGAGTGTCCAAATTTCATTTTTAGGAACATCTGAGAATCTCAACTCTTTGTACAATTTGGTGGCAAAAATTCATATATAATCTTGTAATTTTCTTTCCAAACATTTAGTTTTGCACGTATAAAGAGACATGTGAAAAAAAAATTCGAAAAAAAACATTTAGGGACAAAATTATGTTAAAAAAAGACACTCGTTTTGGGACAATTTTTTTTTGAAAATAGACACTTATTTAGGGACAGACGGAGTATGTTTTACCCAAACGGTGCCATGGAGTCGTACGTAGGGCAAATTAATTTGATATTGGGGATGTAAGGTTATGTCTTTCATCACTTTCTTTTTTGTATGTATCATACTCCTTTTTAAAAAAATAAAAAAAAATTGTCTTACAAAATGAATGTCTTTTTTATAATAATTTTGTTTTTAAATGATTTTTTTTCAAAAAAAAAATTCTTTAAGTCTTTCTCTACATACAAAACTAAATGTTTAGGAAGTGAATAACAAAAATATGTATGCATCTTTGCCATTAAATTGTATAAAAAATAAACATTTTTCAGATTTGCCATTAAATTGTATAAAAAATAAACATTTTTCAGATGACCCTTAAAATAAAATTTGACATTCCATTTAGGGCCATTTAAGGATGGAGGGAGTAATAATATTACTTCTGCTATAATAGAATAATTAAAATATATATATATATATATATATATATGTGTGTGTGTGACATTTATTAAGAGAAAGAAAAATTTAACCAAACTGGCCTGAAAAAGAAGTTATAGGACTGAATGGAAAAACATTCTTATCAAATCAAATGAATGTACCAACCGAATTCTGGATATACAATCAATCAAACCAATACAGGGGGTAATAGTTTCATTTATCTGTGGACAAGAAAAAACATTGATAAAAACTTAAAATTCTCAAATCAATTCCGATCGAGAAAAACAAACCAAAACTGTACATCTTATTCCTCTTTATAGCCAGAAGGAGAGGCCACCCTTCAAAGCAACAAACAAGAGAAAAACAAAGTTATAAACAAAACGATTACAGCGAGAAAAATTTAAAACCTTTTCACACCCCTCCTAATCTTTTTTTTTTTTTAAATACGACGCCTAATCAAAAAAAAAAAAAAAAAAAAAAACTTCCCCTGTAGAAATCATTACCCCTGATAATTAAATACCTATTATCATGACTAGAAACCCCAGGTTCCCAACCAACCTAAGATGACCTAACTGCCTGTTTGCTGCTCTCATGTAGCCTTTTGGCAACATCTTCCTGTAATTCTTCTTCTTTCATGAGATACTTATCAACCTGTGCAGCTGCTTGCCTCCCTTCCGAGATTGCCCACACTACCAGTGACTGCCCACGTCGACAATCCCCAGCTGCAAAAACACCTTCAACGTTGGTTGAGAATCGGCCATAGTCTGCCTTCAAGTTTGACCTGGCATCCTTCTCCAACCCAAGTTTGTCTGCCACCGTCTGAAAATTAACAAGTACAGCCAAGTCGGTAAATGATCATGTAATTAAGTGCAATGCTAGGGCACAAAACAAGTTCACAAATTTTGAGCACAAATTGAGCTGACAGTGTTCGATTTGATACTTAATGAGTAGTGGGGCCTACTACCAGATTGTGCCCAAATAATGTGATTTTTTTTTCTTTGTACTTTAGTATTACTATGTAGTTAAAAACACATTGACTCACTTGACACTCATACTCCCTCCGTCGCAAAATAATAGTCCCGTTTATAATTTTTGAAAATTCAGTGACTTTGAAGCCTTCGTTTTGGAAATGAGACTAACTTTCCGAGAAAGCAAAAAGGGGAAATGGGACTATCATTTTGAGACAGAAGGAGTACTAGCTTACAGAATACTTGAAAGTAATACTGACCGGTTCTGGTCCAAGGAATCCCATGGCGAGTAGTACTAGGTCAGCTCCAATTATCTCCTCGGAACCTTCAACTTCTTTGAACTGGAACCTCCCGCTTGCATCCTTCTCCCAATGGACACGTACTATCTCCAATCCTTTGACAACCCCATTCTCATCCCCAATAAACTGTTTAGTCAACACTTCATAGGACCTTGGATCCTTTCCAAACTTTGTAGCAGCTTCCTGGTGCCCATAATCAACGCGGAATACGCGAGGCCACTACAAACAAACAACAAAACTATCATTATAGAAGTCCTCATATATACGTCTGTACAGAAGTAAGTACAAGTTCTCAGTACATTCTTTACTTCCAATTTACAACAACCGAACAGTGAGTTATATGATAAAGAAATTAGCAACTCTTAGAGTCAACAGATCTGCACATCTAAATGATTTAATAGGTACAACGAATCATCCTGACCACCAAGAATTAAGGTTCAAAAGCTAGATTGTATGGTGTAAACGGAAATAAGCAATCACACACCACTATCCTACTACTGTCTCCCTTCTGTGAAAAAAAATTGAACTCCCATTCCATTTTATTATTACTTAAAAAAAATGCTTTTGATGCAATTTAAATGATACACAAATGAAAGTACAAAAGTTGACGTTAAGATACGAGGATACTCAAACTAAGTGATGTTTAAACAATGTTATGCTAACAATTGAAAGATGAAGAAGAGTCACACCTGGGGCCAAGGGTTGCCAGGAGCTCTTGTTTGTGGTGGTTCAGGCAGAAGCTCAAGATTCACAATGTTGGTGCAACCATGTCGGATAGATGTGCCTATGCAATCTGTGCCCGTGTCTCCTCCACCAATCACAACTACTTTTTTCCCCTTAGCTGAGATATAGTTGCCATCCTCAAGATTGCTATCAAGCAAGCTTTTCGTGTTGGCATGAAGGAATTCCATAGCAAAATGAACTCCAGATAGATCCCGTCCAGGAACAGGAAGGTCCCTGTCAACGAATAGTTTTAGCATATATGATAAGTAGAAAGCAGCGCAGTCCAAGAATTGTCGAGTGCCAAGAAAACACGGACTTGTTGAGTAGAATAGATAAATTGCTCGATAAAACAAAATAGAAAGGTATGAATATGTTATCACACACACCTTGGCTTTGTCGCACCAACCGCCATAATAAGGGCATCATTGTCCTTGCGAAGCTGGTCTAAAGAATATGATGGATCCTTTCCAACATTAGCATTGACCACAAAATGTATGCCTTCCTTTGCCATAAGGTCAACCCGTCTTTGGACCACATCGATTTTGTCGGTCTTCATGTTAGGGACTCCATACATCATAAGTCCACCAATGCGATCAGCACGCTCATACACAGTCACTGAATGACCTATTTTATTCAGCTGATCAGCCGCAGCCAAGCCAGCTGGTCCGCTCCCAACAATGGCAACTTTTTTCCTGCAGAATTAAGTAAAGAGTTTAGTGTCTAGCAGGGATTACAATTCTGTTGGGAAGAAATGTTCAGCAAGCTTACCCTGTTCTGCTAAGCGGTGGTCTAGGCACCATCCAACCCTCTTCAAAGGCTTTGTCTATAATGGAGCATTCAATGCTTTTAATAGCTACAGGATTTTCAATTATCCCAAGCACACAAGAACCTTCACAAGGTGCAGGGCACACCCGGCCAGTAAACTCAGGGAAGTTATTAGTCTCCAGTAACCGATCTAATGCCTCACGCCACCTATTTTGGTACACTAACTCGTTGAATTCGGGTATTTTATTCCCAAGGGGACATCCAGAATTCTCCTGAAATGAATTCAAGTATAACAACATTAAATGAATCTCCATTCATTTATTGACCAGAAAGAAGAAGTCATTCTTACCTGATGACAGAAAGGAGTACCACAGTCCATGCAGCGGGCAGATTGTGTCTTCAGAAGTGGACCAGGTTTTGACTCTTCCATTACTTCCTTCCAGTCGTTCATCCGAACATTAGGATCCCTGTATGAAACTCCCTCACGTTCATAAGCAACAAAACCGCGATGTTTGACTGCATCAGGAACGCGACTTGGTCTGTTGGGTGTTTCAGTCTCCTCCACCTGTGCAATTTTCTCCACCTGTACAATTTCGCCCACCTGTAAATAAAAAACAATTACTGTGAGCCCACCTTTCGTCATAGTGGTGCGTTGAGATAGTTACCTACCTATAACGACCTGGTATAAAACGACATCATAAAAGTTTGTTGCACCGAGAAAAGGAAACTTAAAAAGTCTGAAGATGCCTAAGATGTGACTCTTGGGAAGTCAAATACAAGGTAGTTGTTATTTTGGCTACACTTATGTTTTGTACTACCTCTGTCCCTAAATGAGTGTCCAAATTTCATTTTAAGGGACACTGAAAATCTCAACTTTGTTGTACAATTTGGTAGCAAATATTCATATATAATCTGGTAATCTCCTTTCCAAACATCTAGTTTTGCGCATATAAAGAAACCGGTGAAAAAAATTTCGAAAAAAAACATTTAGGGACAAAGTTATGTTAAAAAAAGACACTCATTTTGGGACAAAGATTTCTTGAAAATGGACACTCATTTAGGGACAGAGGGAGTACTTTTTTTCACTTTCAATAAACCATGTTTTTTCTCTTTCGATAGAATATGTTTTTCCCTTTCAATAAACTACTAAGAGAAACTCGTCTAGCCTTTAAAATTGATTGATATATACTCCCTCCGACTCGTGTTAGTGTGAACTTATTTCCTTTTCCGTCCGTCCCAAGTTAGTGTGAACTGCCCAAAATCGCAAAAAAAAAAAAAATACTATTCCTCCCACTCATTCTCTCTCCTACTTTACTTCTACACTCACAACACTAATCAACTTACTATTCCTCCCACTCATTCTCTCTCATATTTATTTTTTCATACTCACAAACACCTCCTTCCACTATTTATCTCTCCTACTTTTCCTTAATTTGTGTGCCCAATTTTTTGGTTCACACTAACTTGAGACGGAGGGAGTATATATAGCTCAGTTGAAAATTAGGAAGGAACTTCACCTGGTCAACTTTCTCGCTTAATGACTTGGCTACCAACTTCTTAAGTTCTTCAAAAGCATCTTTCTCCAGTAACTCTTCCTCCTCCCGCATCTCAGCTTCTTCAGCAGCCTTTTTCGCAGCCTTCTTGGCATTTTGCTCTTGTTTCATGCTCGCAAGCACCCGTTTATAATCTCTTGGGAAGACTTTAATAAACTTTGGTAGGAGATGGTTAAAGTCCGCTAGTACTTCTTTTGCCAATTGGCTGTTTGTATGTCGCTGATGCTGCTGGATCATCATTCTAAGAGTCATAATGTCGTCATCATCTTCAACCTTATCTAGGTCAACCAGTTCAGAATTGCATCTGGAACGGAATTTAGAGTCCACATCAAGAACATACGCAACTCCTCCACTCATGCCAGCAGCAAAATTCCTCCCAGTTTTTCCTAGCACAACCACTGTTCCACCAGTCATGTACTCGCATCCATGATCACCAACACCCTCCACAACTGCTTGAGCCCCAGAGTTACGGACACAGAATCTTTCAGCTGCCATCCCATTAAAGTAAGCTTCCCCAGCTGTCGCCCCATAGAGTGCCACGTTTCCAATCACAATGTTTTCCTTGGGATCAAAACCACTTCCTTTAGGGGGATAAACTACGATTTTGCCACCGGATAATCCTTTACCAACATAGTCATTACTATCACCTTCAAGTTCCAGTGTGATACCAGGGCAGAGAAAAGCTCCAATACTCTGGCCTGCACTTCCATTAAATTTGACATGGATTGTATCCACAGGAAGGCCTGCCATGTGGTAGCGCTTTGTCACTTCATGGCTAAGCATTGTTCCGACTGAACGATTCACATTGCAGATTGGTGTTTCAATGTATACAGGGAATCCTTTCTCTAAAGCAGGTTCAGAGAGGGCTATTAACTTTTGATCCAAAGCCATGTCCAAACCATGATCTTGCTTTTGTACACAAACTTGGGCAGCATCAGGCCGAATTTCAGCTGCAGGTTTAAGTAATAGAGAGAGATCAATATTCTTTAGCTTCTCATTGTTGGATGTCAGTTCTTTATCCACTTCAAGCATATCTGCACGTCCCACCATTTCATTGACAGTTCTAAATCCAATTTGAGACATAATCTCCCTCATCTCCTCAGCTATCATGAAGAAGAAATTTATAACATGCTCAGGTTCTCCAGCGAACTTTTCCCGAAGAACTGGATCTTGGGTAGCAATTCCGACCGGACAAGTGTTTTTGTGGCATTTCCTCATCATAATGCAGCCGAGTGTTATAAGGGGAGCAGTGCTGAAACCAAACTCCTCTGCCCCAAGAAGAGCGGCCATGGCCACATCTCTACCGGTTTTTAGCTGACCGTCTGTTTGGAGAACTGTTCGCCCACGAAGGTCATTGGCAACAAGAGTTTGATGGGTCTCTGCAAGACCAAGTTCCCATGGAAGCCCAGCACTCTTAATCCCAGTCCATCTTGAAGCTCCAGTACCACCATCATGGCCCGAGATCAAAACATGGTCAGCGTGACCTTTCACAACCCCGCTAGCAATTACTCCAACACCAGCTTCCGATACCAACTTCACACTTACTCGAGCAGATGGATTCGCGTTCTACAAGACATACATAAAGGTGTCGTCATGCCAAAGCAATAAAAATTGGAAGATAGTATAGTATGACATTGTCTTGGCCGCTTCAAACTGCCAGTTAAAGAGAGAGAAAGAAACTAGGATACCTTCAAATCATGAATTAATTGAGCGAGATCTTCAATAGAATAGATGTCATGATGTGGTGGGGGGCTAATTAATCCCACACCGGCAGTAGAATTCCTGGTGAGAGCAATGTCACCGATAACCTTGTGCCCAGGAAGTTCACCACCTTCACCAGGCTTTGCTCCCTGTAACAATTCGGTCCAGATTTATTAATAAGTTCAATTCACAGGGAATCAACAAGTTCGGTTTATATTCAACCTCACCAAATGCCAGTGTGGGTATCACTTAAAGAAGCAAAGACACCTAGAGGTGCTTTGCAGACTCAGCATCATCTGTCCATGAACATAAATTCATAAACAAGATAGGCCTCTGTTCCAGCAGGAATACAGGGGCTAGGAGGAATACACGGGCACAATAGAGATATTCTTCTTGAAAGATTTTTTTGCAATTTATGAAATTCAAGCTATACCTGAGCCATTTTAATCTGTAGCTCATCCGCGTTGGTAAGATAATAACTTGAAACTCCAAATCTTCCGCTCGCCACCTGTTTAATAGCACTTCTTTTTGGATTCATTGAACCATCTGGAAGAGGCTCCATGCGAGATGGATTCTCACCTCCCTCACCTAAATTAAAGAACAATTTCTACATTAAATGCCAGTAAATGAAGGACTACATAAAAACTAACAAGAAAATAAAGAGGTGATGGGACACCTAAGGTATCTAAACACCCCTTGCAATTTCTTCAAAAAACGTACCTGTATTCGACTTTCCCCCAATTTTGTTCATAGCGATAGCAAGGGTGGCGTGTGCCTCCAGTGAGATAGATCCATAACTCATGGCCCCAGTTACAAACCTTTTTACAATCTCACTAGCTGGTTCCACTTCCTCCAGGGGAACCTTCACCTCTGCCTCCTTAAACTTCAACAGTCCACGCAAATTGCAGCTTTTGTTCAATTCCTGAATGCGTTTTGAATACTCCTTATATGCAGCCACACTGTTACCTCTTGCTGCCTCTTGCAGCTTTGCAATTGCAAGGGGATCATTCAAATGAATCTCACCACCATTTCTCCAGTGATAATCACCAGGATTAGGCAGTGCCACAGCTTCAGCACTATTGGATGCGCGTGTTGGAAATGCTATCTCGTGTAAATGAAGAGCATCGTTTGCCAGTGCTTCAAATGTTGCACCTTCAACTCTGCTAGGGGTTCCAGCAAAACATCTTACCATCACTTCTGTCGACAAGCCCACTGCCTCAAAAATCTGAGCACCCTTGTACGAGGCCAAAGTGGATATGCCCATTTTGGCAAGAACCTTCATCATACCATAATGACTAGCTTTGTAGTACTTCTTGACAAGTTCTTCCTTTGAGTGAAACTCACCATTGGCTTTGGGTGGGATCTTTCCATCAACCTGCAGTCTCCAAATGGCTTCTACAGCCAAGTAAGGGCAGATACCATCAGCACCGAATCCAGCCAGTGTACAAAAATGGTGTACTTCACGGGGCTCAGCAGATTCAATAATTAGAGCAACTCGGGTCCGCTCAAGCTTCTTAACTAAATGCTGGTGTACCGCACCAATTGCCAAGAGGGAACTTACTGCCACACGCTTTGATGAAAATGCTGTAGAAATAGGAAAAAAAATAAAATAAGACAGGACATTTAAGTATTATTATTCACATGCATGTGAGTGTACGTAATAAACTCCACCCTTTAACACAGGACAAGGAATCCAGCATTGAATAAATCATAAATTTTCTCAAAGTACGATTTCCTTTAAGTTACAGGAACTAAGTACCTCTATCAGAAAGCACCAAAGCTGTATATCCCCGTTTAATTGCGTCAAGTGCTTCAGAACAAATTCTGTCTAGGGTCTCCTCCAAACCCTTCCTACCACGGTCTCTAGAATAAGTGATATCAAGAACCTTGCTGCGCCAACCTCGGTAATTCATCTTCTTGATTGCTTCCATTTCTTCAATTGATAGAAGAGGTCCTTTAAGAGAGAGCCGGTGGCACTGCTCTTCCGTTGTCTCAGTGAGATCACCTTCTGGACCAACCATACACTCCATTGAAGTAACTATCTTCTCCCGGATCGGATCAATAGGAGGGTTTGTAACTTGAGCAAACATTTGCTTGAAATATTCAAATGTTAGTTTCTCTCTGTCAGACATCACAGCCAAGGGTGCATCATTCCCCATTGATCCGAGAGCCTCAACTCCGTCTTTTGCCATTGGTAATAACAGCATCTCCAATGCTTCGACAGTATAACTGCATTGTCAGGTCAGCATTGAATCAAATGGTCACAGAAATGAAAGCAATATATAACATAACCATAAACAATGAAGACATACCCAAATGCTTTTAATGGAGCCAAAAGACCATGAAGACCCATATTCTCCATGTTGTCATCCTCTTTAGATGTCTGAAAGTTGCAGCAGTGGGATTCGGTTTAAAAGATAATTAAGAAAGATAGTAAGGGAAAGATATTAATTAGGATTGGGCAAAGATGAAAAAAGACATGCATGCTTACTTGCTTAACTCCTGATATTGGTGGGCAAACCCTATCAGATGCTCGAACAGAATCAACAATGTGCTTGAGTTCAATCTTTTGCCTTATTAGCCAATCGCCATAGGGTCGAGCTTGTGAATACTGCTTCTTCAAGGCTTCATCATCTACGACAACATGCTTTTCAAAATCCACGAGAAGCATCATGCCAGGATTAAGCCTTCCTTTCCTAGCCACATCTTCTGGAGGAATATCTACAACTCCAACTTCACTAGCCATTACGACTCTTCCACTGTGAGTAACGTAGAAGCGCCCAGGACGCAAACCATTACGATCCAGAGTAGCTCCGAGATAATGTCCATCAGTAACTGTAAATATTTTAATTTTTATCATTAGCATAAAGTCATAAACCACCCACCAAGGCCATAACGTCAATGTGAAATGGAATCATTTCAAATGATTACATGAAATTAGAGCAGGCCCATCCCAAGGTTCCATAAGAGCTGAGAAATATTCATACAAGGCCTTCCTACTAGGATCCATGTTCTTGTCATTTTGCCAAGCTTCAGGAATCATCATCATAATAGCTTCTGGAAGACTTCGACCAGCCCGGACCAAAAGCTCAAGGACACCATCAAAAGCACCTGAAAGAAAGGTAATAGGAATTGTTTCAATGATAGCGGACTTCAAAATGAGCAAGTAAAAAGTATCATTTGACAAACTCCTTGGAAGCAGTCAGGATTTGGGGCTAATCTAACCATACCCGTGATGATGATTCAGAAAAATGTTAGTGCATCTGTGTGTAGGAAAAATAAGCTAACCTGAATCAGACGAGCTGGCATCTACAATGGGCAGAATTTTCTTCAACTCATTCTTAGAAAGACCAAGTTCCTTGCACTTCAAAAGACCTTCACGTGCCTTCATCCTGAACAAAGAAAATCATATAATGATCAGTACATATTTTATAGAGACGGCCCAAATATGAAAGCAACAAAACTGCTTCAATAGCAAGTGAAAGCTTCCAATATCCATCAAGTATTCAAGTGCATAAACTCCAACACTACAGTAAATCCTTCTCAATTGGCATAGGCGTGAAGACTAATCTACAGGATTTATGGAACATATTTAGATTGAACCACTATATCCAACATTTAAAACTCCGCCTTTGGAAAGCAGGAATAGACATCTCAAGAAATAACAAAGTTATCAGCTTTATTTTAGCATGTTGTACAATTCTATTGCCTTATGGATAACTGAAACAACTATCATACTATGGACTTAATTTATCCATGTAGAAGAGTAATACATACTGACTGACATCATTAGCTTTAGAAGTCCAAAATCAAATAAAGCAAAAAAGGCATCCAACATTTACCAGTTTACATTGCCGCGAAGAGTATTTATTTCCCCATTATGGCCCAAGACACGCATTGGCTGAGCACGATCCCAGCTAGGGAAAGTATTGGTTGAAAAGCGAGAATGAATCTGCACCAAATTCAGGATAGTCAATTACTTAAACCCCAATAAAATCCATTTTACTAGCAAGACAAGAATTTTCCAACTTAAACTTATTTGTGTTCAGGTCACCCAAAGCAATAGACTGGAGGGCCAGTACAAAACATCAATGCGTCAGAAGTCAATCCTCAACCTTGCATCTCTTCAGTTAACCAGTTGATCCCATGCTGTTCGTTGTTAAAGTGTAAAGTCAGTGCATAAAGATGCAAGTGTAAAAAAAATGTTTACCAGGGCCATGTAGCTCGTAAACCTTTCATTGCCAAGATCCGCATAATAATAGTCCTTCAACTGATTGGGCTTCAACTGACCTTTGTATACAATTGTTCTGCAAAGCAGATCAAGCTTGTAAGATTAATCAAACAACAGATATGTTTTCCATATTTTAATTAGGGGTACAAGAACAAACCTTGAAGAAAGAGAACATATATAGAAGTCCTTAACTGCACCATGTTGGAGGTTTAATGCAGCTCTGATAGCTACCATCGAAACCCTCCTTAGAATGTACATCTGGAAAGTAAGTGACAAATATAATCAAGATGATGTGGATGCTACATTTTAATTGAAGAAGGACAATGATACACATAGGGAAAACTCATAGTGAAACACTTTAAACCGTTGGATGAGTTTTTATTAGTGGGGCTCACAAACATTTATTACAATCCAACGGATTACAGTGTTTCACTATGAGTTTTCCCTTTGAGTTTTCACTATACATATCATTATCCATTGAAGAAATCAGTGAGCTACATTTCATGTCAGTAGCGTTAAGAAATAGCAGACGGCATTATAGTTCTAATAATTGAAGCATTACCTGCTGCTCTATATCAGACTTCGACTTGGGAGTAGGTGTAAGAAAAACTTGTTCAATGAATGGCTCTGTCTGTAAAGCAGAGTTGCCCAATCCAGAGTTATCAGTTGGGACAGGACGCCAGCCAAGAACAGTATGACCAAGAGACTCTGCAACCTGAAAAAAGAAGTTTCCATATTCTAAGAAATGAAATTTAGGAAACATTGACAACTGGTATAAATTAAACATGAGCCACTTCAATTGTTCCATTGTAGGTTGCAAAGAAATTTTTTTAATAACCTAATTACAAATAGCAAATCACATTAAACATAAATATTATGGACCGGATCATCATCATTGAAACCATCTAAAGTTGTGTAAGCACGAGAACTAGAAAGCATTCAGAATCAAGTTTCAAAACAAACTTTAAAGACTATACCTTCGTAAATACAATCTTGCTCTGTTCCCTTCGACTGTCTGAGGTAGGTAAAAAGAACATGCCCACAGCATATTTCCCAGGTGGTGGTAGCTCAAACCCAACATCCTTAGAAACCTGAAATTCGGTAAATAAATGAGCAATTATACTCAGATCAGAAGAGTAACAAACTCATCCTTTAAATTATGACTTAAATTTCTGTCTTAGAGGAGAAAATATGTGTCTAGTCCCAAAATGAATGTGACTTGGTTTTGTGTTCTCAAATTGACTTATAGTTTCATTACAATAATACCAATTTTGCATTTCCCTTGGAATTTTCAAACAAAAACATATGCTCACTTCGTAATATTGGGACAAAACTTTTTAAGATTACAACATTTGTACCATAAAAAAATTCTCCTTAGTATGGCAAAATTAATAAATTATCAATATAAACTCAATAAAATCGATTAATCACGAAAATCCTTTAACATAAAATTTATCAAAAAACGTAACTCATGCTCACACTTAACGGAGTAAAAGTGTATAAATTGGCAGAGGAAATGCAACATGTACAAAAAAAAAGATACCTCACTGAAGAATTCATGAGGCAGGCCCACAAGAATTCCAGCACCATCCCCCGTATTAGTCTCACACCCGCAAGCCCCTCTGTGGGCCATCCGCACCAACATCTCAATCGCATCTGTCACCTTCATTCCCAGAATTCATAAACAACAATCACACAAATGTAAATTATTTATTTACCACTTGAAAATTTTACAGCTTCATATAAATATGATTATGAGTATGAAAAATTGAAGTGATTTATACCGTTTTACGGCTGCCTTTGCCGGACAATTCAGCGACGAACCCGACACCACAAGAGTCCTTATCAAATGACGGATCATAAAGACCAAGGGGCTTCTCCGGCACCAGCGACATTGATGATCGTACCACCACCTTCAACTTCGGATCTCGAAGTGGCCCGTCCGACTGCCATGAATGAAGCTTCTCCACAGCCGAACCTCGCAACCGAGTACCCAGAAATCTCTTATCTAACAGAGTAGACTGTTTGGCGACACCGCGGGCAGCCCTAGCTCTAAACACCCCAACCCGACCCAACGGACCAACGACACCGTTACCGGAGGGCCTGGACAGCCCCGCCGACGAGTTGTTGATTCGAGCAAGAGCAGAGCTCGAAGCCGCCGCCGCCGTCGCAGCCGACATTACAGTTTATACACCAAAAAAATCACAGCAAATTATATAGCAATTAATTATATCGGCGTTTAAAACAATGAAATCGTGAAATGTTTCGTTAGATCTCCGTCTTCAGAAAAGAATTTCGAGATCGAGAATTCAGGTACTTGATTTGGGGGGTAAAAAGAGTCCTTAATCTGACGGTAATCTGCGAGATTTGAGAAAAATCGATGGGGTATGGTATGTATGTATATATAGATATAGAGAGAGAAAGTGTATGCAACAGCTGTGGCCGACACAGTAGCAAAGCTCTCTGTAAACTTCGTTCTTTGGCGAGGCAGAGTTTTGTGGGTGATTTATAGAGAGAGGAAATGGAGGTAGAATAGGGCTTTTCTTGTGTTTCTCTCTCTCTCTCTCACTCACTGTGTGTTTGTGGTAGGTGAGAGAGAGAATGTGGGGTCCACTTTGGTGGAAAGTGTTTACCAGGTTTACCAGTCGGGTCGGGGATTTTTGGTTTTTATTTTTTATTTTTTCATTTATTTTTTGTAGCGATGACGTGACAGCTCGAAATTCGGTGTTGGGTGCCACGTGTGAATTCGGAAGCCTATGCGGCACGCGACAGCCGCTCATGGCGGGACCCGGTTTCCCAATTTTGGTTTGTGGACTAAGCCGCCTCTAGCCTCGGGTCCGAGCCTGACTAGGAGATTGTAAAGTAACTTCTATTTTACGAGCGGTTTAGGAAATATTTTTGACTTTTTGTGATGGAATATTAAAATGTTGCACAGAACGAAATGTCGGGAATTTGTTAATACGAAATTTTTGGAAATAAATTTATTTCTTCCAACTACTTCGAAATTGTAAACCACTATTTTTGGCTCGCTTGTTAAATATTTACTACTCCATCTCAAAATAAAATCAAAATTTTTGTCTCAAAATAAATGTTGTTTATAAAATGTTTTTTTATTTTAAAATACTTGTCGTTTTAGTATTATTAAATTTTTTTACTTGTTGTATATTCTCTCCGTCTCAAAATAGATGTCGTTTTAGGTGTTTAATTTTGTCTCAAAATATTTGTCGTTTCACTATTTTCAAAGCTTTTTTATTGCCATATACCAATTATACCCTTAATAATGATAGTGAACTATCTCTTACCTAATTATTTTCTCCCTCAGTCCCATTTCAAATTGCAAAACTTGCCAAAAAGGGTGTCCCAACTAAAATTGCAAAATCCAAAAATGGCAAGTTTTAACCCACTTGCACACTCACATCCATTAACCCACTAACTATTTTCTACCACACTTTCTCTCTCCCACTCAACTATCACACTCACAACACATAACCTTTTTCACTTTTTCCCTTATCCCCGTGCCAACCTAGTATTTGCAATTTGAAATGGGACGGAGGGAGTAATTACCTAGGTAGTTGAATTATTTTAGGGGTATTTGTGACTTTTTCACATGCATTAATGTCATTTCTTAATAAGTGTGAAACACTCCAAAACGACATCTATTTTGAGACGGATTGAGTATCATATATCAATTATACTCATATTAATGACGCTGAACTATCTCTTGCATAAGCATTTTAATGGCTTAAGTAATTGTATTAATTTAGGGGCATATGAGACCTTTTCACACCATTGATTGTATTTCTTAATATGTGTGAAAAACTCTAAAACGACATTTATTTTAAGACGGATTAGTATTATCTAAGGAATCTTTCTCAAACTGCTTGTATTTTTGGAATTTTCACACATATTAATAAAAACAATCAATAATGCATGTTCATAGAATAAATTTCACTTACAACATTTCAAATATCCGAGTAATAAAATATTTTTATAATGACAACTACGTTATCATAAATAAATGTATATTTGCTAAACAATGCTAATGATGTCTCGAAAATAGAAAAATAAAAAAAAAATGAACAAACTTAAACCCTTTAAACTATAAGTATAATGGGACGGATGGAATATAATTTATCATTAATTAAAAATAATTTTTTCTTACAAAAATAAAAAACACAAAAAATAAATTTAATTTTTATTTTGAAAATAAAGAGTTAATGCTCATAAAATTTGTTACATTTTTAATTATTTTCGTAACTAAATATTTGTCAGTAATTTGAATTGTTTTTCTAATTTATTGAAAATTAAAAAAATGTTATCTTTAGTTTTTTCTAAAAGAAGTTGCATCAAAACAAATTTTAAAAAATTATTTTTCCAAATTATTGTGATTCTTTTTACCAACTATATACAATCAACAGTAAGAAAATTTTGGGAAAACCAAACAATTAGGCGAAAATGAGTTTTTAGAAAGGAATGTGACATTTTTTTTTGGTAAATAAATGAAACTTGTTTCGAAACGCGCGGTGGTTATTTTGTAATTAATTAGCATTTTTTTCAAACGCACAACAACATTTTTCTTCATATATGACACCTTTTTAAAAACCCGCAATAGCATTTTTGTAAAAAAATGTAACTTATAACTGACATTTTTTACATGCATTGACACTCTTTAAACGCATCAACTAGAACTCAATAACACATGAAATAGCACTCCACATGGAGTGACACTTTCAAACACTACAATTGAATACTTTTAAGAATAATACTAGGGGCACAAAAAGTTCACAAAATCTTAAGTGTAGTGATTTTATTGGTGTTTTTAATTAGATTTTGGCGGGTCCACTATCGCTACAACCAATAAAATATCAATATCTCATTGTGTGAACATGATTTTGTGACTTTGTTTTGTGCCCCTAGCATTGCTCTACTTTTAAACATTACAACAGACACTTTTAAACACTATCACTTGCACTCATTAAACACATGCAGTAGCACTTAATAACACATAAATTGACACATTAAACGGTCCGTTTGTTTAGAGGAAAACGTTTTTCGAGAAAAAAAATCCAATTATTTGGTGTTTGTTTTTTTTTTTTTTTTTTTTTTTTTGAAAGGAATTATTTGGTGTTTGTTAAGCACAACAAAATTGGGGGGGGGGGGGATACGTTTTCCCCACTTTTCTAAGTAAATGACGTACAAATTTCTCCCCCACCTTTCATTTTCCGAAAAATATTAGCACACTCACTCACACACCCAACTCATCACACATCCCCACACTAACCGCTCCACATTTACCTCTTCATCCACCCCTCCATCCACCCCTCCATCCATCCTACCCCACTTACCTACCTACCATTACATTCCCTCACTCCCTTCCCCTCTTTACAAAAATTACACATATGTAAAATTATTTTTAACAACTTTTCACTACCCCACCTCCAGCCACCACCCCACCCCACCCTCCTGATATTAAAAAAAACATTATTTGCGCAAATTATTTTTTAATAATTCCCTCACAACCACCACTTTGATCAAAAAACTATATTTCATTTTCAAATTAAAGTTAATTTTTAATATCCCCCACCTCCTCCCCACCCCCGCGTTTATTTTTTTCTACTCATATTACATTCTTTAATAACCCCCCCCCCCCTTTTCTAGTCAATTTTTTTTTCTCATATTAAAATTATTTTAAAAAAACTCCCCCACTATACCTTACCACATCCACCTTAACATTACCCCACACCTACCCACCTCACCCATCCCCCACCCCCACCGGCTCACCGTACCCCTACCCAACCCATCTCCATCATCCTATCCCATCCTACCCTACCCTACCCTTCCCCACCCCCACCCCATTCCACCATATCTTTCCCACCCCCACTGCGTTAATTATTCACTTTACTTTTAAATAAATAGATGATTAAAATAAAAATATATATATATTTGTCCATGCCGGATAAGATATGCAACTAATAATAGTATTGTTTTTTCTTAAACAATTTAATACTAGTATTATTTTTTTTAATCTTAATGAAATTGTTATTATTGGGTATGCTTATTTCTTAACTCTCCTATTTTATGTTAGAATTGATTGATACCATCACCTATGAGTATTTTTATGGACTTTAGGACCTTATGTAAGAAGTTTATAAACTTCAATTTTAGCCAAGTCCATTTTATAGTATAGGCTTATATTATAGGACTTGAAGCTATGAAGGATCGAAGATTCTCTAAGCAGGATTCATTTCACTGCGCAATATGTTCTCTGCGCAGGTCGCCACTGAGCATAGATCTCTTTCGCAGCTTTTGACCCTGCTCAGTTTTCAAGATCTTATTCCCCAACTCAAGTTGAGATCTTCCTTTGGTATGACCAAGCATGGTGCGCATGCTCCCCATGCGCAGCATCCATGTGCACCGGCAATGCGCATGCCTTTGTGCACGCACGCTCAACCTTGGTCAAAGTTCTTATCTCCTGATCTCATATTCTAGAAGCTTGGAAAGCGTCAAGACAAGCTACGCTTTTTGGATTGAGCCAAAATGCTAAGGTGTCCACAAACGACAAAATAAGCACACTCAGCAACACCATTAGTAGAGACACGCTTCAACGGTCATATTTCAAAAGAAGACAGCTGTCATCCTTCTAGAAGAAGCCTTTTGAATTTGATCTTCATGCTCAGTCTCCAACGACTCTATATCATCTGCGCACCAATCATATTGTGTCAGGTCATCAACTTTGATCAGAGCCCCAACGGCTATAAAGGACATCTGCGCACCAATCATATAGTGCCAGCTCATCGTCCTTGCTCAGAGCTCCAACGGCTAGCTTTTGAAGCTCAGCTATAAATAGCCTGCTCTTTCCCATTTTCCAAGTGACTTGGGGTGCTGGAGTGCTTGTTCAGCCATAGCTAGAGTTTCATGCTTCATTAGAGAAACCTTGATAGATCTGAAGACTGCTGCTCAATATTTCCAGATTCATTAGAACAGCCTTCAAGATCTTCAAACCTTCAAACTCCAGCTCAAATCCCAAAAGCCCTATATCACCAGAATTCTTGGTGCTCTTCATCTCTCATATTCATAGAGCCCAGAATTTCTGTCACACACACACCTCTTAAAGCTTTGATCATTCTGATCTAACTTCTTGAGATACACCGGTTTAGTCTAGGATTTGTTCTTCATAAATAATAGATCTTGAGTTAGTATTGAGCTCAAAAGTTGTAATTTGTAATACTCACTCATATTATAAGATCTCCATTAGAAATCCAAGACTAACCATCTTGGTAGAGGACGTAGATCTTTCCTTGATCGAACCTCTCCAAATAGCTTGTCCATCATTCTTACTGCTTATTTCATGCTTAACTATTTATGTATTACAGCTTTGTTTGATCTTTCAGATTGCTACACTTTACTGCTGTAATTGTTATTGCTCATTTGTCCTAGCACAATTTTATCCAACTCTTTAGCCAAAACTTAGCGCGTGAGTTTTTCATTTCTGCGCAGCTTTCCCTGCGCAGTAGCTGTTTATCTCTGCGCAGTATACCCTGCGCAGAGCTGCTTTAAATCTTCCGCTGTGCATTTCACACTCTTGCTGCGTGCTATACTTAGCCAAAATAAGAGCTGTGCGCATAAGCCATTAATTTGCAAAAAAGGTTTGAAAAGAATTTAAAAACGCTATTCACCCCCCTCTAGCATTTTTTCACACCCTTGTTGCCCCTTTGGGACCAACAAGTGGTATCAGAGCTTACACCTTCATAAAACTTGTATCTGTTTTTCAAGCTTAACAGCTTGGGTACCGATTCAATATGGCTTCAAAATCTTGGGCAATGGCTAACTATTCACATATTCCTGCGCCTGCTCAAACCTCAGATCAAATTCAGAAAGTTCTCCATACCTGGTGGATCCTAATGCAAACCTCCTGTTCTCTCTCAATAGTGACTCAAGGAAAGATGACTTGGTCTGCCACAACTGCAGAATGCCAGGACATTTCGTTTCAAAATGCCCTACTCCAAAATTTGAGTACATGAGGAAAAGCAACCCTGCACACAAAGACATACTGAATGGTTGCTGAAGAAAACAGCGATGCTGACTCTGAGGATGGACTGCTCTGCTTAGTGGCAAATGCTGACAATGATTTAGAAGTTGTCTCTGAAATGGAACCTGAGCATGCGCCAAGGACAATCAAGAAAGGTCCCAACTTCACTCAACTAGTGGAAATGAGACACCTTCACCAAGCAGACAGAATGGCAAGTACCTATTTGCCAGAGCAAACCTGACAAAGCTGCGTCATCACTAACTCCACAGACGCGCAAGGAATCTCTTAAAGTGAGCTGAACTTAAATGACAATGATAACTCTGCTGTAGAAGTGCGAGTCAATGTTCCAGCAAGCAGAAAAAGGTCTCCTGCTTTACTGCGCACTCTCAAGCGCATATTTGGTATCGACAGTAGATTCTAGACACGACTGAAGATGTCAACGCTCTTGAAAATGTGCGTGAAGGAAGAGGTCCCTCAGTAACATATGGTGACAACAACAAAGGGCACATAATTGGATATGGACTAATTAGAATAGATAGTCTCAAGCACAACTTGCTCTCCATATCACAATTCTGCGATAAAAGCCTAGAATGCCAATTCACTTTAACGCATTGCTATATCAAGGATGGCACATCTGGACTAACTTTGCTCACAGGGACTCGTAAGACCAATGTTTCCATTATTGATCTTACTGCTATAAATTCTATCACTAATCTCTGTTTTGTAGCAAAGAAAGTGAAAGCAGCCTAAGCAGTCTTTCTCCAGCAAGATTGCATCCTCAACTTCATAATGCTTACAACTGCTTCACATGAATCTGTTTGGACCGGTCACCACCGCGATCATTGAAGGAAACAAATACATTAGTTGTGGTGGATGACTATCGTTAGCGTTTGATACACATGGGTCGGAATGATGATATCCAAAGACAACTGCTATGATATCTCGACTTCTCTCTTTCCAAAGCTCCAAACTCAAAAAGAATACATCGTAAGCGTTAGATCAGACAATGAAACTGAATTCAAGAATAACGGTGTTGCTCAATACTGCGATGACCATGGAATTGATCACAATTTCTCTGCTGCTGGAGTTCCTCAACAAAATGGCGTTGTGGAAAGAAAAAATTGCACGTTGATTGAGGCTGGAAAGACTATGTTAGCATAAGCTAAGCTTCCAAAGTATTTCTGGGGAGAAGCTGTCAACACTGCTTGCTTCACTCAGAATAGATCCCTCATCAACAAAGCCTACAACAAGACTCCATATGAGCTATGGAGAGGAAGAGCGCCCAATATTGCTTTCTTCAAGATCTTTGGCTGCAAATGCTATATCCTTTACAACGGCAAAGATCATAGAGGTAAATTCGACGCCAAAGCAGATGAAGGTATTTTTGTTGGGTATGCCAAACATTCTAAAGCTTTTTGTGTTTTTAATAGAACTACTCTAGTAATTGTTGAATCTGTACATGTTACTTTTGATGAACATTCTCTCCTTGAGCCACATTTGGCTCCAAATGATTCTGATGATTCTGCTGAGAATGTTGAGATAGGTATGCAGCCTCAAACTGCACCTGCGCAGAATGATAATCAAGCTGATCACAATCAGAATCAAGCAAGTCCATCTCATGCTCCAACTCCTGATTCTGCTGAGAATGTTGACGACTCCTGATGCACAGACACCCCCTCCTGCGCATGATGTTTCTCCGCTTCAGCAAATCACCTTTGATGATCTTGATGCTGGAGCTAATGTACCCATTGAAGATCTTCGTATTCCTACTACTCAACCCAACTTACCCCCTGAGGTTCGTGAAGTTAGAGATCACCCAACTTCAAACATCATTGGTGATCTCAATGTAGGGGTTCGTACTAGGAGAGCATCAAACTTTGATGATGAATATCACTCTTTTATCTCTCAAATCGAACCAAAGAAGATTGATGAAGCGCTCCAAGATTCAAGCTGGGTTACTGCTATGCAAGAAGAGCTTAACCAATTTGAGCGCTGCAAGGTTTGGACCTTAGTACCCAGACCTCATGACCAAGGATTTATTGGTACAAAATGAGTATTCAGAAACAAGATGGATGAGAATTGAAGCATCACCAGGAACAAAGCAAGGTTGGTTGCGCAAGGCTATAGGCAAGAGGAAGGAATCGACTATGATGAAACTTTTGCGCCTGTAGCAAGACTAGAAGCTATCAGAATTTTCTTAGCTTATGCCTCTCAAAAGAAATTCAAGCTTTATCAAATGGATGTGAAGAGCGCATTTCTCAACGGAGAACTCCAAGAGATGGTCTACGTAGCTCAATCTCCTGGATTTGAAGATAGCATATTTCCAAATCACGTCTTCAAGCTTCAGAAAGCTTTGTATGGACTTAAGCAAGGTCCAAGAGCATGGTACGATACTCTATCAAAATTCCTACTAGAGAAAGGCTTCAAGCGCGGTAAAATCGATACAACTCTTTTTATTGCTAAGTATAATGATCATTCTCTACTTGTTCAAATTTATGTCGATGATATTATATTTGGTTCTACTAATGAGTTACTTTGTAAGCGCTTTGAGAAGCTCATGAAAAGCAAGTTTGAAATAAGCATGATGGGAGAACTCACATTCTTCCTCAGACTTCAAATCAAGCAATTGAATAATGGCATCTTCATAAATCAAGCTAAGTACACAAGAGACTTAATCAAGAAATTCGGACTTGAGAATGCTAAAGCATACAACACTCCAATGGCCACGGGCAATAAGCTTGACAAAGACTTAAAAGGTAAGAAAGTTGATCAAACTTTATATCGATGTATGATTGGCTCTCTCCTTTATCTTACTGCTAGTAGGCCAGATATCATGTTTAGTGTTTGTGTCTGTGCGCGCTATCAAGCGGACCCTAGAGAAGCACACTTAACTACTGTTAAACGCATTATTAGTTATCTTTCTCGAACTGTTAACCTTGGACTTTGGTACACCAAATATTCGAATTTCGATTTGTTAGGTTATTTAGATGCAGACTACGCAGCATGCACAATTGACAGAAAAAGCACAAGTGGAACTTGTCATTTCTTTGGAAATCGACTTGTTGCGTGGGCAAGCAAGAAGCAAGCTGCTGTGTCCATCTTCACTACAGAAGCTGAATACATTGCTGCTGGAAGCTGCTGCTGCCAAATCCTATGGATGAAGCAACAATTGGTGGACTATGGAATTCATGAAGGAAATTGCCCAATTTTCTGCGACAATATGTCCACCATAGCAGTCTCCAACAATCCTGTCATGCATTTAAAGACAAAGCACATCGACATCAAATATCATTTTCTTAAGGATCACTTGGAAAAGGAAACATTCATTTAGAGCACGTGGGAGCAGATAAACAAATTGCTGATATCCTTACAAAGGCTCTTGACGCAAAGAGATTTGTATTCTTGAGATGAGAAATGGGTATGCTTGAACTTAGCTAAACTCGTCCATATGGTTTTGTATTTCTAATAAGTTTCCTTGATAAGTGTGCAAAATAGGTAAAAGGTTCATGCGCCTGCGCAAAACGTGCGCAATATATCTGCGCAACCAATTACTGCGCATGAAGCAACAGTTCTGAGATTTATAGAATCTCTGCGCTTTCTATGCGCTGCACATGACTATCTATGCGCAATCATCGTGGATCGCAGGTAAGTACACTATTCATTAGAAATTGCACATAGGTCCTTGACTGAAAAGTCAACGCTAATTCACAAGGGTACTTGTGTAATAAAATTTTTCCCGCGCCTTTATTTTTTTATTTTCTTAGGAATTACCGTTTATACCCCTGCGCATATCCCAGATGTCATCAATGCAAAAGGCCATTGATTGACAGCGCACGTCCTTTCCTGCCAAATCATTTATGTGGGAAATAAACCGATTGTGACTGGCCCTTAGGCTCTGACACACGCGCGCATAGGCTTACACACGCGCGTTCCCTAAGGTGACACGTGGCATTGCTATCTTGCGCCACTGCACTTTTCCTCCAAATTCTTCCTCGCTTTCGTGCGCCTAACCTCTTTATCTTCCTTCCCTTCTTAAACCGATTCTCTCTCTACTTTTCTCTACCTATATTTCTCAATATTTCTCTCTCAAAGCTCCTTCTTCTCGTAAAATCTTAATCCTTTTCTTTCCTTGAAAACCTCCCTTTCGATAATGGCGCCTCGCAAGAAATCTTCAAAACCTTTGCCTATTGCCGAACTCTCTGAATCTCCGTCGGGCTCTCAGTCGAATCATTCCCAAGACCGAGAACAAGCCTCTCAAGCTGAACACTCCTCTGTTAAAGACATGATATGATTTATGCTCCCTACTCACTTTCTGTCATTATTAAGGTTGAAGTTCTCAAACCCTCCCTTTTCGATTTCTCTCTCATCTGTTAATCATTCTTGAAATCAGTTGTTGTTATCTATTTGTATTAACCTGATCTACTCTTTAATGTAGTTTATTTCATGATCAATCATCGTTTTATGTGGTTTATGTTGGATTTTTGTCCGTTAACTTCCATGGCAGACGGACGGTTATCTAGCTTTTCTGAGTTTATTGTTTGTTGTTTGACTTTATAATTTACATGGTTGAAATCGTCTGGTCAACGCGGTCAATTTGATATACTTTTTGTTCAATTTGGTTAACATTCGATTTTCTGATATTCTTAGTATTCATGAATATTCCATGTGTTCTTCTTGCCCCATTATTTATATATATATTTTTGGAATTCATGAAATTTCTCTAGTGTTTTTCTTCATGCGCATATTTTTATTACTACGCATATCTTTATGTTCTCTAACTTTCCGCCCATACTTTCATGTTCCTTGCGTATCCTTATATGATTTTTTTTGCGTATTTTCTTTATGGATTTGTGCGCTCAGGTATGTTTGCGTTATTCGCGCATGCGCACAAGTTATCCCGGCAGAATTCGAAGGAAACCCAACGGAACTAATCATGGCCTCTGTTCAAAACTGCGATGTAATGGTTCATCCTAACCATATTCGTAGGCTCTGTAACTTCCAAGTTTTCAATGCTCCAGTCAACTATGATGAGGTTCATCAAAATGCTCTTGCGCAGAAGCTTATTAGCATTGTTGGGTATGCTTATCACTTAACCCTCCTACATTTGTTAGAATTCATTGATACCATCACCTATGAGTATTTTTATGGACTTTAGGACCTCATGTAAAGAAGTTTATAACTTCAATTTTTAGCCAAGTCCTTTTTATAGTATAGGCTTAGATTATAGGACATGAATCTATGAAGGATCGAAGATTTCCTAAGCAGGATTCATTTCACTGCGCAGGATATTCTCTACGCAGGTCGCCACTGCGCATAGATATATTGCGCAGCTTTTGACCCTGCTCAGTTTTCAAGGTCTTATTCCCTAAACTCTGAAGAGATCTTTTAGTGACCAAGCATGGTGCGCATGCTGCCCATGCGCAGCATCCATGCGCGCCGGCAATGCGCATGCCTTTGTGCGCGGACTCAACCTTGGTCAAATTCCTCATCTCCTGATCTCATATTCTAGAAGCTTGGAAAGCGACAAGACAAGCTACGCTTTTTGGATTGAGTCAGAGTGTTGAGGTGTGCACAAATGACAAAATAAGCACACTCAGCAAAACCATTGGTGGAGACACTTCAAAGAAATATTTCAAGTGAAGACAGCTGTCAACCTTCTAGAAGAAGATTTGAATTTGGTCTTCATGCTCAGTCTTCAACGGGTACAAGGGACACCTGCGCACCAATCACATTGTGCCAGCTCATTGTCCTTGCTCTGTCTCCAACGGCTATAAAGGACACCTGCGCACCAATCATATTGTGCCAGCACATCGTCCTTGCTCTGTCTCCAACGGCTATAAAGGACACCTGCGCACCAATGTCCTTGCTCTGTCTCTAACGGCTATAAAGGACACCTGCACGCCAATCATATTGTGCCAGCACATCGTCCCTGCTCAGAGCTCCAACGGCTAGTGTTTTTGAAGCTCAGATATAAATAGCCCGCTCATTCCCATTTCCAAGTTTCTCAAGCTTGCATGCTTCAAGAGCTCGAGTTTCATGCTTCATTGAGAAACCTTGAAGATCTGAAGACTGCTGCTCAATATTTCTAGATTCCTTAGAACAGCCTTCAAGATCTTCAAACCTTCAAACTCCTGCTCAAATCGCAAAGCCCTATATCACCAGAATTCTTGGTGCTCTTCATCTTTCATATTCATAGAGCCCAGAATTTCTGTCACACACACACCTCTTGAAGCTTTGATCATTTTGATCTAACTTCTTGAGATACACCGGTTTAGTCTAGGATTTGTTCTTCATAGATAATAGATCTTGAGTTAGTATTGTGCTCAAATGTTGTAATTTGTAATACTCACTCATATTATAAGATCTCCATTAGAAATCCAAGACTAACCATCTTGGTAGAGGATGTAGATCTTTCATCGATCGAACCTCTCCAAATAGCGTGTTCATTACATTTACTGCATATTTCCTGCTTAACTATTTATGAACTGCTTTGTTTGATCTTTCAGATTGCTACACTTTGATGTTGTAATTGTTATTGCTTATTTGCCTTAGAACCATTTTTGCGCCATTCTTTAGCCTCTAACTTTGCGCGTTCGTTTTTATCTTTGCGCAGTATACCCTGCGCAGAGCTGCTTTATATTTCCACTGTGCATTTCACACTCTTGCTGCGCGCTATACTTAGCCAAAATAAGAGTTGTGCGTATTTGCCATTGATTTGCAAAAGGGTTTGAAAAGAATTTTAAAAACGCTATTCACACCCCCCCCCCTCTAGCATTTTTCACACCCTTGTTGCCCCTTTGGGACCAACAAGTGGTATCAGAGCTAATACCTTCATAAAACATGTTTCTGTTTTTCAAGCTTAACAGCTTGGGTGCCGATTCAATATGGCTTCAAAATCTTGGGCAATGGCTAACTTTTCACATGTTCCTGCGCCTGCTCAAACCTCAGATCAAATTCAGACAGTTCTCCAAACTTGGTGGATCCTCAAGCAAACCTCCTATTCTCTCTCATAGAGACTCAAAGAAAGATGACTTGGTCTGCTAAAACTACAGAAAGCCAGGACATTTCGCTTCAAAATGCCTACTCCAAAATTTGAGTACGAGGAAAAGCAACCCTGCGCACAAAGCATCTAAGCAGTGCGGAATAGCTGCTGAAGAAAACTGCGCAAAAGGACTTGGAGACTCACATGTGACAACGATGCTGACTCTGAGGATGGACTGCTCTGCTTAGTGGCAAAATGCTGACAACGATTCAGAAGATGTTTCTGAAATGAAACCTGAGCATGCGCCAAGGACAATCAAAGAAAGGTCCCTTCACTCTAGTGGAAATAGGACACCTTCACCAATCAGACAGAATAGCAAGTACCTATTTGCCAGAGCTAACCTGACAAAGCTGCGTCATCACCAACTCCGCAGCCGCGCAAGGAATCTCTTAAAGTGCCTACTGATCTTAAATGATAACTCTGTTGTAGAGCGCAAGTCAATGTTTCAACAAGCAGAAAAGATCTACTTCACTGTGCACTCTCAAGCTCAGTTGGTATCGACAGTGGATTCTAGACACGACTGGAGATGTCAACACTCTTAAAGGTGTGCATGAAGGAAGAGATCACTCAGTAACATATGGTGACAACAATAAAGGGAACATAATTGGATTTGGACTAATCATAAAAGATAGTCTCAAGCACAACCTGCTCTCCATATCACAATTATGCGATAAAGGTCTGGAATGCCATTTCACTTCAACGCACTGCTATATCAAGAATGGCGTTTCTGGACTAACTTTGCTCACAAGGACTCGTAAGACCAATTTTTATATTATTGATCTTACCGCTATAATTCCTATTACTAATCCTTATTTTGTAGCAAAGAACATAAGTGAATGCAGCTAGCAATGGTATAAGCACCATGCCAGCTTAGTAAGCAGCCTGAACAGTCTTCCTCCAGCAAGATTGCTCCAATGTCAAAACGCTTACAACCGCTTCACCTCATGTGTTTGGACCGCTCACTACCGCGAGCATTGGACCAACTTGTGGTATCTCAATGATATCCTGGCTGCTCTCCTTCGAAATCTCCAAACACAGAAGACATCGTTAGAGTTCGATACTTCAACGGAACAGAATTTATGAACAACGATGTCGCTCAATATTGTGAGAACCAACAAGAACCAACAAATGGTATTCTTCACAATTTCTCTGCTGCTAGAGTTCCCCAACAAAATGGCGTTGTGGAAAGAATCGCTCGTTGATTAAGGATGGATAGACAATAATAGTAGAAGCAGAACTTCTAATGTATTTCTGGGAAGAATCAGTCAACGGTGCATGCTTTACTCAGAATAAGATCCCTCATCAACAAAGCCTACATCAATACTCCATACAATCTATGGAGATAAAGAAGGCCCAACATTGCTTTCTTTAAGCTCTTTGGCTGCAAACGCTATATCCTCTACAACGGCAGAGCATAGAGGTAAATTCGACGCCAAAGCAGATGAAGGTATTCTCGTTGGGTATGCCAATCATTCTATAAGATTTTCATGATCATAATAGAATAAATTTCTAGTTATTATAGTATCTGTACATGTTACATTTGACGTACATTCTCTCCTTGAGCCATATTTGGCTCCAAATGATTCTGATGCTTCTGCTGAGTTTTTTAGACAGGTGCGCAGTAACACTATTCCTGCGCAGAATGTAGATCAAGCAGATTTAGAATCAGTCCATCTCATGTGCATACTTCAGATGCTGCGCAAGAAAGTAATTACTACTGATGCGCAGATGCCTTATTCCGCGCATGATGTTTTACCGCTTCAGCAAATCACACTTGAAGATTCTGATACTGAAGCAAATGAAATACTCATTGATCTTCGTATTCCTATCATCTAAATGTAGGGGTTCGCACATCGAGAGCATCAAACTTTGTGGTGTAGCATTCGTTTATCTCTCATGTCGGATCAAAGAAGATTGATAGAGAAAAGCTCATCCAATATTAAGCACTTCAATGGGTGTTCCGAAACAAGATGGATGAGAATGGAAGCATCACAGAATCAAAGCAAGGTTGGTTGCTCAAATCTATAGGCAAGAGGAAGGAATCTTCTACGATGAAACATTTGTGCCTATAGCAAGACTTGAAGCTATCAGAATTTTGTTAGCTTATGCCTCTCATAAATCAAATGGATATGGAGTGCATTTCTCAATGGTCAATGTAGCTCAACCTCCTGGGTTTGAAGATGACAAATTTCCAAATCGTGTTCAAACTCCAGAAATCTTTGTATGGACTTCATCAAGCTCCAAGAGCATGGTACGAAACTCATTCAAAACTCCTACTAGGGAAAAGCTTCAAGCGCGATAAAATCGATACAACTCTTTTTATTGCTAAGTATAATGATCATTCTTTACTCGTTCAAATCTATGTTGATGATATTATATTTGGTTCTACTAATGAGTTACTTTGTAAGTGCTTTGAAAAGCTAATGAAAATAAAACTTGAGACAAGCATGATGGGAGAAATCACCTTCTTCCTCGGGCTTCAAATCAAGCAATTGAATGATGGCATCTTCATCACATCAAGCAAAGTACACAAGGGACTTGATCAAGATGTTTGGGCATGAAAATGCTAAAGCATACGACACTCCAATGGCCACCAGTAACAAACTTAACAGACTTAAAAGGTAAGTTGATCAGACTATATCGAGGTATGATCGACTCTCCTTTATCTTCTGCTAGTTGGCCAAGATATTATATTGTCTGGATCTGTGCGCACTATCATGCTAATTCTTCAGAAGCGCACATAACTTCTATAAAATGTATTAGATATATTTTTGGCTCTGTTAACCTTGGACTTTGGTACACCAAAGATTCAAATTTCGATTTGCTAGGTTTTTCAGATGCGGACTACACAGCATGCACCATTGACAGGAAGAGCACAAGTGGAACATGTCATTTCCTTGGAAATCGACTTGTAGCATGGGCGAGCAAGAAACAAGCTGCTGTGTCCATCTCCACTACTGAAGCAGAAAATATTGCTACTGGAAGCTGCTGCTGCCAAATCTTATGGATGAAGCAACAACCTGTGGACTATGGGATTCATGAAGAGAATTGTCCAATTCTCTGCGGTAATATGTCCACCATAGCAGTTTCCAATCCTGCCAAGCACTAATACCAAGCTCATCAACATCTAATATCATCTCCTCAAGAATTAACAAGTTGTCTCTTGAAAGGATAAATGAGTATGCTTAATCTTAGCTAACTTGTCCATATAATTTATTTATACTAATGTATTTGCTTGATAAGTGTGCAAAATAGGTTAAGTTTCATGCGCCCTGCGCAACACCTGTGCAACAAATGTCTGCGCATGAAACAACAGTTCTGAGATTTATAGAATCTCTGCGCTATCAATGCGCTGCGCATGACTATCCATGCGCAAATCATCGTGAATCGCAGGTAAGTGTTCTATTCATTAGATTTTACACATAGGTCCTTGACTGAAAAGTCAACGCTTAGTCACAAGGGTACTTGTGTAATTTAAATTTTCCCGCGCTTTTATTTTTTGAATTTTCTTGGGAAATTACCTTTTTACCCCTGCGCATGTCCCATTGTCATTTAATGCAAACTGCGATTAATGACAGCGCACCTTGCGAATGTCTGCTCACCATTTAATGAGGAAGGTGATGCGACAGCCGTCAGCCTCTCTTCGCTGACACACGCGCGCGCAAAGACTGCGCACGCGCGTCCCCCATTCGGCCACGTCACCCTGCTAATGTGGGCACGTCCTTTTACTGACTTAGCATTTATGAGGAAGTTGACTCGACAGTGACCGGCTTAGGACTTCACACTCACACGCGCGCATAGGCCTGCACACGCGCGTTCCCTTTGGTGACACGTGGCATTGCTATCCTGCGCCACTGCACTTTTTCTCAAATATTTCCCCGCTATCGTGCGCCTAACCTCTCTATCCTCCTTCCCTACTTAAACCGTTTCTCTCTTTACTTCTATCTACTCTAATTCTCTCTCTCTCTCTCTCTCTCTCTCTCTCTCTCTAACCTCTGCTCTAAACCTTCATTTTTCGTCTCTTGTTCTTTATCTTCAACCTCAATTTTTTTTCCTCAAACCATTTCAATGGCGCCTAAGAAAACCAAAACTCAACAACCCGAAATCATCATCTCCGACTCTTCTTCTCACTCCAATCCTGGGAACTCTCAGAACGAAGAAGAAGAACTAGAACAACAATTAGGGCATCCCACCGTCAATGACATGGTATGTTTCACTATAACTCCTTACTTTTTGCCATTGTTGCTCTTGGAGGTCTCAAAACTCCATTTTTCCGATTTCTCCCTTAATTGTTAATCATTTGTGAAATCGTTGGTTGTTATGTGTTCGTATTAACCCGATCTACTCCTTCATGTAGTTTATTTCATGATCAATGGTCGTTACATGTGTTTTTCGTCAATATCTGAGCTCCGTAACTTCCATGGCAGACGAACTGTTTTTCTTGATTTCTGGGTTTATTATTCAACTTTTGACTTTATGATTTATATAGTTGAAATCGTCTGGTCAACGCGGTCATTTTGATATGCATTTTGTTGAATTTTGTCAACTTTTGTTTTTCGGTGCTCTTAGGTGTTCTTCATGTTCTTGAATATTCTTCCTTGTTTTTCACATTCTTTGTTTAATATTTTATTTAAACAATTTATATATCCCTAAGTATTTGTGTTCTGCGCATAGTTTTCTGCGCATATAGTTTTATCTAATTTTCTGCGCTCACTTCTTTACAAGTATTTATTCTCTCTGCGCATGATCACTTACTTTCTGCGTATGCATTCTTATGCGCATCCATTTCATATTCTATGCACATAAATATTTTGCTTATCATGGAACTTGTGTGGCAAGGTATATCTGCATTATTTGCAAATGCGCACAGCTCCATGTGCAATAGGTTGTCTAATTCTATCCATTATTTTACGCAGGGACACATTTACTTCATACCTGGTTGGGAACTAATTCAGGCAGATCTTTCTCTAGACGCAGTTGGACGTCGTCTGCTGCACCATCTCAGTTCCTCTGGCATTCTTCCGTTATTCACTCTTAATCAATCCTTCATAGTGCCTGCGCTAGTAGATGAATTCTTCAAGACAGCAAAAGTTGTCCCGGCACAACTTAAAGGATAGCCAACGGAAATGATCATGGCCACTGTACAGCACAGTGATGTAATGGTTCATCCTAACCACATTCGCAGTCTCCTAAACTTTAACGTTGATAATACTTCAGTCAACTATGATGAGGTTCATCAAAATGCACTTGCACAGAAGCTTATTGGCATTCCTTCTCTAAACAAGAAGTGGCCAATGCATAACAGAAAGGAATTTGGTGAGGTGATGTATCACCTGTGCACCATCATTGGAGATTCTCTCAACTGCAAGAATGGGAATAATGGGCATTTCATCTCAAAGCAGTGGGAATACTGCGCAGCCATCTTCAACGAAGTTCAACTCGACTGGCCGCAAATTATCTACAATGAGATTGTGAAGGGAATGACCAGCTATGACAAGAAGCTGAATGCAGGGAAGACTAAATACCGAACTTACTGCAGATTGCTAACTAAACTCTTATTGACTTATGGCGAACTGGCCACCTATATTGAAGAACAGTCAATCAAGAAGCAGTCTTGTGACGCAAAGTACTACTCCAGAGTGCATCTCCAGAATTTGCGCAGTGAGATCGGTAACACTGAATACTATGAAATATGGCTGTCTGATTCTGCTCCCAACAAGGAACCTTGGATAGGCCCAATCCCTGTGGCCAAGTCCAAAAAGAGTGCCGGTAGATCTCTACCTGATGCTGCGCAAGAAGCCTCAGAAGATGCGTATAAACGCAAGGGGAAGGGCATTGCTACGCCCAGTGGCAAAAATATCAAGGACATTCCTTTGGTTCAATCCACCAAAGGGATTTCATTCAAAGAGGTAGATCCTACCAGCAAACCAGCTCCTGCTCCCTCAAAGCCAACCACAATGAAGCACAAGGATGATTTTCGTGGTGATTCAGATGATGCTGCAGTTCAGGGGAAGGAAAGGCATGAAGCTACTCAAGAAGCTGTCCCTAGTGCTGATATCGCACATGTTTCTTCTCGTCTAAAGCAGAAGGTGCACCGCAGCGCAAAAGGATTGAAGAAGCGCCGCACTCATTCCGAAGCCTCTGACAGCAGTGATCTTTCTCCAGTTAAACCTTCATCTACAGCTCCTGAGATTCCTACTTCCTCTTTGGATGAGCTGCGCCAGATCGTGCAAGCCTTGCATTTTGTTCAAGCGAATCAAGTCACTACGCAGTTGCAGCTGAATCAACTCCTTACTGCTCAAACTGCTTTGCTGTACCGTCTAGATATGCAGCGTTTGGAGATTGATACCATTAAGGGGGAGAAAGCGAAGGAGGAAGCAAAGGCAAAGGCAAGTGCAAAGGAGGCAAAAGAGACCACGGAGAGTGCTAAGAGTACAAAAGCAAGTTCATCTGATCATCTCTCTGAGCCTGCGCAAGAAAAGGCGCAAGAACAAGTTCCTATAACTTTGGATCAACTTATCCTAGACTCCCTGAGAACCATCAGCGCCTAGCTCGAAAATGTCAGCGCACTACTCAATAATGTGTGCACCTTTGGAGCGATTGATGGTGGATTCAGGGATATACTGAAAAAGCTAAAGAAAACCCTCGCAGATGGGTTACTTAAAGGATTTGATGATCTTCAAGCTCAGATGGAGAGGATTGGACAAGGAAGCTCTGCGCATGGAAGTGAGATTAATATTGAAGAAGTGCGTAAATGCATTGCTAAGTCTATGATAGATTTTTCTTCTGCGTTCAACGCCAAGATGGACTACGCAAGGCTAGATATTCAATCCAGCGTCAACACTCAGCACCTTCATACCGACACAAGACTGGAAGCTACGCAGACTGCCATCCAGACGGACTGCAGAGCAAAGTTCAGAGAGCTGGTTGATGACAATGCCGATATGCGCAGAGGCATGAACACTTACGTTGGCAAAGCTGTTGAGTTCCAGGACAAGTTTCAAGATTTAAAGGTGGAACTCATGAACAAGTTCAACAGCCTCCAGAACGAGCTGCGTGAAGCTCTTTGCCGCATCAGAATAGACTAGACTTCCTTTGTAATTATTTTGCTCTATTTTTTTTTGAGATCTCTTGTTCTCGGTGAGCATACTTTTTGTTTCGTGCGCATTTGTTTTTGTGGGCACTCTTTTGTTTTTCCTCTTTAAATCTTGTATTCTGTAACTGATAATCCTTCAAGTTTTAATGAGAAGAATGCATCATTATGCTTTCACAAAACCTTGTTCCATTCAAACCATTCGTTTGTGGAACATTGAATGAATTATTACTTAAACTCATGCGCATAATCTTTACTGCTCATGTTTTCTACGCATGATGTTTAAACATTCAGTTTAAACGCATACTTAAAACTACATCTCATATTATTTGTATGCGCTGGATGATATTTCTATCTTTCCTATCTTGTAAGTTTTAATCTTTTGGATAGATTAGAAATCTATAGCATAGGCTAGTGTGTGCGTTGACTTGAGGCATGATTTACCATTTTCATTTTTATGGACATGTTATTATCAAGTACAATGGATTGCCTTTGTTATAGTAGGTAATGGCATCAATCATTTAGGGGGAGATTGTTGGGTATGCTTATCACTTAACCATCCTACATTTGTTAGAATTGATTGATACCATCACCTATGAGTATTTTTATGGACTTTAGGACCTCATGTAAAGAAGTTTATAACTTCAATTTTTAGCCAAGTCCTTTTTATAGTATAGGTTTAGATTATAGGACTTGAATCTATGAAGGATCGAAGATTTCTAAGCAGGATTCATTTCACTGCGCAGGATATTCTCTGCGCAGGTCGCCACTGCTCATAGATATCTTGCGCAGCTTTTGACCCTGCTCAGTTTTCAAGGTCTTATTCCCTAAACTCTGAAGAGATCTTTTATTGACCAAGCATGGTGTGCATGCTGCCCATGCGCAGCATCCATGCGCGCCGGCAATGCGCATGCCTTTGTACGCGGACTCAACCTTGGTCAAATTCCTCATCTCCTGATCTCATATTCTAGAAGCTTGGAAAGCGACAAGACAAGCTACGCTTTTTGGATTGAGTCAGAGTGCTGAGGTGTGCACAAACGACAAAATAAGCACACTCAGCAAAACCATTGGTGGAGACGCTTCAAAGAAATATTTCAAGTGAAGACAGCTGTCAACCTTCTAGAAGAAGATTTGAATTTGGTCTTCATGCTCAGTCTTCAACGGGTACAAAGGACACCTGCGCACTAATCACATTGTGCCAGCTCATTGTCCTTGCTCTGTCTCCAATGGCTATAAAGGACACCTGCGCGCCAATCATATTGTGCCAGCACATCGTCCTTGCTCTGTCTCCAACGGCTATAAAGGACACCTGCGCGCCAATCATATTGTGCCAGCACATCGTCCTTGCTCAGAGCTCCAACGGCTAGTTTTTTTGAAGCTCAGCTATAAATAGCCTGCTCATTCCCATTTCCAAGTTTCTCAAGCTTGCATGCTTTAAGAGCTCGAGTTTCATGCTTCATTGAGAAACCTTGAAGATCTGAAGACTGCTGCTCAATATTTCCAGATTCCTTAGAACAGCCTTCAAGATCTTCAAACCTTCAAACTCCTGCTCAAATCGCAAAGCCCTATATCACCAGAATTCTTGGTGCTCTTCATCTTTCATATTCATAGAGCCCAGAATTTCTGTCACACACACACCTCTTGAAGCTTTGATCATTTTGATCTAACTTCTTTAGATACATCGGTTTAGTCTAGGATTTGTTCTTCATAGATAATAGATCTTGAGTTAGTATTGTGCTCAAATGTTGTAATTTGTAATACTCACTCATATTATAAGATCTCCATTAGAAATCCAAGACTAACCATCTTGGTAAAGGATGTAGATCTTTCATCGATCGAACCTCTCTAAATAGCGTGTTCATTATATTTACTGCATATTTCCTGCTTAACTATATATGAACTTCTTTGTTTGATCTTTCAGATTGCTACACTTTGCTGTTGTAATTGTTATTGCTCATTTTCCTTAGAACCATTTTTGCGCCACTCTTTAGCCTCTAACTTAGCGCGTGCGTTTTTATCTTTGCGCAGTATACCCTGTGCAGAGCTGCTTTATATTTCCGCTGTGCATTTCACACTCTTGCTGCGCGCTATACTTAGCCAAAATAAGAGTTGTGCGCATTTGCCATTGATTTGCAAAAGGGTTTGAAAAGAATTTTAAAAACTCTATTCACCCCCCCCCCTCTAGCATTTTTCACACCCTTGTTGCCCCTTTGGGACCAACAAGCATTCCTTCTCTGAACAAGAAATGGCCAGTGCATGACATAAAGGAATTTGGTGAGGTGATGTATCACCTGTGCACCATCATTGGAGATTCCCTCATCTGCAAGAACGGAAATAATGGGCACTTCATCTCCAAGGAATAGGAATACTGCGCGGCCATCTTCGATAATGTTCAACTTGATTGGCCTCAAATTATCTGGAATGAGATTGTAAAGGGCATGAACAGCTATAGCAAAAAGATCAATGCAGGGAAGACCAAGTATCGAACTCACTGTAGGCTGCTCACGAAACTATTGTTGACTTATGATGATATAGCTACCTTTGTTGTGGATAAATCAATCAAGAAGCAGTCTTATGATTCCAAGTACTACTCAAGAATCCACCTCCAAAATTTGCGAAGTGAGATTGGCAACGCTAACTACTACAACATCTGGCTGTCCGATTCTGATCCCAAGAAGGAAACTTGGATAGGCCAAATCCCTGATGCAAAGTCCAAAAAGTGCACATGCAGCTCTAAACCTGATCCTACGCAGGAAGCTCCACAAGATACGTATATACGCAAAGGGAAGGGCATTGCTGAGCCCAGTCCCAAGAAGAGCAAAGACATCCTCCTCGTTCAATCTACCAAGGGGATATCTATCAAAAACTTAGCTCCTTCTCCTGCTCCTGCCTCTATCAAACCGTCCTCAGCGAAGCGCAAGTATGTTCCAAGTGATGATGCTACCGTTCAGGGGGAGCCAAAGCTCAAGGTGCCAAGAACGCAAGAAGATATCCATAGTGCTGACATCGCGCATGTCTCTCCCCGCAGAAAGCAGAAGGTGCGCAGCAGCGCTAAAAGATTGAAGAAGTGCCGCACCCCGTCCGATGCACCTGAAACGACGAAGGAAAATGTCACTTCCTCTGACAGCAGCACACATTCTCCATTTGTTAAGCCTTGTCTATCCACAGCACCCGAGCTCTCTTCTTTTCCAACCTCTTCGTCAGAGTTGCGCCAGATCTTACAAGCCTTGCATTATGTTCAATCGAATCAAGTTGCTACGCAGTTACAGCTGGCTCAACTCCTTAATGCACAAACCGCTTTGCTGTACCGGCTAGATACGCAGCGTTTAGAGATTGATACCATTAAGGGGGAGAATGCGGAGAAAGCAAAGAATGCGGAGAAAGCAAAGGAAAGTGCGAAGTAGAGTAAGGAGAGTGCAAATCCTAGTTCATCCGAACATCTCTCTGAGCCTGCGCAAGAAAAGGCACAAGAACAAGTGCCTAAAAATTTAGATCAACTTATCCTGGACTCCCTCAAATCCATCAGCGCACAGCTTGAAAATGTCAGCGCACTACTCAATAATGTGTGCACCTATGAAGCGACTGATGGTGGCTTCAGAAAATTTTTGAGAGAGCTAAAAAAAACCCTTGCGAATGGGTTACATGAAGGATTTGCTGATCTAGAAGCTCAGATTGTGAAGATTGGACAAGGAGCTCCTGCGCAAGGGAATGAGCTCAAAATTGAAGATGTGCAAGAATGCATAACTAAATCCATGACGGATTTTTCCCATGCGTTCAACTCCAAGATGGACTATGCAATGCTCGACATTTAAGCCAGCATCAACACACAGCGCCTTCATACTGACACAAGACTCGAAGCTACGCAGACTGCCATTCTGACAAACTGCGGAGCAAATTTCAATGAGCTGCTCGGTGACAACTCTGATATGCGCAGAGGCATGAAGACTTATGTGGGAAAAGCTGTTGAGTTCTAGGAAAAGTTTCAAGATTTGAAAGTTGAACTCATGAACAAGTTCAACAACCTCCAGAACGAGCTGCGTGAAGCCCTTTGCCGCATCAGAATAGACTAGGCTTCCTTTGTAAGTATTTTGCACGACTTTTTGAGATCTCTGGTTCTCGTTGCGCATACCTTGTTTTATGCGCTTTTGTTTCGTGCGCTTTTGTTTTTGTGCGCACTCTTTTGTTTTTTCCATTCAAAATTTGTAATCTCCAACTCTTATATATTCAAGTTTAATGAGAAAAATTGCATCATTAAGTTTCAAAATCTTGTTCAAATCAAATTTCTTATTTGTGGACCAATGAATGCATTATTTCAAACTTCATACGCATATTATTAACTACTCATATTTTCTACGCATGGTATTTAAACATTCAGTTTAAACGCATACTTAAACTAAAACTCATATTATTTGTATGCGCTGAATGATATTTCTGTCTTTCCCTCTTTGTAAGTTAATCTTTTGGATATACTAGAAATCTATAGCATTGGCTAGTGTGTGCATTGACTTGAAGCATGAGTTACCATTCACATTTTTATGGACATGTTATTATCAAGTACAATGAATTGCCTTTGCTATAGTAGGTAATGACATCAATCATTTAGGGGGAGATTGTTGGGTATGCTTATTTCTTAACCCTCCTATTTTATGTTAGAATTGATTGATACCATCACCTATGAGTATTTTTATGGACTTTAGGACCTTATGTAAGAAGTTTATAAACTTCAATTTTAGCCAAGTCCATTTTATAGTATAGGCTTAGATTATAGGACTTGAAGCTATGAAGGATCGAAGATTCTCTAAGCAGGATTCATTTCACTGCGCAAGATGTTCTCTGCGCAGGTCGCCACTGCGTATAGATCTCTTTCGCAGCTTTTGACCCTGCTCAGTTTTCAAGATCTTATTCCCCAACTCAAGTTGAGATCTTCCTTTGGTATGACCAAGCATGGTGCACATGCTCCCCATGCGCAGCATCCATGCCAAAATAAGAGCCGTGCGCATAAGCCATTAATTTGCAAAAAGGGTTTGAAAAGAATTTAAAAACGCTATTCACCCCCCCTCTAGCATTTTTTCATACCCTTGTTGCCCATTTGGGACCAACAGTTATAAATTGTACCAATATATCCACAACATTACTCTTTTTTTGCAAATTAAGATTAAAAATAAAGTGGGAAAAAAATAACACAAAATTTTGGGGGAAACTAGTTTCCCCCTAATGTTAAAAAAAGACTTGTTTTGGAACTGGGTATATAAACCTCTAAACCGGTTCATACAATTCTCTTATTCATTTTTGTGAACCGGCTTTTATGCGGCTTAGCAGGTACGAGTCTTTCTCTCTCCATCTCTAACCGTGTTCTCTCCATCTCTCTCACTACTCTCTGACCTAACCTCCACCTCTCTCACTCTCCGACCTAACCTCCATCTCTCTCACTCTCCGACTAACCGTTGCCGTCACTATCTCCATCTTACTCTCTCTCAGACCTAACCTCCGTTCATACTCACTCTATTTCACCCGATTTCACTCGATTCCAAGCACAATGAGGATAAAAAGAGCAGCGAATCCCAAAGCAAAGAGATATGTAATGAAGAAGAGGACGGGCGTGATGGAGGTATGTGTCGATTTCAAGCTTTTTTCTGTTGATTCTCACTCTATTTTGTTCGTTTATTGTGTTGATGTCTAGCATTTTTGTTCGAATTTTGTAATGTTTGATTAGGTATGTGTTGATTTCAAGCTTTTTTCTCTTGATTCTCTCTCTATTTTGTTCGTTTATTTGTTTGATTTCTAGCATTTTTGTTCGAATTTTGTAATGCTTTGATTAGGTATTTTTGAGTGTTGTTTTCAACTTGATAATTTTTACAAGAACAAATTACATGTGTTCTTTGTAATTTGTGTAGATAACTACCATTGCGTGATTGTTTTTGTTCATTTTGTCTTTTTGTTTTTATGTTGATTTTACAGACTGTTTTTTAAACACTAAGACTTATGTTTTGATAGTTAGACTTGATGTTTTTATATAGAAACATGTTGTCATTTACATACCTATCAGTTCATGTTTTGATACTTAAACTCAATTTTTTTATACTTAAACTTGTTGTTTTTTATTGTTATAGGCTGATGTCAATAGTGATTCTGAATCGGACTATTCTCCTGAGGAACGATTTTCTTCTACATCAGCATCATCAGATGGGGAAACAGAGATACCCGATACAACTACAACCAGTTTACCCAATACAAATTCAACAAGTGAACAAGTAACAGATGGGGAGGATGTGGTGGGGGGAAAATCTAAGAAGAAAAGAAAGGCTAGGACTGAAAAGATTGCTAAGTCCCGTAGTCAAGTATGTATAATCGATGGGAAGGAAAAACAATTTTTGCATACGTGTACACCAAGCAAGGTTGTATTGCTAAAATTAACAGATAATCAGATAAAGGACGTCAAATCTATTGGGTTTGGCTCTTTGTTGGATTTGAAAGTTGAGAAGCTTCCTGTTGGGATTGTCCCTTTTCTTGTTCAAAACTTTGATGCAGATACATATGTGCAGACAGTCAATGACAAGGAGTCATATACATTGACAACAAATGATGTCTTTGACATATTCTGCCTTCCAAGGAACAAGAGGAATCTGAAAATACATGCATTGAGCAATGAAGAAGATTTGGCTGTGAGAGAGAAGTATTTTAATTGTGGACATTTTAAGAGAATGAAAGAAGGAATTCGTTTGTCATGTATTGAAAAACGTCTGACTCACGATGATCTAAAAGATGGAGGTGATGAGTTCAAGATATTGTATGTTCTGCATGTGGTTGGTCATCTTTTGGCTCCTATTATGTCAAAACATGTTGACTTGTCATTGTTGGGTATGCTTGAGGATGTTGGTAATATTCAAAAGTTTGATTGGTGTGATTTTATTTTGAAGAGATTGGCCAAAGTCATCGGTAAGTATAAGACATCTAAGAAGAACATGAGGGGCTGCAGTGGGTGCGGGCTTGTGCTATTGTTAGCATACTTGTACAGATTCCCGTTTCAAGGTGTAAGAGAACCTTATCAAAGGCCTTTGATTCAACATTGGACCGTTGAAAAGCTCAAGAAAAGAGCTAATGATGAGTCAAAGAAAAAATTGTATGGAAAAAATCTCAGGTCAACAGATTTTTATCCAATCAGTAATGATGAAGATGATGTTGATTTTTTGATAGAAGGCAATAAAAACACTGAACGAGAGGAGATTAGAGAAGAAGTTGGAGGAGAAGAGATGTCAGAAGATGGAAGGACTGTGCGGTATTCTATTCCAGAAGGCTGTCAAACAAACAAGGAGATACAAGCACTGGGTTATGATGTAAGTTTTATTGTTTATTAATAGTCACTTTTCATATGTGGACTTGATGTTATGATATTTAAACTTGCTTCTTTGATATGTGAACTTTGTCTTATTATATACAGACATGTGTTCTATAACTTGTTTCATATGCAAACTTTTGATATTTTTCATATATAAACTTGGTGTTTTCATGTTCAAACTTTCTGTTTTCATGTTTGTACTTGCTGTTGTACTTTCTTTTTCACAAGTTTATGAATAGGCTTAACTTTGTTTATTTATGTGTAGTCTTCCAAAGAGGCTATGGTTATTTTCAAGAGAGATATGGAAGTGATAACTCATGCACTAATTGAAAGACTTCAAAAAGTCGGAAAGGAAAGGAATGATAAGGAGCAGGAGATGGAGAATGAGAAGGAGAATGAAACTGTTGATGAATCTCTAGGATCCAGGCCTGAGGAAGTTTCATCAAGTCAAGAATTTTATAATGCTCCTGGGTTTTTTGAGGCTATTGATGCTGTGACAATGGAATTGAAGAAGAGGGTCAAGTGGATGAACAAATTAAAAAATGGACCAACATTTGATCTTCTAAGTGATTCTGATGATGGTGGTGGAAATTGGGATGGTGGGAATGATTTCACAACTTTTGATGCAGCTGGTGTTGATAAGGAGAGGGAGAATGAGCATGAGAGGGAGAAGGAGAGGGAGAAAGAGAAAGAACAGGAGAGGGAGAAAGAGAGGGAGAAGGAGTAGGAGAGGGAGAAGGAGAAGGAGCAGGGAACTGTTGATGAAGCAGGTTATAATGTCTATACTGATACAACTGAGTTGCCAGATTCTATTCTTTTGCGTGCTTTTAATGATCAAGGGAATCCTATACGTTTGTCCCCAATTGTGGAAGAGAAATTGGCTCACTGAATCAAGGGACTGTAAAATGGACAAAGTCAAAATTCCAACGGCTTTGGCGGTTTAGGGTGCACATTACATTGTGGGGAAGAGAATGTTGCAACTTTTTTGAGCTCAAGGTTTATGCAAAAGTATAAGACTTTATTGATGCCAATGAAGCTTTTGAGAAAGAAAGTTGTTGACTACTGCTTTTTTGACTACTTTGCGAATTCTGTTCATAGGTAAAACATCCTTCATTTTGTTCCTTTTTTGGTTTAACTTGATATGTTTATGTGTAAACTTGGTGTTATTACCTGATAACTTATTATTTTTTATTTTTTTTGTAGTGGTAGCTATTGCTCATATGGAGATTATGCATTAATTTTTAATGAGGACATTCAAACCTTGCAAGAAGGAAATGAATTAAGTATCACAATTCTTGATCTCTGGGCAGTTTTGATGAACAAAGTGACATTATTGTCCGGAACAATGTCAAAGTTTATCTTTAGTGTCAGCAGTTGTTCAGTAAGTTTGATTTTATTTTGTTTTTGTTTTTGTAACTCTTGTTTTAGTATTCTAACTTGATGTACTGCTATAGTAACTTGATGTTATGATATAGTAACTTTGTTTTTTATATGCAGCCACATTGGTCTGAGAATTTCCTGGTAAAGGTGTACATGAGAAAGGCCATTTATTCCGTGGGGCATTGAAAGAATTTTTTAAGAATCAAGTGATGAGTGATAAGATGAAGAATCTTAGAGAAACCAAATTGGTAATGTTAATATTGTGATTTTAACGTTTTTATATATTATACTACTTGTTCTTGTATAACAAATTTAATACTAAAATTCATTTTTTTTCCACAGTTCTTTCTTCCAATTGCTAAGCACGGCCATTACACAATGTATGTTGTGAATACTGACACAAAAAAGTGTCAGTATTTGGACAACTTGCCAATGAATGGTGTTAAGAAGTGTCATTCTTCCCTTTTTGCTAAGACTCTGGTAAGTCTTGTCCTTTTTGCTCCAATTGTTTTTATTTTTATTTATTGTTACTTATTGTTTTTATTTTTATTTATTTTTATAGTGTCAAGAATTGAGTCCACTGTTGAAAGAGTTTGGTCACTCAAAATGGGAGGAGATCAAAAATTATAATTTTGAATATATGAATTTTGATTAGGTGCTTCGAGAAAACCATCATAACAGTGATTGTGGTCTTTACATTATATGGGAGATGAAAGACTTCCAAGGAAAAAAATATAAATGTCCTGAGTTGTCCAAGGTAAATTTAAATTTATATCTTTTTGTATGTCTGTTTGTATTTTTATTTAAATTGTAGTACATCTTTTGGTTTAGGATTTGCGAAGGACTACTCTTCGGGCAGAGGCTCTTGCTGCATTGCTTCTCAGTGATATGAACAAGAACCGAGATTTTTTGCTGAAGAAAGTTGCAGAGTTCTCGAAAATCAAACAAGATCACAGGGACACTGTTTTTGAGAAGAAAGACAACGAGGAAAAGAAGAGGAGGAAAGCTGCTGATGATGGTATGACGTTTGTTAGACAAACAAGGTCTAAAAAGGCTGCTAGTTAGTAAAGCTTTAACTTGGTCTGTGAAGTTACTTAACAATTGGTTAGTAGTAGATCTGACTTAACATTTGGTTATTAAGGCTATTAGTAACTCCAAAATGGTTGTGTTTTAGTTTTGTGAAGTGACTGTTTTAGTAGTAGGACTATGCATACAAGTGACTGTTTTTGTAATCCATGGTCAACGGCGTGGGATGTTTTAGTTCCTAACATGATGTTTTAGTGAACAAACATGTATATATAAGTTGGAAACTTGCTTAGTTGAAGTTCCAATTTCTTTTTTTAATGAGTTGAAGTTGCATCCTGGTGTTTTTTGGGATTGGACTTATTGTTTTAAGTAACACCAAGTTTGTATGGTAAAAGAGCAAGTTATACAGACAAAACTCCAAGTTCCCATAACAGGCTGACCTTCAATGAACAAGTTGCATTAGTAAAGCAACAAGGTTTTGTACCAAAACATCAAGTTACACTGAAAAATTACCAAGATACTACCCTAAAACTCCAAGTTATACCAAATAAAATATATATCAAGTTTGACCAGTCAAGTTGCACTAGTAAAACATCAGGTTAATGTAACAAAACATCAAGTTACAATGACAAAAGACCAGGATACTGTACCAAAACACCAAGTTACACAAAACATCAAGGTTCTGTTTCAATTTGAACACCAATTACACAAATCAAATTAAGTGTTGATTAGGTGTTTTTGAACCAAACTCATCCGAAATTGGCTTTTTCCGCTCGAATTTTGCTTTTGGCTTTTTTCCCCTCCCTTTTGTACTGGCACGTACTGGATCAATTATAGCAGGTGCAGTTCTCGAAGAATTTCCTGTAGCACTATTTGTTGCACTTGCTGTAGTAGTATCTTCCAAGTTTGCAGATAATATTTCTTGAATTTGGAGAGAGTCTCGGTTGAACCCGTCTTCTAGTACACGTCTTGCAGCAATGTTTTCGTGGCATGTTGACATCAAATCATAATACTTTCTTGCCATTTGTTGTGTCCAAGGATTAAAGTCAAATTGTCTGGTTGTGTAACGCCATCCCTTCGGTATGTTCTGTCCCATACATCCTTTTTTTACCTTTTTTGTCCACCTCTTTTCAATGTACACATCAGGTATCCTATTGATGTTTGACAAATTCAAAGCTTTAATGCAATGAAAGCAAAGCCATCCAACCTCAGTGAAGTGATTGCAGGTACAATTCACTCTTACATCTCCATTATTGTTCATGTAACTTACTGACTCTACTCTTTCAAGATGATCTTCATGAGCAATCTCAAACAATTTGTTGTCGTCATCCATAGAGAAACCAATACGATAAGTTGATGCGAATGCAGCCTTTACCTCCTCTTGAAAAAACCTGGGAAAAACAACTTGATGTTTTAATACAAAAACTTAATTTTGAAATACAGAAACTTGATGTTTTAACACATGAAATTAATACAGGTAGAACAAACCTGAATATCTCCAAAGTGTAAACTTCAGCTGCGTGCTTGATAATACCACCGCGCAATTCAGCTTGTGGGACAGAGAAAGTGGAATCAAACTCCTTCAACTGTTCCTTACTCCTCCATCGTTTCACAGTCTCGTTAAATAACTCAAAGAACCTTGTTAGTGACGTATTTCTGTTTGCTTTGAAACATATTGAATGATTTGTGCTTTCACTTCTTTGAGATGACAAAATGCCGTCGGAGAAGAAGTCTTTGCTTAATGTAGTGCACCACTTGCTTCGAATCTCATATAGACGCTGAAACCATGTGACTTCTCCGAGTTGATATTTTCCAATCATTGAATGCCAACAACGTTCAAACTCAGCCTCATTAGCACAACCTCTAAGACAGTGATCAAATTCGTCTTTGAATTCGTCATCCTTCTTGAGTTTTCCAAAATGACTTATTGCATTTTGTAAAATGTGCCACAAGCAAAGCCTATGCCTCGTTCTCCCTTCAAACACCTATATAGGAGAAACATACGTGTTATAATTGACACGCCCCAAGTCCCGGGATTCCCTAATAGAACCTCGAACCTGGTGCGCGTAACTAACAAGAAACAAGAAACTAACGGGAAACAGGAACAATACCTGTTAAAAACAAAACTGACATGACGTATATACTCAAGAGTAGGGAGCTAAGATAGCTCACACGAGTTCTAGACCAAGAAAATTAAAACCAAACAAGGTTACATACAGCGGAAGACATGCCTAGCAAATAAGCTGGCATCAAGAACTGTCTAGGGACAACAAATACTACCCCAATACAAGCCCAGAGTTTAATCAACTCATACAAGATCGTCCTTACCAAAATATAAAAGGACACTAACTTCGAACAAGAATATCCTGCTGAGTAAATTCCCAGCTAAGTCGAGCCTCACTGCGTACTATCCCCTGCTTTCCTGGGGGGGGAAACAATTAAACAAATAAAGGGTGAGATAAATCTCAGTAAGCTATTAACATGCAACTATATGTCATGTTATCATGCAATACAAGTAGATACTCAACTAAACATATATCAAGTATCATCAAGTAACAAGTATAGGAGAGGCTAAGCCCACTCAACAAGTAATCAAGCTCAAGAAAGGTTCAGGTAACAAGTAGTCAAGTAGAGTGAGAGGCTAAACCAGCTCACAAGATGCACATAGGCCTATCACGCATTGTACCTGAATCCTTCCTTATTTCTCCCAAGAATACCATTTGTTGTCGATGCTTTTCTAGCTGAGGACAACCAAGAACAGGAACAAGAGACTGCTGTGCAGTATATAAGAAGACCTGGTAACCAGTGTCATCCACAATAACAAGATCCACGTGGTGTTCAGGACGGGAGAACAGTATATAAGGAGACCTGGTATTCAGTGTCATCCACAATAACAAGATCCACATGGTGTTCGGGACGGGAGTTAGCATTCACTTAGGTCAGGCTTATTGCTCCAACCAAGGAAGCTATGCCCTTACTATGGCCGGTAGTAAGGGGTCGGGCGGAAATACATAGGGACCCGATTGTCACTTAAACCCCAGCTCTCGCGACAAGCGTGAACCTATATATTTTCGAACAAGCAAGGAGAACCAGCTGGACTCACACAAGAAGGTACAAGTAGATATTTACTTGAACTACGGAAACAGAACTCAGTCCCTTATTAGTGGACTATTCTTTATGCACCATGTAATTATGTATCATGTGCTCACAAGAATATGCACCATGTAATGTATCATGTGCTCACAAGAATATGCACCATGTAATTATGTATCATGTGCTCACGAGAATATGCACCATGTAATTATGTATCATGTGCTCACAAGAATATAAGTATCCATACGCAATTATTGCGAATACAAACCAAGATAACACTGGCACATAAGGTGTCCATGTAACACGATCAATCCAAGTAAGAGTCCATTTATAACAGACTTCAGTCATGTAGTAGGGTATATCACTCTGTCACATGCCAAGTTGCACGTACATATTCATATCACGTTTAACACATTAAAGTGTCTATCACGATACCCTTACTATCAAATAGAGCCCAATACCTTAGACTCTAAACACGTAGTAGAATAGGTCACATTGTACCTAGACACAGTCATACTTCACGTATATGTATCGTTAATAATCGAATACATTTTCTAACACATATTGTGTTCTGTAATCATTCTTATTAATTTAAATCGTAGTATTCACGATTATATGAATTATCTTCATATTACACTAGTCCCTATTTTTTTCAGGAACCATTTCAAGACAAGATATCTTCTTATACCTTATATACTTTATTGAGTATATACACGATTAAAACCAATCACTAGCACTTTAGTGCTTATTCATAGCACTTCCAATATACACATATCAAATTCAAGTATGTAGTAGAGTTATTTATTCTCTATCTAATTTCATATCCCAATTCTTTTGGTTATTCATACCATGTATCAAGTAATCAAGAAGCCACATTCTATCAAGTAAATATATGCAAGATTTGCATATACACATCAAGACTCTTTCAAGTTTATTATCATACACCTATATTGGTGTCAAGGCACGGACAAGATTTTATAATCTTATATTTAAGTCTTAATCCAATTATTTGGATGTTCAAGTCATGTACGAGATTTTATTGTCTTATATCCAAGTTCTCAATCCATTTCTTTGGATGATTAAACATGTACAAGAGTTAATTATCTTATACTTCAAGTTCAAGCTAGGAAGATGAATTATACATCTTTCACGAATTATTTTCCAATCCTTTTCTTAGGACATTCAAGCTCTAGACATTAGTTGGTGCCCCTAAGGTACACAAACATTAACTTCAAGACACATAAAAGAGTTACTACTCTTATACTCAAGTTATCATTTAATTATGATTCAAGTCCACATTTCATTTATTCACAAAGGGACTATTTTTCAGTACTAGAGTGTTCTACAACACTCATCTAGGCCATCTAGGGTAGTACCCTAAACCTAGACCAAGAATACTTCGAGTTCAAATCAAGTCAATACTATACAACTCATACTTATAAGTTCATAATCCCCTACATAGGATATTCAATCTCTAGTCATTGTTTTAATGCCCCTAAGGTGCACAATCATAGGCTTCAAGACAAGCATAACACATAAGTGCTTGTTCATAGCACTTTTAAGACATATACAAGAGTTGTTACTCTTATACTTCAGTTCTCATTTGAGTTCTATAAGTGTCCATGTACAAGACTAAGTTCTCATTTTAATTCAATGAGTATACACGTTTAAAACCAAGTTCTGATGCCCCTAAGGTGTCACAACACTTGCTAGGACATCTTGTACTAAGGTTATATACCTTAACTAAAGTTATTTCCAACTTATACAATCATTAACAAGTTTTACAATTTTTCAGGACATATGGGCGGCCGCACAAAATGGTGTGGGCGGTCGCCCAAAATCAGGCTTTCCAAGAACAAAATACTTCAGATAGATGGGCGGTCGCCCAGCCCAAAATGGGCGGTCGCCCAAGGCCCAAAAATGCCAAAATCCGAATTCTTTCCCAGGTTAAATAATTTTCCGTCCCAAGCGTAGGAGTAACATTTAACTAACACTCCTAACATTTAAGAGTGCATTTTAACATGCCTAGAACACTTCTATAGGGACACTTTATTAATTTATCCCCGTCCCATAAATAATAGAAAAATCTTCTTTTATTCCCAATTAAATATTTCACCGTCCCAAAAAGTATAAGTACAATTTTATTTTATACTAATATACCCATCTAGGGATACTTCCATTCATTTCCCCGTACCACAAATAATGGTACAATTTTCCTAATAATATTTAAATCGAGTTACTATTTTACCGTCTCACGAATAGGAGTAATTTTCCTACTAATGTTTAACACACCCAGGAGGCTAACCAAGTTAAACACTTTTTAAGTTTCTTTCATTCATACGCAGTGTATTTTATACTCCCTTCGTCCCAAAATTACAAGTATCACAAAAATTTCTCAAAACACAATTTTAACAAGAACAAGTAGCGGGAATAACATATATGCATGTTATTACAAGTAAGGGGGAGTCAATAACTTACCTAGTCCGAAATCAAGTTGACCCAAATTAATTTCTGATCGGTCTGGAACGCTCTATTCAACGCCACGAATATTTATCCGGGACCAGAATCACGAACAGAGGGATAATTAAGCTCGAGGAGTCGAGAATAGGAAGAATCCTAAACCTAGCTTTTGGAACAGAGGAAAGAACGAGAAGAAATTGGGTAAAATGCCTTCTCAGGCAAACCCAATACAAGATATACTTAACAACTTTCGAGAAATTGCAATTAGGCCCCTCAAGTTCTAACTTTGACAAAAAGGCCCCTAAACTTTCAACTTTGACATTTAACCACCTTAACTTTCTAACGCAGTTAAATAATTAACTCAAATAAAATAGCATATAAATATGCTAGCCAAGAATTTAACAAGCACGTTAAATATTTAACAAGAATAAAGATGGGCGTTACAATAATGAACAAACTTGTTACTGTATCACTTGGTATTTTATAACCCAAACTTGCTAATTTTATAAACAAACTTGATATTTTATAACCAAAACTTGCTAATTTTATAAACAAACTTGCAATTATTAAAGCATATTTTAAGAACTACATACCTCTTCAATCGCTTTCGACATTGCACAGTCTTGATCAGTAAAAATTGTCTTCGGTTCTTTCCCACCCATTGACTTTCGAAATTCCTTAAGAAGCCATGAAAATGTTTCTGCCTTTTCATTATGCAAAAACGCGCAACCAAACATAACCGTGTTCCAATGGTTGTTTACACCAACTGTAGGAGCACAAATAAGTCCATATTTATTGGTGTTGTATGTTGTATCAAAAATAACATCACCAAATAACTCATAATCCTCTCTCATCATCGTGTCCCTCCAAAATAATGCGCATAATCTAGAATCTTCTTCGAGGCGTATCTTATAATAGAAGTTTGAATCCTCTTCCTCAAGATCACAAAGTCTATCCACAAAAGTTTGAGCATCACCGCCATCAATCTTTTCGGATCTTAACCTTTGCACAAAATTCACATGATCCACCCTAGTATGACCCAAATGCTCTTCCCCACCTGCTGCTTTTTCCATAACATTAAATCCATCCATTGGCCTTATACCAGCATCTTCCATTTGTTCAATTAAAATGGCGTTTGCATCTGAGACACTCCGTTCGCTATGCTTTAAGTGGTTCCACTGTGTCCTTGTCATTTCATGGTTGTGTTCTAAATCATGGCTTGCAACTATATATAAGTCTTCCTTTGGGAGCAATTTCACTCTCATCATAGCATTACAACCTGTTCTTTTCACAACACATTTCCTTTTTTTCTATCATTTTTCGGTTCACTATCCAACGGTTGCAATGGAGACGGGATGAATGTATGAGTTACCGCAACAGGACTTATACTTATAGCTGCAGATCCTCTTGGTTTGTATGTTCCTTCACAGGAACATCTAAAATATCTTTCTAGTGGTTTTCCATATTTCTTGGACGTACGCACAGTTGAAAGCTTTGTCGAAAATCCTAATGCATTTGCGTGTTGTTTGCACATCTTATATAACTCTTCGCATGTTTTTGCTTTTCGATACAGCAAGGACCCAGCAACATTCTCACCATCAGGGACACTCCCTGCCAAAAGATATTCATATACCAAGTTACACAGACAAAATATCAAGTTCCTATAACAAGAGTTCTCAAAACAGGCTGATGATCAAAGACCAAGTTACACTGTAAAACAACAAGTTTATGTATAAAAACAGCAAGTTACAACGCAAAAATATCAATATACAATCCTAATATATATATATATATATATATAAATCTTGATAAAAACACCAGATTGCACTAAAAAACACCAGATTGCACTAAATAAAAATCTTTGAGTTGTTTCATCATGTCTATTTCAATTTGAGCAGTAACATAAACCATCAAGTTGATAAAACATCAAGTTGCACTAATATAAACCAAATCAATGCTAATAACACAGTTTTTATCCTAAAACTACAGAAATCAAATTAATGCAGATTAAATTTACCCGATTCGATCTCCATATCTTCATCTGCAGTGTCGTTTGTAATAGATCTCTCCTCTGATTCGACATTTTCATTGTCGTTTGTAATAGATCTTTCCTCTGATTCGAAGTTTTCATCCAATGCATCCATCTCCATCATCTATTTCAATGGCGAGACAGAGAGAGAGAAACGGCAGAGGAACGGGCGCTTCTTTTTTCTTCCGAAATCAAATTAATGCAGATTAAATTTACTTGATTCGATCTCCATATCTTCATCTGCAGTGTCGTTTGTAATAGATCTCTCCTCTGATTCGACATTTTCATTGTCGTTTGTAATAGATCTCTCCTCTGATTCGACGTTTTCATCCAATGCATCCATCTCCATCATCTATTTCAATGGCGAGACAGAGAGAGAGAGAAACGGCGGAGGAACGGGCGCCTCTTTTTTCTTCCGAAATCAAATTAATGCAGATTAAATTTACCTGATTCGATCTCCATATCTTCATCTGCAATGTCGTTTGTAATAGATCTCTCCTCTGATTCGACATTTTCATTGTCGTTTGTAATAGATCTCTCCTCTGATTCGACGTTTTCATCCAATGCATCCATCTCCATCATCTATTTCAATGGCGAGACAGAGAGAGAGAGAAACGGCGGAGGAACGGGCGCCTCTTTTTTCTTCCGCCGCCGTGTTTTTGAACCTTTTATACTCTATTTTTTTTAATAGCGAGAACCGGTTGAAAAGGTAGGAGAGAACCGGCTACTAAGAAGCTGCTTGTAAACCGGTCTTTTTTTAACATTAGGGGGAAACTAGTTTCCCCCCAAAACCAACTCAAAAAATAAAAATAAAAACTTTGACATCCTGTTTTACTCAAATTTTAATCTGTGAAAGTATACAAAGTGGTGCGTATTGTTTAGAGCAATTAGTGTTTCAAAACAAAAGAAGCAATTAATTAGATGTAATCCTTATCTCCTAAAATATATACAGTGTATTCTATCCATGCCAAAGAAAGAAATGAACTTGTGTTATGATAGTATTAAGTTCACTTGAAATCACTAACCTTGCTTTAAAAAATAAAAAAAAAAAAAAAGGAGAGAGAGAGAGAGAACAGAAGCTGCTAACTTTATTTAAAAACCAACTGTAATGAAATGAAGTTGAATGCATATAAATTTATTCTCTATATAATTATAAACTTTAAAGCTTTGTTTTTGGTAAGAAATTATATGCAAGTTTTTTAATTTTAGATAAATTGATACTCCCTCCGATCTAAAATAATAGTCTTCAAAATTATTTTTGTTTGTCCCATAAAGACAGTATCATTTCCATAATTGAGGGGCTAACTAAATTATTAAGCTTTCATAATTGCATTTTGTTATGATTAATGATAGAAACTGAAAAGGAGCGAGGGTTTGGGGAGGATGAAAGACAAAAGAAGAAAAGAAGAGGATAATGATGGAAATAAAATCGTGCTGTTAATATGTTTAAATAGTGAAAGGGCATTAACAATTATGAGACGGCGGAGGAAATATACTACTCCACTTTGTCTCAAAATGATATTCATATTTTTTTTTATCTTTATTATGATTAAACTTTGAGCTATGCATTTAGGTTTATTTACTTATCCTAATAAAAATATAAAACTTGTTAATCATAGTATCGTTGATGATGTATCAATACTAAGTTTTAGATTTACATTACTACAATTAAATCAAACCAAAATTATTGCTCAAAGTCATTCATTCACAGTAGCAAGAAAAAAAAAAGTAGGAAGTTATTTTGGGAAAAGTGAGTATATTTGGAATCCAAGTTTAAAAATGTAAATGTGATATAATTTTAATGAACACAAGGTTTGTAAATTTCCATGCAATTAGATTAAGATTGCCTTGTTAAGTGTTTGAAATCTACAAATTTCTTATTTTGACACTTTGTTCATAACGAAAGGAGCATATAACAAAGTGTTTACTACAATTGTCATAATGAGATCACAAGCTAGGCATGTATTTTACTTCCTCGGTTAAGTGATAAAAAACAACACAATTAAATTGTCACATTTATAATGAATGTGTTTTATACATTTATAAATGAACCTTTTTAATAATATGGACAAAAATTGTGTGAGATGGTCTCATACGTAATACGGATCTTGTTGAGAGATTAAATGGTTTGCCTCCTATAGGCGGGGCGGGGCAAGCTTATTTCCACTCTTGTCTATCCGTCTCCCGCTTATCATGGAATAGAGGGTTTTTCAAAAAGAAAATACTCCCTATGTCCCATATCAAGGGGTATTTTTGGTCAAACCAACTTGAACTTTGACTAATATTTTATGCTAAATTATTAATCTTCACAATAATTTAAAACAAGTTACTAAATTAGTAATATAAACATTATCTTAAATTTTTATGGAGATAAATTATTTAACATAAAATGTTAGTCAAAATTTAAGTAGGTTTGACAAAAAGTGTCCATTGGTGTGGGACGGAGGGAGTATGCGTTAGAGGAACTTTTTTATGCGTATTTATTGTTTAATTTATTATGGTAATGTTCTTGACGAAATACTCTCTCTGTCCCGGAATGAATGTTACATGTGGTCAATTAAGTTGAACTTTGACAAAAAAGTTATGAAAAATTAAGCATTTTCATACTATTTTAAAAATGGTTATCGATACATCAAAAGAAACATTATTCATAATTGTTTTTTAATTTGAATGAAGATAAATAATTTTTCATTAAAAATTGGTAAAAGTTTAACTTAGTTGACCATATGTGATATTTTTTCCAAGACAGAGGTAGGATATTTGGCCCATTTTTGTATTCATTCAAAAAATGAGATAAGCATGGAAGTTGAGATAACGCTTATTAGCTTGATTTTTGAACCCTAATCTAAAATCATTAAAAAAAAAATGGGGTCAAAATACATTTTGGTGCCCAAATTTCTCTTCGATCCCACTTAGGTCCTAAACTATGACTCGTCCCACAAAAAGTCCGCAACTAATATTTTGTCTCAAAAAAAGTCCTACACCTAACGGACAGTTTAAAATGTAACGAAACTTATAAGCTTGAGGGGCATAAATGCCTCTGTGGTCATCAATCATGTTTGATCAGTGGTGCTTTCTCTCTGTGTGATTTATTTGGAGGGAAGACCATTTGTGTATGCATACCGCAAAATTCTGGTTTCTCTTCCTGCCATGTTCACAAGGGATCATACCATATTCACCCCTTCAGTTTTTCTATCTCAGCCACCCATTGTCGGAAATTTTCTTTGACCAGTTTCAACCCTTGAAATTAAAAAGGAAACAAGAAATTATAAAGAAATTGAAGAAATAGAGTTTTATCTTACAACTAATGAAAATATTATTGGAGACAATAAATTGAAACTGCAAATATGGAGCATAGATGTGTGTTTGATGTGTTGTATCAAATTTTTGCTCATGGGTAGTCCAGTCCATCAGACATGTATTGGATGAATTAATCTGAGTTTCTTTTGTTTTAACTGTTCTAAACATTTTTTACAAGTTACAAGAGGGACTTTCACCATCCTTTGTGATGTTTGTTGTTGATTTTGTTTTTCAAAAGAAGAGTTGATTTGTAATCCATGGTGAACCCACAAAGCACAAAGTATCACATTCCCTTTGGAATATGAATAGCTCATAACCGACATATTCCAAAAATGATTACATAACTCCATACGTAAAGGAAAAAATATTTCGAGAACAAGATTTTTTATTTTTACTGAGGAAATTGAGAAAAGGAGTGGAAGTGAAGAAAGATTGTAGATAGAGAAAGAGTGAAAAGAACTGTGTTTTTTTTTTTTTGGGCAATGGGAAGCAAATATGGGCATGGGTTGTGTTGGAATATAGATAAACCGGGAACTAGCGATCTAAATAGAAGAAATCAGCAAAGTCGCAGAGCAGGCGAGGAGCGGCCGATCCGGGCAAAGGACTTGGCCGTGCTGCTCGGGCGGGTCAAGGCAAGGGAGCGGTCGTGCACTAACCGGGCAGAAAAGTCACCTTCTGATGAAGGGTGCTCGGCCGAGCTATTCAAGCTGCTCGGGCGAGCATGGGAGCTAGAGCGGCCGTGCAGTGCTGGACGGGAATATGCTGAATTTTGGGAATTCTAATTAGACTATGGTTTGGTCTCATTCTAGGTTATGTATATAAGCAGGGTTCCGCCCCCATACTCATTGTAACTCCATATTTACATATTATAGTGCAAGATCTTGGTTTGGTAGTCCCCTCAAACGTAATCAAACATATTGACGAAGTGGGTAAACAATTTCTTGTGTTCTTTTGTCTTTTGCTTTGGTTATCTATTTCTTGTGCTTGTTTGTGGTGCGGTGATTCTTGTGATTTGCTTGGGTGTTGGTTTGGGAAGGGCTTTTTTCACAACAACTGGTATCAGAGCTCCGGTTTAACAATCCGGGTTTATCAAGCAATCAAGAATAGGCAAGGATAAACAAGCGGTGGAGAAATTTGATGGGTCTGACTATAGATAATGGAGGATGCAAATAGAGGATGTCTTATATGGTAAGGATCTCTATAAGCCTCTAAAAGGAGTCAAGCCGGAAAGCGAAAAACAGGAAGACTGGGATCTCATGGATCGGAAAGCCTTAGGGGTGGTTCGATCTACTTTGTCGAAGTGGATCGCGAAGACTACGAAGAAGGCGAAAACCACTAAGGAGCTATTGGATTATCTTACTGAAAGATTTGAAACTCCATCTGCTGCAAATAAGGTTGATTTGATACGCAAGATGGGTAACCTCAAGATGCAAGAGGGAGGATCCATATCTAAACACATCGATGAGTTTATGGATGTTATAGACTCATTGGCTGCGTTGGAGATTACTTTCGGTGACGAGGTTCATGCGTGTTTATTGCTAGCGTCTTTACCAGGAAGTTGGAACGGAACGGTGACAGCGTTAAATGCTTCAGCGGGTAAGAACAAATTGAAGTATGATGATGTTAAGGGCTTTCTCTTGGACGAGGAAAATCGCATAAAGAAGTTGGGGACACCGTTTACTTCAGAATCGGTCTTGGCTACAACTAGTAGGGGAAGGCCGGGTTCTAGCAATAAAGGGAGAACAGGGTCAAGGGAAAGTGTAATCGGGGGTGGGAGTCAGTCTGTGGGGAACAAAGAAAGACCAAGGGTTGCAAGAGGATCGGTAGAGTGCTATCATTGTAAGGAGTTAGAACACTACAAGAGGGATTGTCCCATGCGACGGGATAATTCGGTGAATGTGATAACTGAGGATGAAGATTTACTGATCCTGAGCGTTAGTAGTGCGCTAAAATCACGGGTGCTGGATTCGGGGGCATCATTCCACTCATGCGGGCATGCAGGAGAGATGGAAAATTACACTTCCGGTGATTTCGGAAAGGTCTATCTAGCGGATGGCGAGCCTTTGGAAATCAAGGGGAAGGGGGATGTCAGAATAGGAGCATCGGACGGGAAGGTCTTACATCTACACGGGGTCAGACACATTTCGGGTTTGAAAAAGAACCTGATATCAGTTGGGCAGCTGAGTGAAGAAGGTTACACGGTAACTTTTAGCTGCAGGAACTGGGTTATTACCAAGGATGATTCTGAGATCGCTCGGGGTAATAGGGAATGAAGATTGTATTTGATGAACAACACCAATGATAGTATCGCGGTGGCGTCAGCCAAGGGTGATACGGATTTGTGGCACTGTCGATTGGGTCACATGGGTGAGAAGGGGGTACTTTGTTCAAAGGGGAAACTACCAGGTTTGACAGGTAGGGCTTTGAGGGAAGCAAAGTTAGAATTGGTTCACACGGATTTATGGGGACCGACCCCGGTAATTTCTCTGGGTGGTGTGTCATATTATATGACCTTCATTGATGATTCTACAAGGAAGGTCTGGGATTACTTCTTAAAGGGGAAAGATAAAGATTTTAGAATATGTAAGAAGTGGAAGGCCTTGGTGGAGAATCGGACAGGGAGTAAGCTCAAATGCTTGAAGTCGGATAATGGTGGGGAGTATGAGCTCAGGGAGTTTTGAGGAATGCTGTGATGCGAATGAAATTTGCATGGATATTCTAAACTCGGGTGGGAGCAGGACGGTTCATGATGACCAAGGACAAGGGGTCACGGAAGATGAACCAAATACTCCAGGACCGGATATTCCCCTGCGCATATCTAATAATGAGTGTAGATCGGCAAAGGCTTCAGGTTTCTCAAGCAAGGTGAAATTGAAGCTGTGTATAGCTTCAACGGTGCTTGGAGAATATGGGAGGAGGATGGTACTACTATGATCGAGGTGAGCACTATGGCATTAAGGATGAGTTGAAGACGGATACGGGGATTGTATACATGTTGATCTCTAGGTGGGAGATTGTTGGAATAGAGATAAACCGGGAACTAGCGATCTAAATAGAAGAAATCAGCGAAGTCGCAGAGCAGGCAAGGAGCGACCGATCCGGGCAAAGGACTCGGCCGTGCTGCTCGGGCGGGTCAAGGCAAGGGAGCGGCCGTGCACTAACCGGGCAGAAAAGACACCTTCTGATGAAGGGTGCTCTGCAGAGCTATTCAAGCTGCTCGGGCGAGCATGGGAGCTAGAGCGGCCGTGCAGTGCTGGACGGGAATATGCTGAATTTCGGGAATTCTAATTAGACTAGGGTTTGGTCTCATTCTAGGTTATGTATATAAGCAGGGTTCCGCCCCCATACTCATTGTAACTCCATATTTACATATTATAGTGCAAGATCCTGGCTTGGTAGTGCCCCCAGACGTAGTCAAACATATTGACGAACTGGGTAAACAATTTCTTGTGTTCTTTTGTCTTTTGCTTTGGTTATCTATTTCTTGTGCTTGTTTGTGGTGCGGTGATTCTTGCGATTTGCTTGGGTGTTGGGTTGGGAACGGCTTTTTCCCCAATAGGTTGCTGGTGATGGGTGGACTTAACTGCTCGTTAAATGACATCGTGTCCCTCAATTTTGAATATGTGAGTTGCACATGTCGATTTCTGTTAGATTTCAAACGGCTCGTTGGATCTAGGACTTTATTTGAGCCAAAATATTACTTGAAGACTTTATGTGAGACGGATTATAGTTTAGGACCCTAATTGAGATTGTAATGAAAGTTTGGGGCACCAAAATGCATTTAGGCAAAAAAAAAAAAAAACCTAATCTAAAATATGAGGCTCATTACGCTTCGTCAATAAATCGATAAGAGTGTGGACTCCACAGGACCACAGTCCCACATAAAAACAGACGTTTCTCCTTTCTCCATTGCTTCACTTAAATAGTCTTCTTTTTCAAAAAAATTATATAAAGAAAGGTACTATGAAGAATTTATTTTACAAACGGATGTTTTTCTTAAAAAAAAAAATAAATCATTGTCCCAAAATTGCCTCTTCGTCAATTTTTGTTAACAATCATTATATATCTAACTAGTCTAACACCCGTGCGTTAAACGCATGGCCAATTTTTTTTTATAAATAACAGAAAATAAATTAATACAATCATTATAATTGTCTCATTTTATTTGCATAACTATTTCAAAATTGTTTTTCTTGAAAAAAAAGTATCTCATAGCCTTTTTTAAGAAAATATTTTAATATAATAAAAGAAACCATGTGTTTATTGTTTAGCTATAAATAAATAATTTATTACCAAAAAAAAAATTAACTTAAATTTCAATATAAATTAATTATCTTAGTTTTTGAAACTACTTTCCATTATTTTTATTTACCAATTTTCTATGATAAAAACTTGTGTTAGACGTTCTCACACGTGAGACGGGTCTCGTTGAGAGAGTAATTGGTTTGCCCCCTATGAGCGGGGCGGTGCAAGCCCGTTTCCTCTCTCATCAAGACTCTTCCATGTGTGAGACCATATCACACAAGACTTCCTCTTTTTTTATTTGTGAAAGTTCACCTAAATAACACTCATTGAAACTTAAACTTATAGTATTACTCTTAAAAAAGATGGTCACTAAAATTTCAGCTTTTAAGAGAAAATTTTGAAGGGAAAAAAATATAGAAATTGTTCTATCCATTTGAGCTTTTATATATATACATAAATAAACCAAACGTTCTCAAAATATACCATTTACTCTTTCCTCCGACTTATTGTTATTTTTTTAAAAAAATATTGTATTATTCAGATTTCATCTAATTATTATTTCAAAAAAGTATAATATAAATTATAATTAGGTTTTTCAATAAACAAACTATAATTATGTTTTAGGAGAGAAAGGTGGATGAGATGAGATCGATAGAAAATCATGGGGTAGGAGGAATGAAAAGTGGCAAGATTAGATTCATTAATTAGTGATTGTCTCCCAATTTTAAATTTCCAAATAGTTAAAAGTTACTATAATATATAATAAAGATATGCTTCAAAAACATTAATGACTCTATTTAGAAGGGAAAAAAAAGGCTACTACATCAATAATGTAGTAAATTAGTAAATATTTAGTAGAGCAGTGTAAAATAAGATTAGATATACATTTTTAACAAAACATATTAGATGTATATCAAAATATACTTTTGGAGATTCGTTTGTACAATTAGGGTAATATTTTGACTTGACATTTCTATACTAACAATTGATTGATCCAGTAATATTTGAAATATAAAAGCCAGAGGAAAATCAATAAAAACAAATGATGTGTATGTAACTACTTTTTCATAATTATATAGTTATTTAAACTTTTTAGTTTTTTACACAATTTTTTAATAAAAAAATATGTGTAAATAGTAGAACCAATGTAATGTATCAACTAATTTGTCTATTAAACTATTAATGCTGGTATTCATTATGTTGTGACTTATTAATGACAAAAAGAGAAATCGAGAAATGGTTCTTTTTGGGATTTGTAATAATTATATTTTTGACAATTAAAATAAGAGCTAATGTACCTGACCAAAATATAGTCCAGGTTAGAGTTTTGGAGGGAAACTGAAATATAAAGAGATATACAATCTTCAAGATGTTGTAAAGAGTAGTTTCTTCATAATATTATTTGAAAAAAAAAATGAATTTTCATAAGACATAAACTTTTTGTTTTTGAACAATTAGGACTTAGACTTTTTTTTATAAAAGGTTGTTTTTTTTTTAATCAAACCACCATTAAATTAGATGCAAAATCATAAGAGTTTGAGTAGGCTCTCCACAAATTTTAGAGGCTCAACCCAAATATTATCTATCATTACATTGACAATTTGAATTACATTAAAACTGTAAACAGAGGGATGAAACATAAGGTAGTTATTGCATAAAATGACAATGCCACCAAATGCATTACTACCTTTGTGAAGCCATAGGTCACCCAAAGAGCGGATTTTATGACCATTCACAATCTTCGACCTTGTATCTCTCTTCACAATGTCTTCGGATACGCAGCTGCCTCTCCAAGCTACGCTTGGACACTGCCATATATTAGCATTTACAAAATCCTCACTCAGAAAATATTTAGCTTTGAAAACACAATATTCTAAGGCATCCGGATTAGCTATAAATCGCCAATCGAGTTTCCCAATCACTGCTATAATAAACAACTGAAGATGACGACATCCAATAGATAATGACCAACAATTATAGCACAAAAACCAAAGCTCCCAACTAGGGAAGAATACAAAGGCTCCCAACAAGGGAAGAAGTCAAGAAAGTCAAACACCAAGTCAATATCATTCCTCTTGAACTATTCAAATTAAAGATGAAAAACATAAACAAAAATTCAGATCTTGTGTTTAGAATTATATAAATAAGAAATCCCAAAACCAGATATGAGTTTGAATTTAAAGATGGAGTTTGAGATTTATATACCAACCTAGTTGACAAAATCTGAATCACAAACATAGAAATACCAAAAGAAATAAAAGATTGAAACTAGTTTGAAAAACTAAAATAGAAAATCCTAATTTCACATTTATTAATTGTTAATTAACAATTAATAAAAGTGAAATTAGGATTAATGAAAGGAACAAAGAAGAATTACCAACGAGAATGATGAAGAGAGACTGGAATGATCGGAGGAAGAAGACGGCTGTTACCCCAATTAGGACTTAGGTGGTGTTTGATGTATTAAGCACTTAATGCTTGATGCTTAATGGATTGCAAGGTATAATTTGGAGGTAAGGTGCCTTGATAGCATTGAGTTCTACATGTTGAAAGTTTCATGAGGCTCTTATTGGTTAAGCAATGATTTTGATTCTCAATCATTAAGACAGAGAGAATGTTGAGAAAGAGAAAGAAGTATCCAAGTAGAGTTTTCCTTAGCATTATAGATAATTTTGAGATACGAATTGGTAAGTGTTTGATTTATACTCCTCTGTTCAGAAAGATAGTCACACTTTTTTCGTTGTTACTATGAAGGAACTTTGAGTAATAATTAAAGTTACTTTAAATTATTTTAATGAAAATGTAAAAATTGTTATTGATACACCATTATAAATATTATCAATATTGCTCAAATTTCATTCGTTGTAATAACGAAAAAAGTGGAAATATATTTCCGAGACAGGGGGAGTATATGTTTTATACATATGATTTATCATTAGATTAGATACATTGGTAGTGCTAGTGGATCAAAGAGTGCTGGAGTACTATATTGTAAGGTGTATTATCGTTTTCAGTTAGGAAACAAACGGCAGGTTAGGTGAGTGTATGTATTTGTTGACTAAAAATAATGACGGAATGAGTGACGAAACAAGATGTTCTTTTTTTGTTAAAATAAAAAATATAATAATAATAATAAGAAGAAATTCCATTTACTTAAATATGCGGCCAATAGTTTACGTAAATTAAATTAAACGCCGGCTGTTTTATGCGGCCAACAGTAACTGATTGGCGTTATTAACTGAAAATTATCTGAAAAGGTTTTTGACTGCGAACAAAAAGTAAACACAAAGTTAATTAATTAATAGAAAAATAGAAACCATTGGAAGGACAAATTTGAAAGCTAATGGAATTGCCAAGGGTCACATGCCTTGTATTGTTTTCTTAGTATTTAGTTTACTTGTCCATTATCAGAGAGAGTGGATAAGTTCATTTTAGATACTCTGCACCGAAATTTTAATTTAAATTAGTGTCATTTTTTTTTAGTTAAAAGTAATTTATATTTAAATTGTAATTGTACTATGAAACTTAGAGACCGAAAGGGAGGGGGTAATATTAACTTTTTAAATCTGATAAAATAAATATTACTCTTTTTGTCCTTAAATGAATATCTATTTTTTTTTTAAAAAAAAAATGTGCCAAAAGGAGTGTCTTTGTATCTAATTGTTTTTTTACTAAGTTTTTTCACTAGTCTCTTTATTCCCGCAAAACTTAATGTTTGGAAAGAAGATTACATTATTACATGTGAATATTTGCTACCAAATTATACTCCCTCCGTCCCAAAATAATTTTCTCATTTGCTATTTTTCATTGTCTCAAAAAGTTCTTTTCATTTCAACAATTTAGACTTAAAAGGTACATAAACACAACATTGCTAGTGAAGCAAGTGCTCATATCCTTAAAAAGTTTGAATAATCAAATGTGAAAATCATTTTGGGATGGAGAGGGAGTATGAAATATAATTTTTTTAAAATACTTTTTAAAATAAAATTTAAATATTTATTTAGAAAGGAGTAGTTATAATTACACTATAGTAACCATAATGTTTAATGTATTGACTCGGTGTATCTACATTGAGATAGACACAAACTTTGAATGCATGGGTTGGGTTGTAAAGATTGATAGTACTCCCTCTCCCTCCGTCCCGAACTAAGGTTCTTATTTTGATTATATACAGAGATTAAGAAAAAGTAAATATTGTGAGTATGAAAAATAAAGTAGGAGAAAGTAGGAGTGAGAAAAATTTGTTGTGAGAATGACAAACGGGTCTTATTATCTACTCCTATTTGAGGTAATAAAGCAAATAAAAACCTTACTTTAGGACAAACCAAAAACGAGAGTAAGAACGTTAGTCTGAGATGAGACGACGGAGGGAGTAATCGAGTGCGGATAAGAGGTTATAATCACTACAACAGGGAGTTGAAGACAAAAACTTATGTAAGAACAGGGATACCCGTCACATGGATGAGACGGGTCATTCCGACCTGAAACCCGCTCCATCACCCGACCCATCACCCGGAGTATATATAGATCAACCCGCCCAAAAATCACATAATACACACAGTAAAAAGGTGAGTACTGTTCGAGAAGCTTCACCGACCATCTCTCCTTCAACTGCTCATTCTCGTTTTTCTCTCCGGCAGTAACCGTCGTTCAACCGTTCGATAACCCCTTTCAAGTCGATTTTCTTCCTTACAAGCTTTTCGTAGAGTTCTATTAGGTTTTTGTTCGAAGTTTTGGTAAGATTTTCCCCTTTTTTTTTTTCAAATTTCAGGTCGTTTTTTACAGCATTTTTGTTTGATTTTAAGTGCGACTCTTGCATTTTATGCTTTGTTTTGTCTTTTTGTTTTTAATTTCAAGTCGATTTTGGTAACATTCTTCATTTCTAGGGTTAGAGATGTTGTTGTTTGGTTTTACTTTTTGTGTTTTTTCAAATTTTATTGTGTTTTTATATGAAATTTGTTGTAATGCATGTTGTTTATTTTGTATTTTTCTATTGTTGTTGCTGTTTTGGTTCATTTTTTTGTTGTTTTGTTTTTGCTTTTTTGGTTAATTTCTAGGGTTAGATATGTTGTTTGTTTTTGTTCTGTTTTTGTTGTTGTATATATATGTGTTGGTATCTGAGTTTTGTCCTTTAGTATTACTTTTTGGGGTGTAGGTGTTCACATGATGGTGTAATAGTTAGAATAAGATAATGTAATAGTGTTGACTTAAAGTAATAGTTGTTTTATAGGTGTTCATATGATTGTGTAATAGTCAGAATAAGATATATTTTGAGTAATACTTTACATTGGTTAAGTAATATACATAATATGTAAATATAATATTGATATTATTTTAAAGTAATAGTTGGTTTATAGGTGTTCATATGATTGTGTAATAGTCAGAATAAGATAATGTAATAGTGTTGACAATCATTATGTAATAGTTATATATTTGTTAATGTAATGTTTTTGAGTACTAAAATTTTGTTTTGTTGTTTTTTAATGGATATAGAATGAAGCGTAACGTTAAACAGTTTAGGAAAGGGCTGAGGAGTTCGGCAAGGATTTCATCTTTTTCTAGTAGAAAGCAGATTAAACAATCAAGCCCAGTTCATCTTGACGTTAGCTCAGATTCTGGTCAATCATCTGATTCTGATCAATCTCCTGAACTATGTATGTTTTTATTAAGCATTATTTAGTAAATTATGATTATTTAACTTTTTATTCTGATTATATTTCTACTATATTGACAGTTACTCGAATGGAAAGAGGTTTGGTTGATTATACTCCTGAAGATAGTATTGATTCTGATGATGATAAAGATACATCGATGGAAAGATATTTGGTTATTTATCAACCTGTTCCTCAAGCGGTTGTTGTAGGGGATGATAAGGATACCGATGGAGTAAAACAGAGGGATGAAGCCTATGTTGTTGAAGAAAATGATGAACGTAGTGGTGGTGGTCTTGTATCACTGGGAAAAAAAAGATGGTAAAGTTGTACGTATCAAGCAATCTGCGAAGAGACGTCGGCTTGTGAAGAAAGATCATGAAAACAGATCGAAGGATAATGTTGATAGAGAGAGGGATGATGATTTAAAGGACAAGTTGGATGAAGAGCATACTACCAGAAATGTTGTCACTAGATCTTCATCAAAACTTTGTAATGAAGAAAATGTTGAGGTGGAAAAGAAAGCGAAGGAAAAGCATACTCTAAGAACGGTTGTTACAAGATCTTCTCCGAAAGAAAAATGTGTTGTTACAAGGTCTTCTCTTTCACCCAAAAATGTGAAAGAGAAGAATGTGCCTGGGAAGAAGGACAAGGATTTGAAGAATGTGCCTGGGAAGAAGGGCAAGGATGAAAAAGTTGTTGAGAAGATGCAGAAGGATATGAAGTTGAAGGACAAATGTGTTGTTACAAGGTCTTCACCAAAAAATGTGAAGAATGTGGCTGGGAAGAAGGAAAAGGAGTTGAAGAAAAAGTCTGTTCATTTGAAGAAGGAGAAGGATATCAAGGAAACGATGGTAAAATCTGAAGTGAAATTGGAAAAAGGATCGAAAAGAGCTGCTGTTATTGATTTGGAGGGAAGTGATTTGAAGAAAATGAAAAATGACAGGTTAGTAATGAGTAATATTTGTAATGTTTTATAAGTAATAGATACTGCTTCATAATATAATATTAGTTTTATAAGTAAGTAATAGTTGATAATTCTTATTAGTAATATATACTATTTTATAATGCAATATCAGTTTTATATAAGTAATAGTTGATAATGCTTAGAGTACTAATTTAAGTTTAATAAAGTAATAACTGTTTTTTTTATAGGCCACCATTTGTTTCAAAGAGCGTTGCCTTGGGGATAGCCGAGATGGTTAAGACCTTTAATTCTGATCAAAGGAAAGCAGTTATTAGTATGGGATTTGGAGGTGTTCTTGAGATGAAAGTGAAGAGTGTTAATCTTTCAATTGCAAGGTGGATGGTTGAGAGGTTCAATGGGGCTTCTAGGATTCTTGATGCATCTAATGGTGAGCTTATTTAGTTAACTGCAGAGGATTATTGTGATGTTTTTAATTTACCAATCAGTGGTCTTAAAGTCGTTTCATACAAGCGTAAAGATGATCAACCTGAGGCTTATACTCGCTTTAAAAATGAGTATGGTCTTACAGTTAAGAGTACTGTGAAAGACTTGAGGAATATTTTGACTTTTGATATCGCTGGTCAGTTTGGTGATGATTTTAAGATATTGTTTGCCCTGTATTGTTTGTCAAGTTTCTTTGTGACAAGGGGTAATTATACTGTTGTGTTGCCCCTATTGAAGACTTTGATTGATGTGCAGAATATTGCGAAGTATGATTGGTCATCTTATTGTTTTGATAAGCTATGTAATTCCATCCACAAGTACCACACCCAGTCGAAAACACATCTTCGAGGGTGTTTGCTGGCTTTTACTATAATTTATCTCCATCGCTTGAATTGGAGGGCTACTGTTTCGCCAACTACACTCCCGCTTATCAAACATTGGACCAGTGACAAAATTTTGGAAAGAGTTTTGCAAGAAAAGAAATCAGGTTCTTTTGGTAATGGTGTCTGGGTCAAGGATGTTTATCCTATCACAAAAAAAGTGGTTATTTCAGTTGATGATTGTGAGATGGAGAAGATGGAGAAGGAGAACATTGCTCCTGATGTTGGTGCTAGAACTGATGATTTTGTGAAAAATACTATTGATGAAATAAACAGTGAGGGTTTGGGATTGTATGAGGAAGTTGAAGAGAAAGGTGGAAGATATATAAAGCTTGGTATTCCAAAAGGTCTTCAAACAAATGAAGATATCAAAAAGTCTGCGAAGGATGTAAGTATTATTTTATGTTTTATTTTATGTTACTTTATGTATTGGCATATATTATTTCATGTTTTTTTTATGGATTAGATTATTTATTTCATCTATTACATTATATATAGTTATATATTATATTATGTGTTTCTAATTATTACTCTTAATTTTCAGAATTTTCATGAAATTTTTATGTTGATGAAGAGGGACATGGGAATAGTGTTTGATCATTATATGCACAGTCTCAAGGGTTTGAAGGACAATGTTCCCAAGGTTCATCAAGTGCACTACACAGATTCACAAGAAGGGGATAGGTTTTGGAGTAGTGAGGAAGTTCTCAAGATCATAGATGCAGCATGTGAGAGAATGAATCAGATGAGGAAGATGAGCGATGATATGCCGAGTTTTGAGCTGCTTTCGCCCTCAGAATTTAACACCCCAGTTCAGACAAAATTCAACATTTTTGATGATGATCAGAAGGTAGATATTGGTTTGCGTGGTGAGCAAGATGAATCCATTCGAGAAGCCATCAAATATGTGGAGAAGGTTGATCGGCCAAATGGATTTTATGATCCTTTGAAAGTTATTACTTGTGTCATTGCTGAAAGGACCGATTTTGTTTCCAGTTTTATGACACAAAACAAAAGATTTTTTGTGAATAGTGATTTGAGAGATAAACAGATTATTGATTTTTGTATGTTTGATGTTGATGATTTCTATGATGGGTAAGTTTAATTATTATTTCTCTAATTATATTTTTGTTTTATAAATTGAAATACTAATGTCTTATTTTTTTTTATTTTTTTTCATTCAGGGAAATGCTGATGTTCAGGCTTCAAGATGCTGACGAATACCCATGTTATGTATTCAAGAAAGATATAATTACTATGAACATGAAGAAATGGGTGTTTGTTAATATCATTGATGCCTGGACTGTTATTTTAAACAAAGAGCAGAAGGATGGGAAACGGGTGTTCTTAAATCTGTCGCATTGTGTAAGTAATAATTGTTTTAGCAACTGTTTTCATTTTAAGTAATACTTCTCATTTGTTTAAGTAATAGCTGGTATTGCTATAAGTAATAGTACTACACTTGTGAAGTAATAGTGTTTTTTTTTTTTTTTTTTTTTAACTAATAATAGTGTTAGGAACTGTTTTCATTTTGAGTAATACTTCTCATTTGTTTAAGTAATAGTTGGTATTGCTATAAGTAATAGTACTACACTTTGTGAAGTAATAGTGTTATTTTTTTTTTAAAACTAATAATAGTGTTAGGAACTGTTTTCATTTTGAGTAATACTTCTTATTTGTTTAAGTAATAGTTGGTATTGCTATAAGTAATAGTACTACACTTGTGAAGTAATAGTGTTATTTTTTTTTTTTTAACTAATAATAGTTTCTATCTTAATTTTTTGAAAGGCGTACTTGGACTTTATTGTGAATGGCGTGGGAATTGATGTTTCTAAAATGGAGTCGAATGTAAGAGATTGTTTCAAGCAATCTCTTAAAATTGTTAATGTGGATGCGAAGACGGCTGAAATGGTTAGTACCTTTGTTAATATAGTTATAATTTTTATATTTTCAGTTTTTTGTAGTACTTTTAATTTATAATAAAATTTCCAATGTTCTCTTATTTGTATTGTAGATTTCTGTTCCAATTAACATCCGAGAGCACTACTATTGTATTGTTTTGAATTTCAAGTTGGACAAGGTTCAAGTCATTGATAATCGAGATTATGATGACAGAATTTTGTTTGAGCCGGAAATTCAGAAAATATTCCAAGATATTGCAAAAACAGTGGTATGTACTTATAAATAATGTAGTGGTTGTTTTTTATATTATTTTTGTATATTATCTGTTTAATAGAGTTTTTTTTTTTTTTAATTATGATTAGCACAAGTTGTTGGTAAAGTTTGTTCGTGATATTAATCATCCTAAGGCCGGGCAAGTAGTGAATTATCCCATTGAATTTTTGAAGTTTAACGGGCAGAATAACTCGGATGGAAATGACTGTGGTATATTTCTGATGTACAATATGGAATTTTTTTGATGGAGAAAATGTGTCCAGTGATGATGATATAAGCAAGGTATTACTTCGTTACTTTTTAATTAGTTCAACATGTTTATTAGAGTATTACTGTTCAGTTTTTTTATTTTTTTATACTTTCTGTTTTTGTTTTGAAGGGTAATGTGAGAAGAGTTCTTAGGGCGAAGTACTTACTGAAAGTTGTTCTGCATCCAATCAATACTGCCAAAGAATTTTTATTGGGTAATGTTGTTGAATTTTGTAAAAACAAAACCCAATTGAAGTTTAAACTGGAAGAAAAGAAGAAAAATGATGGAGAGTTGAAGAAGAAAGGAAAGTTGAAGAAATAGATGTGTTTGTTGAAACAATGTTCTATGTTTACGTTTTCATGGGGATATGTATATCTTTGAAGAAATAGTTGTGTTGTTTAAACAATGTTATTTTGGTTCAAACAATGTTATGTACTTTTCAGTTTTCACTAGTAATCAATGTAAATATTGGTAGTAATCACTGAAATATTTTTGTTCTGAAGTATAAGTTTTTTTATTTTTTTTTGGTGCATAAGTGCGTATGTGACTGTGTAATTTACATGTAATATTAAACATAGGTAAATGTAATATTAACTGCATGTGTAATAGTTGATGAAAACTAATGTAATAGTTGAAGTTAGCTAATGTAATACTTAATATATGAAAATGTAAAATCAACTGCATGTGTAATAGTTGAAGTTAGCTAATGTAATACTTACTAATTGATAATGTAATACTTAATACATGAAAAGGTAATAACAATTGCAATAAACATAATATTAAATTAAGATTAACATCTTATAAGTGCATGTGTAATAGTTGAACTAAAACAATGTAATACTTACTAAATAATAATGTAATACTTAATACAGAAAAAAGTAACATCTAGTAATATTAATTCTAAAACAATCTAACATTTGGTGTTTTTAAACCAAATTCCCTTGGCTGATCACTTCTGTTAATATGGGCTTCTGTACTCTTTTTTCCTCCTTTTTCGATAGCCCCTTTTATCCTTTTTTTCCTTCCTTTAGTGACTGTACGAGCTGGATCTAGTGTTACATTTGATGTAGATGAAACATGTGAACCTGAAGTTTCTTCTTGTTCTTGTCTATTGCTCAATGAAGAAAGAGCAATGCATAGATCTTCGTAAGCGTCATCAACTTTTTTTCTTGCTGCATAACTGTCTTGGCACTTCAAAAATAGATTATAGAACTTTCTTGACATTTCATGCCGCCATTGAATCAAACTGTTATTCCTGTCAAAATTTTCCAAGGTGTGGAATTTATCCCAAACTGATGATTTTGCAAATTTTGTCCATCTTTTCAGTATATACTTTTCTGGTATCTTTATACGATCATTATGATAGAGGACTTTCAATATATGCCTACACAAAATACCACATTCTTCAAATTTTCTACAATTGCAACTCGCAAAGTCAGTTTTTGGATCCATCATGACATATCTTGTATGTCCAGAATCTTCAAGTCCACAAATCTCATAAGTTTGCAGCACTTCATCAACATCCATAAGAGTACATATCCTTGTAAGTGCTAGCATGAATTCTTTTTCAAAGCGTTGAAAGACAGATAAAGTGTATACCTCTGAAGCGTGCTTAAGCAATCCCGTTAATAGAAGTGTAGACGTTGGAATTGATCTTGCAGTTTTGAATTCATCTTGTTCTTCTGTCTTCCTCCAATTTTTCAATATACTTTTAAAAATTGAATGAAATTCTATAAGGCTAGTTTTTTTTTCACATTGCTCCCCATTGCACTATTTGTAACCTCACTGCGTTGTGATGAAAGTATACCAGCTGAAAAGTAATCTTTGTTCAAGGCCGTGCACCATTTATCCTTCAAAGCATACAATCTTTTAAACCACGTTTCGTTTTGTAGCTGATACTTACTAATCATGTCATTCCAACATTCTTCAAATTCAGCTTCATCATTACAAACCGACATACATTTTCTGAACTCGTCCTTGAAGACATCATCGCTCTTCAAACGGCCAAAATTTTTTATGGCATTTTGATACAAATGCCATTGGCACAACCTGTGTTTTGTATTAGGGAATGCCTGTAAAGGTAATAAAGAGTATTTATTAATGTAACACAATAAACTTTATAATGTAATATAGCATTTTTATACAATGTGTAATAGAACTGTTAAACAAAAAGTAATAGTTAATGTTCCTTATTATAATAGTATCATATAGTTAATGTAATACTTAAATATAATGAATATAAAAATGCTTACCGTTGCTATAGCATTTGTAATTGCTTGATCCTGATCAGTGAATATTGTCACCGAGCACTTGCTTCCCATTGCTTTCTTGAATATTTCAAACAACCATTCAAATGATTTTGTTTCTTCATTTGCCAAAAATGCAACCCCAAACATAATGTTTTTGCAATGATTGTTTAACCCAACTATTGAAGCACAAATCAAACCATATTTGTTTGTACTATATGTTGTGTCAAAGACAACCACATCACCATAAACATCATAATCCTCTTTCATCATTGAATCTCTCCAAAACACACTACTTAATCTACCTTCATCATCCAACATTACTCTAAAGAAAAAATCAATTTCTTCAGATTGTTGTTTATACAACATCTCAAAAAGTGTCTGTGCATCTCCACTCCCTCTTTCTTTCAGTTTCAATCTATTGACATAATTCAAATGGTCCTTTTTAGTGTGACCAAGAATGTCATCTCCACCAGCTTCATATGACATATAACGGTATGAGTCCATTGCTCTTATACCAGAAGAAACCATATCTTATATTACTTTACCTTTATCCTCCGTAATACTTCTCTCACATCTATAATACTTGGTTCATTTTTTCCTTGTCAACTGATGATTATGCTCCAAAATATGTCTATCGACCACATAATGTCCTTCATCTTCTAAAAGCTTTACTTTTAATGAAGCTTTACATTGTGTGCGTGTTATATGAGTCTTTCGCTTTTTAAGTTCATTATCACCAAACCCGTCTACTTGAGATCCAGCACTAGAACATACGAAATATTTGTGTAGTACAACTCCATCTCCTCGACATCTTGTAGTTGGCTTTCTTACACCAAAACCTATTTCCTTAGCATGTTGACAATACAAGTCATACATTTCATCAATTGTCTTTGCTGTAAAACCAAATAGAGATCCACTCATGTTTGATCCTGTATCATTCTGTTCTTCTTCAATTATTGTTTCATTTTTTTCAAGTATTGTACCATTTTCTTCAAATGTTTCTTCAGCATATTCTTGTGGTTCCCAAGTTGGTTTGTAAGCTGATTCATCAACTGCAATTAAAGTATCATTTTTTTGTTAGTCAATTAAAGTAACACATTTCATTCTCTAAAGTAACAATGACAGTAAGTAATGTTCTTCTAAATTAAAGCTTTATATTTAAAATAATAGTTCACAATTATTGAAGTAATAGTTGTTCAATATAATCGTAATAGATCATAAAGTTACATTTATTTATACGATAGATTTAGATGATATACAGCAATGTAATGGTGTCAATGACTTAAAGTAATAATACATTCAATCATTACATGTGTGTGTGTGTAATGTTATGCAAATTCAAATCTAAATTCAAGTTAAATAATGTAAAATCTAGTTTCTAGTAACAATCTTACCGTCATTAGGTTGCTGATGTTGTATATCGTTCTCCATTAATCTTCGGCGAGACGAGATCTGAAAATTTTAGATCTGGATTTTGTTTATGATGTTTTTGATTGATCTGATTTTGCTAGATCTGAGTAGTTGTTGTTGAATAATCGACTTCGGCGACCTTTGATTCTTAGGTTCAGTCGCCGGAATCGTGTCCCTCCGATTAATCGATTTGTGCAGTCGCACCTTTTTCACTGCGTGTTTGTGTGTGTAGATTAGCGGCTCACCTTTTACTATGTGTTTGTGTGTGTTTTCGTTAGGTCGACCTATTTATAAGTAGGGTCATGGGTCCGAGCTTCGGGTCATTCCGACCCGTCTCATCCATGAGACGGATATAGTTGTTCTCATGAGAGACCAGCTCGGAGTTGAAAAGTACGGATAGAGCTTATCATTTCCGTAGTTAGAGCGTCAGTTGACCGTTCAAATCTGTGGGGGAAGTTGTATTCCTAAATAAGGTGTTGAATCACGTGGAAACTCGTTCCTCGGCCCTCCCACCTTCCCTCCCTCCCTCATTCCTTGAAACAAAGTCCATGTCTTTGCTGATTGTTTAAGAAAAGTCAAGAAAGCATTATTACATTTGTTCTAAATTATTTTTCTTTTTAAAATATAATTTACGAAAATAATTGGTGACACATTAGGGAGTTAATATTTTGTAAAATGTTAATATTCATTTTGAAATTTATTTTTTAATAACTAACATTTATATTTATTTTGAGACAGTGTTAGTATTACTTTTTCATTGAACTGATGAGTGTTGTAATTAAAAAAAAAAGAGACCATTAATTTTTTTTCTTCTAAAAAACTAACATTTATTTACATTTGAGACTGAGACAAAGTATACTCTCTCTGTTCCAACTGAAATAGGATTGTTAACTATGACACAGAGACTGATGGTTACTAATATTTTATTGCAAACAGTGGTTTAGAAATTAGGTATTGTGATTAGTGTTACTTGTGGGGGTAATTCTGCTGTTTACCCATAAATGATTTACCGTTTATTCATCTCAATATAATCACTCTTTTCTTAATAAATTAATTATCTTACTTTTACTTGTTGAAGTGTAAGCAGTTTGATACAGGCAGTAATTTGAGGATAATAAAACAGAATCAAATCCGACTGAATCTAATTAAATCAAACCAAACCGTTGTTTGAGACCTCCAAACCAAACCACCAAACAGAACTACTAGACGGATCCATCAGACTGAACTATTAGACAAACTACCCGACCGGGCTGCTAAATTTTGCATATAATTATCATAGATTTATATGTTTGATAATATGCATAGTTGGATCAAGCTATCAAGCTATCTAATTTCTTTCATCTTTATAGCAAATTATATTATATACTGCATGCACTGTGTTACATTTTAATTATTATTTTTTCTAACCACAAAAACTATCAAGCTATCTAAAAAAATTTTCTACAAAACTGTTGTTACATTTTACAATGAGAAAATTTTGGGGAAAACTAGTTCCTCCATAAGTTATAAAAAGCCTTGTTTTTATAGGGGTTAAGGTTTAGGGTTTAAGGATTAAAAACAGGACCTTTTATAACTTATAGTTACTCTTTTACAATAAAAGTGTTACTTTTTAAATACTACACTGTTACTTTTTTCATAACAACATGTTACATTGTAGACAACAAACAGAACAGTTTTTTTGTTTGTTAAAAAATAAGTTTTGTCAAAAATAAATTCAAACCATATCATGAATTATCTAGTTTGATTCTTCTCGTCGAGACAAACACAATGATATTTGAAGATTTTTTTCGACTTCAAAATCTCAAGATATTGCATTTTAAAGTTATTAAAGATTTTTTTAAAGAAAGACATGTGGCGCAAATTGGGAGGACGTGTGTCAGAGCTGAGCGGCCGCGGCTGGCTGGTGGGGCGGGTCGACCCATAGAGGATCCGTCTCACACGGTGAGACGGTCTCACTGTTGGGTTTTGCACAATCATGCTCAACGAAATAAACCCAAAAGCCTAGATCCATTCAAGATGATTAAACTAATAATAGTATGAATTTAGAATACTAACTGTGGTGATGCTTTAAAATTTTCGGATCTTCGTTCTTCGTTCTTTTAGGTTTGAATCTTGAATGCAGGAACACGCTTTGAATCACCAGATCACAAACTTGAAGGAGTTGAAATCAACGCCCTCTATATGTATCCACACGCAAACGAATATCTAGAACAACTTCTAGATCTGGATTGCTAGATCCAGTAGAAACTCTTTCTATGAAGGCTATATGAATTTTGGAGTTCATAATCTTTAATGATGAATCTTAGATTAAGAATGTGTTACCAAACTCTTTGGAGGCTCCTATTGGTCCCAAATACATAACAAGGGTATGAAAAGAGGCTAAAAGGGGGGGGGGTGAATAGCCTATTTAAAATTATCAACCATTTTTCAAAATTCAAACTTATATTTACTTTTGAATTTTGCGGTCAAGTAAAAACCACTAGTTCAAAGTAAAATGCACAACAGAAGTTTTCGAGAAAAACGAGGTAGAGTTGGTTTTGAAGTTAAAACGACTAGGTAGGCAGATTTGCGGTAACCTATATTGCGGTAGGCAATACTGCGGCAACCTAGGAGGTAAAGAAAATGAACTAACTGGAATGGTTCAATATGCGGTTGTAGATACCCTGGGGGACCACGGCTTGGCTAGAGCGCATGAATTACCTAGGATGTCTACTTGATTTTAAGAGTCGCCACCCACGTTTTAGAGGAACGTGAGAAAACCTAAGAAAATAGCCTTTTTTATTGATCACGAAACCAAAGATTCTTGAGATGAGGGGTTCGGGGGTTAGGTGACGGAGTGGGAAGTACTTAAACACCCACTCCGCCCCGCTTACGCGGGTCTTGCTACTTTTGGTGTTCTTATATTTACATGTCCTTCAATTGATAAAATATGCTAACAACTACAAAGTAAAGATAAGGGGAAAATGAAAGCTAAATGATTTTATTGATTGAGTGTCCAATAGTTATATGTTGAATATTTGCTAAACAATTACATTAAGAGATGAAATGGAATTAAATTAATGTTGGAATGTTGGGATCTAACCTTGGCCAAACTTCAATAGTGAAGTGGCCTTTTGGTTGTATCCCTTTTTATGGAGATTGCATACTAGTAGGACACATATAAAATAAGAGAATAGAAAAGTGGTACCTTTAGAAAAGGGACTTTGAACTTGGATTTGAAAAGAGTTTTGTAATGGAGAAATTGTTGTAAAACAATTTGTGTAGAGTCTTGTCACGGAGAACTCTTGTAGGGAGAATTTGTGTATAGAATTGTGTATAGTGTGTGTGTAAGAAAAGTTTCAAGTCTAAGAAGAAGGTCCAAGAGAGGTAAAAGAGAGATGAAAAGAGATCAAAAAGAGACGAAAAAGAGGCCCCCTCTAATGGTGGATTGGAGGGGTTTTTATAGTTGAAAGGGGATGTTTTTTGTGCCAAAATAGAGTTACAAAGATCAGTTTCCCGGGCAAAATCATATAAAATGAGCAAGGGAGAGATTCTTGGACAGAAATCAGTAACTGACACACCCAGACAAGCGCGCATCCCGTATAGTCGACGGGAGACGCGCGCTTCTAGTCCCAAAGGGCGGAGGCGCGCGACTTTGAAATGGCGATCTTGATAGAATGGACTAGAAAGTTAACTCTGTTATGCAGTTTAGTCCAAAACTGACGGAATCAGTTAGGAACTTAACCGAAGTAACAGAAATTAACAAAAACAAGTAAAGTAAAAATACTATGTATGCAATCGGGGTGAGAGGTCCAAGGCGGGGTGTCTACAGAGCCCCTCGGCGACGTGGATTGCAAAGCAAAACGCGTCGACGAAAGAAAGACAACCGCCGAGGACATCGACAAGAGAAAACAAAGACTCGATAAAACATGAATTTGAAATATACGAAGGATAGGGGTGCGATCCCTGTGTGAGCGGCTTTATTGACATGGAAAGGATATGGCGGGATCCGTTTTTCTGAAGCGGGGTCCGTTTCTGAAGCGGGATCCGTTTGCTGATGCGGGATCCGTTTGCTTGAGGCGGGATCCGTTTGCTGAGGCGGGATCCGTTTGCTGAATGCGGGATCCGTTTGCTGAAGTGGGATCCGTTTGCTGAGGCGGGGTCCGTTTGCTGAATGCGGGATCCGTTTGCTGATTGCGGGATCCGTTTGCTGATTGTGGGATCCGTTTGCTGAATGCGGGATCCGTTTGCTGATGCGGGATCCGTTTGCTGAATGCGGGATCCGTTTGCTGATGCGGGATCCGTTTGCTGATGTGGGATCCGTTTGCTGATGCGGGATTCGTTTGCTTAAGCGGGATCCGTTTGCTGAAGCGGGATCCGTTTGCTGATTGTGGGATCCGTTTGCTGATGGCGGGATTCGTTTGCTAATGGCGGGATCCGAGGCTCCGTCTGCTTATATGTGATATTGTTGTGTTGCTTGATGGAGAGGTGGTGATTTTGCAGCTCACCATGGACCGAGTTGTTGTCATTGAACTATAATTGTTTGACTCTGTGGGATGCAGGCGTAGTTGACGGCGGATCACTTTCTGCTGGGGATGAAGTGCCTTGAGTTGTAGATGTTATTGACCTTGTGGTGGTACCTGTTAAGTGTGTGCTTTGCAGGTATATGTGCTTATGACATGTATGGGATGTGAAATGGCTGTTATGAGGGAAATTGTGCTTGTGGTGTGATGTGATTTGAAAGCAGTTTGTATGAGAGACAAGTAAAGTGATTCTGTGTGTGAAGTGATTTTTGAAAGCGGAGATTGCTTGAGATGAATGATGTTCATACCTTCACTTACTATTGCCGCTTGATTGGGGATGGATTGCTGAAGGATGTTGATGCTTTTGATGAAGAATGTCCATGCTTTGGATAGAGAATGATGATGTTGATGGTGATGAATTGTTCTTGCCTTTGAAGGAGTGTCGGCGAGATGGTATTCTGGGTGATGGGTTGGTCGTGCCAAAAGGTCGTGCCAAAAGGCTGCCTACGTATCCCTTGGAAGGAATCAGACCAGCGTAGTTCAAGGATGATGGAGAATGCTAGAGGAGAAGCTAGGAGCAAAGCAAAGTAGAGCACATACTTTTGTACATAGAAGGAGAAAAAGAAAAAGTTTTTTTTTTTAGATTAGAAGGGAAAGAATATGCACACATGTGAGAAAAAGATTTTTTTTTTTTAGTTCCTGGGTGAACCATTTTAAACATTGTGTGTTTGTAAAGCCAACCCAAGATCAAGTCGTGTTCAATCGAAGTCCGGATTGCCTTGTTGAATTCTGTCGTTGTTGCCGTGGTGTCCAACGAAATTGATATCTAGCCCCAAGAGATTTGTCGATTATGGGGCTCCAAAAGGCATTTGATGCCGAGATAAGGGGTTGCTGATTGTAAAGCCCCTCGAATGCTGAACTTTGAGTGGCTTATGAAGCCCCAAGATGAATCCACTCTTAGCCCATTCAAATAAACTGTCTTTTTTTGTCGACGTGGGTAAGCCCCAAGAGAAGATCATTGATACCAAGCTTTGAGAGATTGCTAAGACCCAAATGTCATGGGCTTGTTGTTTACGAGTTTGTAGATGGCGGGATGTGAAAAACTTTCGGTGTGAAGCTCCAACTTATCTTGGCATTGTATTGAGAGCAGATGCACCATTGGGTAGAACTCATGAAAGTGATCTTCCTCTTTTTCTTGCTTGGAGATGGATGGCCCTTTTTGTGGTTGATACCCAAATGGCGGAAGGCCCATGTTGGAAGTGTAGTATGGTCTTCGGGAGATGTCTCGTGGGAGATGGTGATGTTGTTGCAGATGATAAGGTCTTGGTGTGATAAAGTCTCGAACGGTATGTTTGCTTGAGTCTTCTTGCGTTGAGCCGACGGCGGATCTTAGGATGCAGCCTGTGCTTTTGATCTTGGAGAAGGGGGTGCTGTATTGCAGAAACATTGGGATTGGCCATAACTCTGCTTATAGAGTTAACATATTGGCATTGTCACGACCCGAAATCTAGGCTCTATTTTATTAGTAATAAATAATTATTATTTAATTATTTGCTTAATTATTTATTTAAATTATTATTTATTTAAATATTTATAAGTACATTTTATGTTTCATAATATTTATGCCTAGGATTTTATTTGGGTCATTTGTGCTAGTGTTGAAATGTTGAGTCTTAATTGTTAGTAGGGAGTGTAAGTAATTGTTTTATTAGATGGGGAAGGGGCCTGAGTGTAACTTCGATTTTTACTTCACCTCCTTCCTTCTTCTCCTTCTCCCTCACAAATTCATTTCCCAGCTCTTTTCTCTCTCTCTCCAAGCAAAAGGTGAGTTTTTCTTCTCTTCCTTCTCTCTTCATTTTCTTCATCTTCCTCTCATAATCTCTCATTTCTTAAAACTTGAAATGTGTTTAGATCGTCGATAGGATCGCGTAGAATCAAAAATATTTGAATTCCGTCAACTTTCATTATTTTCAAGTAAGTTACTTTTCCCCCATTTTGATGTTAAAATGTTCATATCATGTTCATATAATGCTTTTGTTGTTATATTTGAAGTTTGGATGAGGTTGCAATTTATTTGGAATTTATTTGGGTTTTTGGTTAAAAATGGTGATTGTTTGAATGTTGGGATTTGATCTTGATATTGGTTGTTAAATGTTGTTGTATGAGTCTTTTTGGACTTATAAGTTGTTTTGGTACATTAGTATGCTAGTTAGAGGGTTGGATTTTGGTTGAAATGTGTTTTGGTATGAAAATGGAAGAACCCAGTTTGTTCTTCCCGATTTCCAGTAGTTCAGAAGATTGGGCGACCGCCCAAAAATGTCTGGGCGACCGCACATCTATCTGAAAGCTTTTGTTCTTATTTGAGGGCTTGTTTGGGCGACCGCACAGTCCCTGGTGGGCGGCCGCACAGACCTCTGAAAGTTTACATTTGTTAATTTGTGTGATTGAAGAATGCGTTTTGGTCTAAGTCTTGGGTGTCCTTCTAGTTGACCTTAGTGAACATTGTAGTACACTCTAGTGATAGAATTGGGTCCTTTATGATCAAGTTTGTGTTTGAAATTAATTACGTGTTAATTGAGATTATTGGAACACTTTAATTGTGCGTTGTGGGTACATTTCACTTTCTTGGTGACTTCTTGGTATGATTCCCTACTTTGGAATCCTTTGTTTGTTGTTTATCGTGCTAATATATTATTACTTAGCATTTATTTGGAAGCCCAGCTGGCATATTTGTTGCATCGGGCGATGGGAAAGATTATAATGGCAAAGCCAAGTCCATTATAATGTTGACCATTGTTTTGCCCCCTTCTATACCCTTTTCCAGATTGGCCTTGGAAAAGACAAGTTAGCTTCCTTTGTGAATGTATCTAGCTACCGAGCATGACTTTGTGGCATGGCTCTTGTCCTTTGTGACACTCTTATGGTTATTGGTTCCGGTACCGGGGGTTTCTCTTCGGCTTTCATGCTATTATGAAGATGATGATTTGTTGATTATTGAAGCTGCGCAGCGATCCTTTATTTGGATGTACCGGTTTGGAAACCTTGGCTAATATCCTTTGTTATGTGTTTATTTCCGCTGCTATCTGATATGTGTTAATGGCTATGTGCTATGTGATATTTATTATTGTTTATTGCTTATTGCATCATAGCATGTCATGTAGTTGCATTAGTAACTTATTGAGATTTATCTCACCCCCTTTCTTTTATATTTGTTTTTCCTTAACCCCCCCCAGGTGCTAAGGGTTAGTCTCGCTGATCACGAGAAAGAGGACGTCGAGTGTGGATACATTCTTTTGGGGAAAGTTGTTATAGGTTGGTTTACATTATATCAATGTGTAACCTTTTGGGGATATTTGTACCAAACATTGACGTCACTAGGATTTGTGTATTTTGTAACCTTGGTGTATAAGCTTATGGAGTTTATACTAGTTTTACTTTGTTGTTCAAGTTGATTTACAAAACCTTGTGTTATCATTTTTTTTTAGTATAAAAGGAAAATTTTATCTTCAGTATTTCACGGTTTTGGTTTTAAGTCGACGTCCAGATCGCGGTCTCGGGCCCGCGGGGTTCGGGGTCGCGACAGTTGGTATCAGAGCCTATGGTTTGGCTCAAGTATAAGTCTAGGTGGACTAGTATGACCTAGGTGGGTAGTTGTGTTCGGAGTGAGTAACGGTTGATGTCTTATGCAGGTAATTACTCGCAATGTCTGGAAGAAGAAACAGAGGAGGTACTAGTGGGGCACAGAATCAGAATGACACAAGGGAAGAAGCACGTGCTATGTTTCAAGGCATGTTCGAGGCGGCCATGAAGGCCATACATGATCAAGGTCCGAGGGTAGAACAAGCACCACCCCGCTATGGATTGGAGCAATTTCTGAATTTGAAACCGGTTGAATTCAATGGGGAACCCGATGTAAGGAAAGCTGAGTTGTGGATTGAGTCGATGGAGAATATTTATGAGGTATTTGGTTGCTCGGATGAGGACAAGGTCCGGTTCGCGGCTTATAAACTTGTGGGAGCCGCCGAGCATTGGTGGAAGGGTGTTAAAGCTAGTTGGGATGATACTCACACGGTGTATACGTGGGAGTTGTTCGTGCACAAATTCAAGGAGCATTTCATTCCGGTTGTTGATCAAAACCGAAAGGAGCTCGAGCTACTCAACCTAGAGCAAGGATTGTTGTCTATAGCACAATACTCGGCTAAGTTCATAGAATTAGCCCGGTATTGTGACTATTTGGTGAGGACCGAGGAACAAAAAGCTATGAGGTTCATTCGGGGATTGAAGACCTCCATCCGTACTCAACTTATTGCCCAACGGATTGTGACCTTCCAAGATGCGGTAGACCGTGCCTATATGATAGAGCAAGATATTGGGGAACATAAGAGGAAGACCGAGGTGGCCAACCCGAGTAAGCAAGGAGCGCAGAGCAAGTCACAACCAAGGATTGATAATCGAGGTAACTTTGGGGGACAATCTCATTCCCGAGGGCAACCGATCCCGAGGAATCCGGGTACTACTCCGGGGATTCAGAATAGGAAGCCTTATACCTTTTGTCAGAAGGTAGGCCATACGGAGGATAGGTGTTGGAAAAAGCAAGGCAAGTGTACCAATTGTGGTGAAATGGGGCACTTTGCGAGAGATTACACGAGGTACCGAGGTCAGTCATCCGGGTCAGGGGTTGGTACTAATCAGGGTCAGAAAAGGGATGCCGCTGGGAAGCCCAAAGTTCAAGGAAAGATATATGCCATGAGTCAACAACAAGCTACCGATGATCCATCCGTTATTGGAGGTATTGTTTCTGTGTCTAATGTGAGCGCACGAGCGTTAGTAGATCCAGGATCATCTCATTCATACATTTTTGTGCAATTTGCTTCCATGTTAAATGCTGCATTCGAGTCTTTACCGTACGTGCTAGAGGTGTCGACCCCTATAGGAGAATGCTTGATTTCTGATCGAGTCTTTCGTGCTTGTGATGTGGTTATTTGTGGTCGTGTCCTTTGTGCGGATTTGGTAGTTCTTCCTATCCAAGACTTTGATGTCATTTTGGGTATGGATTGGTTGAGCAAGTTTCATGCTTCCGTTGATTGCCGTAAGAAAACTGTTACTTTTTCTATTCCCGATGTGCCTAAATTTGTGTTTGAGGCTAGTCCTCTGAGTAGAAAGGTTCGCTTAATTTCTTATATGAAAGCGAGAAAATTATTGCATAGTGGTTGTGAGGGGTATTTGGCTAGTGTTCTTGATACTAGGAAGGATTCCCATAGTTTTGATAGTGTTCGGGTAGTCCGGGAATTTCTCGATGTTTTCTCTACCGAGTATGATATGCCTCCCGATCGTGAGATAGAATTTTGTATAGATCTTTTGCCGGGTACGGCTCCAATTTCGAAAGCACCGTATAGGTTGGCTCCCGCAGAGTTGAAGGAGTTAAAGGTTCAGTTGCAAGAGTTGCTGGATCGAGGGTTTATCCGCCCTAGTGTTTCCCCGTGGTGAGCACCGGTTTTGTTTGTGCGGAAGAAAGATGGTTCGTTGAGATTGTGCATCGATTACTGAAAGTTGAATCAGGTTACGGTGAAGAACAAGTATCCTCTACCGCACATAGATGATTTATTTGATCAGCTTCAAGGGTCCGTGGTTTTCTCTAAACTTGATTTGAGGAGTGGGTACCATCAGTTGAAGGTTCGATCGGAAGATGTTTCGAAGACTGCTTTTCGCCCTCGTTATGGTCATTATGAGTTTTTGGTTATGCCGTTTGGGTTGACTAACGCGCCTGCAGTATTTATGGATTTGATGAACCGAGTTTTCCATCCGTATCTTGACTCGTTCGTAGTGGTATTTATTGATGATATACTCGTCTACTCTAAATCTCGAGAGGAGCACGAGCAGCACTTGAGGACAGTTTTATCCATTCTTGCGAGGGAGAAATTGTTTGCGAAGTTTAGTAAATGCGAATTTTGGCTCGAGAAGGTGTCATTTCTGGGTCATGTGATTTCTAAAGATGGGATTTCTGTGGATCCTTCAAAGATAGAGGCTATAGTGGATTGGAAGAGACCCGAATCAGTGACAGAGATTAGAAGCTTTCTTGGTTTAGCCGGGTATTACAGAAGATTTATTGAGGGGTTTTCGAGGATTGCTACTCCTATGACTCAGTTGACCCGGAAGAATGTCCCGTTTGTGTGGACCGAGAAATGTGACAAGAGTTTCGAGGAATTGAAGAAGAGGTTGACTACCGCACCGATCTTGACTTTGCCTAATGGGAGCGATGGCCTAGTGATTTACAGTGATGCTTCGAAAGAGGGTTTGGGTTGTGTTTTGATGCAGAACAGGAAAGTGATTGCCTATGCTTCGAGGAAGTTGACCCCGAGTGAGCAGAATTACCCGACTCATGATATGGAGTTGGCGGCGATAGTCTTTGCGTTGCACAAATGGAAGCACTACCTTTATGGGGCGAAGTTTGAAATTTTTACCGATCACAAGAGTTTGAAGTACCTTTTCTCCCAGAAAGAGTTGAATAATAGACAGCGCCGATGGATGGAATTGTTGAAGGATTATGACTGTACGATTTCTTATCATCCGGGGAAGGCGAATGTGGTAGCCGATGCGATTAGTAGGAAATCTTATGTGGCTTCGATGATGGTTCGGGAATGGAAAATGCTTGAGGATGTTCGAGATTGGTCTCCTCGTGAATCGAGACATGGGGCTATATTTGCGAATATTAGGGTGTCTCCGACCCTAAATCAAAGAATAAAGGAAGCTCAGAAAGAAGATCCCGAGTTGGTGAAGATAATGGGTAAATTGAAGGAAAAGAACTTCGAGGATTTTTCTTTGAGTTCGAGTGGAGTGTTGACTTTCCGCGGTCGTTTGTGCGTACCCGATGTTGGTGGAATAAAGAGTCAAGTTTTAGATGAGGGTCACAAATCGAGGTATACTATTCATCCGGGTAGTACGAAGATGTATCAGGATTTGAAGCAACAATTTTGGTGGATTAATATGAAGAGGGAAATAGCCGAGTACGTTTCGAAGTGTTTAACTTGTCAGCAGGTCAAAGCCGAGCATTAGAGACCCGCGGGACTACTTCAGCCGTTAGAGATTCCCGAGTGGAAATGGGAGCATGTGACTATGGATTTCGTTACGGGACTACCTCGTACCCGTAGGAAGTATGACAGTGTTTGGGTAATAGTGGATAGATTGACCAAGAGTGCCCATTTCTTGCCTATTGACATCAGATATTCGATGGAGAAGCTTGCGACCCTTTACATTGATGAGATTGTTAGATTGCATGGAGTACCGGTTAGCATTGTGTCAGATCGAGACCCGAGGTTTACTTCTAGATTCTGGAAGGCGTTTCAGGAAGCTTTGGGTACAGATTTGCGATTCAGTACGGCTTTTCATCCTCAGACCGATGGTCAATCCGAGAGGACTATTCAGATTTTGGAGGATACGTTGCGAGCTTGTTCGATAGACTTCTCCGATTCTTGGGATTCACATTTACCGTTAGTGGAATTCTCTTACAACAACAGTTATCAGGCTAGTATCGAGATGGCACCGTTTGAGGCCTTGTATGGAAGAAAGTGTAGATCGCCTATTTGTTGGGATGAGGTCGGTGAAGCGAAGATCGTGGGTATTGATTTGCTTCATGATTCAGTTGAAAAGGTTAGAGTTATCCGGGATAGATTGAAGACAGCTCAGAGTCGACATAAGAGCTACGCAGATAACCGAAGGCGAGATCTTAGTTTCAGACCGGTGATTTTGTGTTCTTGAAAGTATCTCCGAAGGTGGGTATCCGAAGGTTCGGGAAGAAGGGTAAATTGACTCCGAGGTTTATTGGCCCGTTTGAGATTTTGGGAAAGGTTGGACTTCTAGCGTATCGTCTTGCGTTACCGCCATCTTTGGATCGGTTGCATAATGTCTTTCACGTTTCTATGCTTCGGAAGTACGTTCATGATCCATCTCACGTGTTACCGAGGGTACCGGAGGATATTGAGCCCGATATGACTTATGAGGAACGACCGGTTCGGATTTTAGATTCTAAAGCCCAAGAGTTGAGGAACAAAAGCATTTCATTGGTTAGAGTTCTTTGGAGGAATCATCATATCGAGGAGTCGACGTGGGAGCTTCGAGAGGAGATGGAGCGTAGGTATCCGTGGCTTTTTAATTCGGGTAAGTCTCGTTAAAATTCGAGCCGAATTTTCTTTAAGGGGAGTGAATGTCACGACCCGAAATCTAGGCTCTATTTTATTAGTAATAAATAATTATTATTTAATTATTTGCTTAATTATTTATTTAAATTATTATTTATTTAAATATTTATAAGTGCATTTTATGTTTCATAATATTTATGCCTAGCATTTTATTTGGGTCATTTGTGCTAGTGTTGAAATGTTGAGTCTTAATTGTTAGTAGAGAGTGTAAGTAATTGTTTTAGTAGATGGGGAAGGGGCCTGAGTGTAACTTCGATTTTTACTTCACCTCCTTCCTTCTTCTCCTTCTCCCTCACAAATTCATTTCCCAGCTCTTTTCTCTCTCTCTCCAAGCAAAAGGTGAGTTTTTCTTCTCTTCCTTCTCTCTTCATTTTCTTCATCTTCCTCTCATAATCTCTCATTTCTTAAAACTTGAAATGTGTTTAGATCGTCGATAGGATCGCGTAGAATCAAAAATATTTGAATTCCGTCAACTTTCATTATTTTCAAGTAAGTTACTTTTCCCCCATTTTGATGTTAAAATGTTCATATCATGTTCATATAATGCTTTTGTTGTTATATTTGAAGTTTGGATGATGTTGCAATTTATTTGGAATTTATTTGGGTTTTTGGTTAAAAATGGTGATTGTTTGAATGTTGGGATTTGATCTTGATATTGGTTGTTAAATGTTGTTGTATGAGTCTTTTTGGACTTATAAGTTGTTTTGGTACATTAGTATGCTAGTTAGAGGGTTGGATTTTGGTTGAAATGTGTTTTGGTATGAAAATGGAAGAACCCAGTTTGTTCTTCCCGATTTCCAGTAGTTCAGAAGATTGGGCGACCGCCCAAAAATGTCTGGGCGACCGCACATCTATCTGAAAGCTTTTGTTCTTGTTTGAGGGCTTGTTTGGGCGACCGCACAGTCCCTGGTGGGCGGCCGCACAGACCTCTGAAAGTTTACATTTGTTAATTTGTGTGATTGAAGAATGCGTTTTGGTCTAAGTCTTGGGTGTCCTTCTAGTTGACCTTAGTGAACATTGTAGTACACTCTAGTGATAGAATTGGGTCATTTGTGATCAAGTTTGTGTTTGAAATTAATTACGTGTTAATTGAGATTATTGGAACACTTTAATTGTGCGTTGTGGGTACATTTCACTTTCTTGGTGACTTCTTGGTATGATTCCCTACTTTGGAATCCTTTGTTTGTTGTTTATCGTGCTAATATATTATTACTTAGCATTTATTTGGAAGCCCAGCTGGCATATTTGTTGCATCGGGCGATGGGAAAGATTATAATGGCAAAGCCAAGTCCATTATAATGTTGACCATTGTTTTGCCCCCTTCTATACCCTTTTCCAGATTGGCCTTGGAAAAGACAAGTTAGCTTCCTTTGTGAATGTATCTAGCTACCGAGCATGACTTTGTGGCATGGCTCTTGTCCTTTGTGACACTCTTATGGTTATTGGTTCCGGTACCGGGGGTTTCTCTTCGGCTTTCATGCTATTATGAAGATGATGATTTGTTGATTATTGAAGCTGCGCAGCGATCCTTTATTTGGATGTACCGGTTTGGAAACCTTGGCTAATATCCTTTGTTATGTGTTTATTTGCGCTGCTATCTGATATGTGTTAATGGCTATGTGCTATGTGATATTTATTATTGTTTATTGCTTATTGCATCATAGCATGTCATGTAGTTGCATTAGTAACTTATTGAGATTTATCTTACCCCTTTCTGTTATCTTTGTTTTTCCTTAACCCCCCAGGTGCTAAGGGTTAGTCTCGCTGATCACGAGAAAGAGGACGTCGAGTGTGGATACATTCTTTTGGGGAAAGTTGTTATAGGTTGGTTTACATTATATCAATGTGTAACCTTTTGGGGATATTTGTACCAAACATTGACGTCACTAGGATTTGTGTATTTTGTAACCTTGGTGTATAAGCTTATGGAGTTTATACTAGTTTTACTTTGTTGTTCAAGTTGATTTACAAAACCTTGTGTTATCATTTTTTTTGAGTATAAAAGGAAAATTTTATCTTCAGTATTTCACATTTTTGGTTTTAAGTCGACGTCCAGATCGCGGTCTCGGGCCCGCGGGTTTTGGGGTCGCGACAGGCATTGCCCGCTATAACTCAGCCGGGTGAGTCTAGCATATTGAATCTTTTTCTTTTTCTCTAAGACTTCCTTCAGAATCTCGCTGTGAGTTCTAACAAGAATCATCAAATTCATTCATATCATCGGAGCCTTCATTTAAAACCAAGAGGCCTTTTGACTGGAAGTGTTGAGGGACCATTGAAGTTTGATCCCTTTCATGGAGCCATAAGACTACTCCCAAATTGCATTGCTCGGGTACCACTGCCCAAAAGCTTGTTTATTGCGAGGCCCCAATATTGCCCTTTTGCTTGAATTGCTGTAAAGCCGTGGCCCAAAAGATTTGTAGATTGCGAAGCCCCTTGAGACCTTTCGGTATGAAGCTTCAAATGTTGCTGGGGACATTGAAGTGAATTGCTTCTTGCCGAGGGAGCCTTTAAGACTTGACCGTAGCCCCTAGAGTGCCATCATTGATTGGGAGTGGAACGATAAGGGCCTATCCTTGATCGGGGGAACAAGTATGAGCATACATGACAAGAAGGTGCTTCTCGACATTCCTTTTGAGAGACTTTAAGGATAGCCTCACACATCTTTCTTGATCGTATCCCCTAGGGCTCATTAACTGTCAAATGAAGTAAAAGAAGCTCTCATTCTTGAGTCACATAGCCCCTAGGGCGTCATCATTTGTCGATCAAAGCAAGAGACTCGTCCTCGTGTAGGGGAACAAACACAAGGGGACATGGAAAGAGCTACTACATTCTCAGGAGTCTTTCGGCATACTTTAGAGGGACATGCTCGTAGAAGCTTGAATTACATGTTGTTGCTCGCTGCCCAAACCGACTGACTAGTTGGGGATTATTTTGTGTAACCTCGTACCCCTTCAATGATAGGCTCGTTCTCGGAAGGATCTTGGTTACCACGGGCCTTCTTTTCATGAACCCAAAAATGCACACTGCTGGAGAATGATGCCAATAACCCAAGACAACCTTTGATGGTGCCATCTCTTGTCGAGCCTTTTGCAATCCCAAAGTTGACTCGGTGGGGAATTGACTTGCTGAGGAGACCCAATGTAGAACTTGTGCAGTTATCTTCCTTAAAGACCGGAGATCTCCATTTCTCTTTCCCTTCTCTCTCTTACTCTCTCATTTTTTTATGACGCACCCTGTTTTTTGCCTAGACCGCCATTTCGGGTTTTCAATCTAGTGGGCATCTCTTTTGCGTCTTTTTTTTTTTTGACTCGATTAATGAGGAAGTGTGCATTGACTCTGGCTGAGGAGATAAGACATGTGATTTTGTGGTGAAGACCTCTTGTCACTAAAGATGAGTGACATTGACTCAACTAGGGAAGTGTCCCTAGTATTGACTTCATGTATGTATATTTTTTGAATGACTCACGAAGGCAAGTAAGTCATTAAGAGAGAAGAGAAAGAAAGCCCCAGTTTTATTGCAAGAAACTGGGAGTATTACAAAAAGAAGAGAAACCCCTAGACTCAACAAGGAACGGATAGCGATTCCAAATCTAAGAAAGTTGTTCAATCTTTTGGTGATTAATTAATTGGCAAATGAATCGTACAAAGATGTCTTGACAAGTTCGAGATGAAGGTCGATCACCATAACGCGCTAGGGCTAAACATATCTTCTTTCTTGCATGAGACCGGACCCGAAGGTTGCCTACGTTCCTCCAGTGTAGAGGCTCAGGTCACCGTAGTTCTTGCGGATTCTCCATTCGCCGTGATGAATTGTTGCTTCGTCGTGATTGTTATCGATGTTGCTTCGTCCTTCGTTTGGTGGAATGATATTGTTGTTGTGAACTTCTTTGAATGAAGGGGGATTTTTTTTTTTTTTTTTTTTTTGTGCTCTAACTTTTGCCTAGGTTGATTTGAGGATTTCAACCTAGCGAGCCTTTTTTTTTTAATCCCCTTTTGAAAACTTTGCTTCATGATTGTTGCTCCACCTTTCTTTGTCTTGATTTCGTCATTGTTGATGTCTTCGTTGTTGATGCCGTCGTTGATGTTTAGCCCCTAGGCGTTCAAGCGATGGCCTTCGTTCTAAAACGTGTTTAGACATCTTTTCATCACTTTGCCGAGAATTGAATTGAACAACTTGGAGGAGTGTATGAGGACAAGAACGACTTTTATTTGATAATAAGACTCGACATTGAACATGGGACGAGAGAAAACTTTAATGCACACTAAAGAGGACTTTGACTCCTTTATTTTTTTTTATTCCTATTACTAGGTAGAGAAAGAGAAACGGAGATTGTTGCTGTATTCCCCATTATCGTTGTAGCCTTCCTTGTGGCATGATCTCTTGTTGAGACCCTATTTCAAATCTGAGCCCCTTCCTTGATGAGTTCTTGCATGTTCTCACTCTCTAACTATTGTTCCTCAACCACGGTAAACTCACCATTGTCAATCAAGTCTTGGATGACGTTGCGAATGGAGAAGCAATCCTCGGTGAGGTGACCGCTGCATAGGTGATAGTCACACCACTTGTGGTGGGCATGGTTGCGACGTAACGGTTGTGGTTGCTTGTACCCTTGGAGAGGAGAAACTTGTCCCTTGGTTTTGAGAGCTTCGTAGGCTTTGGTGATGGTCATGCCATTGAGAGGGGTATAGACACGGTCGTTGGTGGCACCTTTGTGACTTTTGAGGGGTGAGCCACTTGAGCGTGCTTTACCGTAGACCTTTGCCTTGCTGTCGGTGAGCTCTTGCAAACGAGCCTTAAGTTCGGACACTTCTTCCTTGTGAATTTTCCTCTCGAGATCAAGACGGTCTTGCCACAAATCATCCTTGCGGCGGGCATCCTCGACAAGTCTATCCATTTGTTCCCCCATGGCTCTTATTATGTTGAAGAGCCTTTCGTTGGACACGGAGATGTTCTCACCCTTGTTGTTGTTGCCGTTGGAAGCCATTTGACCTATTGAGAGAACACGGTCGATCTTAGGTTGGCCCCACAAACATATTAAATGACTTTTTTTTAAAATTTATTTATTTACAAAGTCGGAAGGACATAGTCCTTTTTGGGGTTTCTAGAAAAATAGTGGAATCGTCACACTAGTATATAGACCTTCTCGCGGTCCCATATACTCATCGGATTCCACCACGCTTGTGATACCTACATGTGATGGGATTAAACTAAATTAATGTAGTAAAGCATACATGCGGGGACGGATTTTTATTTTCGTCCATAATAACCACTTGGGGACGGAGTTTTATTTCGTCCAAAACAACGAGTAGCATGTATGATTTGAAGACATTAGTTTAGGGAAATCTCAGCACATGGAAACCGACTTGAGTCACGGAGTGTTAGACCCTAACTAGAATTGTGTGGTTTGTGCTCGGCTAAAGAGAGGCTTAAAGGTCACCCCCGGTATGTAGTCGTGAACTACGCCACGGGCTGAGGTTTACCGCTTCGGAAGAGTCAAGGTCGAGTGGAGCTTGAAACTTCCTAGGACGGGCCTCGACGGGTTTGGGGTTGGACTTGTGCGACTCGATAGTGAGCAGTTGATAAGAATTGTGCGCGTAGTGTGAGGTCTAACAAGTGACAAAATATTTTTTTTTCTTTTCAAAAGAAAATAAAAGCAATAAGCACATAATTACAACTCTCGAATCACCCGTGTGACCGATAAAAATAAACATAAAGTAAAATTGTTCATGTGCAGGCTCGGTGCCCACACTGTCATTCTGTTCTGTTTCTGTGCACTGCTTCTGTTTTGGGAACTGAATGATGTTCTGGGAATTTAACCAGAAGCGCGCGCCTCAGAGCATTGATATGGGAAGCGCGCGCAGTGCGCCATGAAGATTGGAGGCGCGCGCATCTGGGGTACCTGTCAGAATGTCAGAAACTGTGGACTCAGGGGATTGCCCTGGTCCTAAATCATGTAACTTTCCCCTGCAGAAACTGTTAGCACAGAAACATGAAATTCGAAGAACAAAATGAGAGGCGGGCGATTCTGGTAGAAGGGGTCGGACGTGCGCGCTTTAGACCAAGAAGGCCAGAAGCGCGCACTTCCCACCCTTTTTACCAGAATGCCCAGAAAACAAAAATTAGAACACCAAAAGCAGGTAATGCAAGTTTAACCCTCTATGTCCCCAGCAGAGTCGCCACTGTTGATACCCCGGGGGACACGGCTTGGCTAGAGCGCGTGAATTACCTAGGATGTCTACTTGATTTTAAGAGTCGCCACCCACGTTTTAGAGGAACGTGAGAAAACCTAAGAAAATAGCCTTTTTTTATTGATCACGAAACCAAAGATTCTTGAGATGAGGGGTTCGGGGGTTAGGAGACGGAGTGGGAAGTACTTAAACACCCACTCCGCCCCGCTTACGCGGGTCTTGCTACTTTTGGTGTTCTTATATTTACATGTCCTTCAATTGATAAAATATGCTAACAACTACAAAGTAAAGATAAGGGGAAAATGAAAGCTAAATGATTTTATTGATTGAGTGTCTAATGGTTACATGTTGAATATTTGCTAAACAATTACATTAAGAGATGAAATGGAATTAAATTAATGTTGGAATGTTGGGATGTAACCTTGGCCAAACTTCAATAGTGAAGTGGCCTTTTGGTTGTATCCCTTTTTATGGAGATTGCATACTAGTAGGACACAAATAAAATAAGAGAATAGAAAAGTGGTACCTATAGAAAATGGACTTTGAACTTGGACTTGAAAAGAGTTTTATTGTGGAGAAATTGTTATAAAACAATTTGTGTAGAGTCTTGTCACGGAGAACTCTTGTAGGGAGAATTTGTGTATAGAATTGTGTATAGTGTGTCTGTAAGAAAAGTTTCAAGTCTAAGAAGAAAGTCCAAGAGAGGTTAAAGAGAGATGAAAAGAGATCAAAAAGAGATGAAAAAGAGGCCCCCTCTAATGGTGGATTGGAGGGGTTTTTATAGTTGAAAGGGGATGTTTTTGGTGCCAAAACGGAGTCACAAAGATCAGTTTCCCGGGCAAAATCATATAAAATGAGCAAGGGAGAGATTCTTGGACAGAAATCAGTAACTGACACACCCAGACGCGCGCGCATCCTGTATAGTCGGCGGGAGGCGCGCGCTTCTGGTCCCAAAGGGCGGAGGCGCGCGACTTTGAAATGGCGATTTTGACAGAATGGACTAGAAAGTTAACTCTGTTATGCAGTTTAGTCCAAAATTGACGGAATCAATTAGGAACTTAACCAAAGTAACAGAACTTAACAAAAACAAGTAAAGTAAAAATACTATGTATGCAATCGGGGTGAGAGGTCCAAGGCGGGGTGTCTACAGCGGTAAGCAAGATGCGGTAGGCAATATTGCGGCAAGCAATATTGCGGTAGGCAAAGAGTAAAGACTAGGTAGGTTGAAAATGAAAATTTGTGTCTGAGAGTTTTGGCAAATGATAAGTAGTCAGAAGTGATAACTAAGGCAGTAGGCAAGCAACAAACACAATTCACAATAGTTTGAATAGCTGTAAAGATCAAAACACTAAACGACAAACAAGAACAGTAAGAACAATTGCTGAAAGTAAATTTGCAGAAAGTAAAGTGCAATAAGTAAATGACACAATGATTTGGAAAGGTTCGATCTGTTAAAAGATCTACGTCATTTACCAAGATGGCCAGTCTTGAATTTTGAATGGGGGATATATTGATTCTCTTGAGTACAGATTACAGAGATGAAGTATTGAATCAACACATACTTTCTATGAAGAAAAAATCCTAGACTTATACCTGTGTATCCCTAATGATGCAATCCATGTGATTGATCAATTGAGGTGTGTGTGTGTAAGAATCCATAGCTCTATATAATCTATATGATTGAGAGCCTAATGAATCTTTAAGTGTTACAAGGCTTGAGATTTGATGTGTTTGAAGGTTGCTGGAGAACTTTGAAGATTTGAAGGCGAATGTTTGAAGATTCAAATGATTCTGGAAATTTTGAATATGATCTTCAATCACCAAGAATTTCAATAGCAATTTCTCTCTTTGAATCTCAGCAAATTTTCAATGAAGAAAGCAAGGACTATTTATAGCCTTGAGTGAGAGAGATAGCTGTTTGAATTCTTGGAGGACAAGTTTGGAAGATGATGAGCTGGAGCATTCTGATTGGAGCTCATTTCTTTGTTGTCTTGTAGTTGCAGAAGTTAGTGGTCAAGATGTACTATTTTGTACCAGACATAACGACCAAATTCAAATTTGAATTTTGAAACGTTCTGAATCAAACTTGTCTTCTCTTGGTCTTGACCTGGTTGTGCGGTAGTTGTGTCTGCGGTAGATAGGACTTGCGGTCGATATGTCCTTGCAACAACATGGAGCTTTCGGTCGCCTAATCCATACGGTCGCTCCATAAGTGGCAGCACAATCAGCAGCAGCTTGATTGAGGTAGGCAGACGTAGCTTTTTCACAACTACAGTTGCAGCAGCATTTCTTCAAACTTTGAAGGGCTGATCTTCTAAGCCTAACTAAACTAAAAATGGACTTAACTAATGAAGTTATCAAACTTCTTACAATAAACCCTAAAGTCCATAAAAAGTAAAATAAGATTATGGGATCAATCAAATCTAGGTAATAGGAGTAGTTTATAATGTGCATACCTAACAGCTCCCAATATTGATCAAAAATCAATCGTATTTTAATAAGGCTTAGATAGGGGTATTTATACTCATTAGTCCTAAACTTTTTAGAAAAATAGGTCAAAATCCATAAAAAAATCGGAGTTAAGAAGTTTGAGCCCGTCAACCAAAAGGTTCCCCCGGGTCACTATAGGGGTCCGTCCTGACCTAGGCTGGGTCCGACCGGGTCATGCCTAGGGTCTGGCCGGACCTCCTGTCCTGGAACCAATTTCCTGTTTTTCTTAAATCCGATTTTTAGCCATTTTTTGAAATTTCAAATTTAACCCTTTTTGCAGTTCGTTCTTTTGTTTGTGATCACATAGGATTATATTAAGTTGGCAATGAGATCAAAACCATTTGATAACATAAATCATGAGCGGACTCTAGCAAGCCATCATACTACCCAATTAATATAACTTGTCAAAGTTCGTTTATACTTTATAGAACATATCACAATCCCTTTGTCCACGATGTTATTGAACGTAAGTCATGGTCCACATTGTCAACTTACAATGTTCAATACTTTTCTCGATTCCGAATACATTGATAATACAAATGACATTGATCATATCAATTCATTTGAGCACGGCCATGCATTTCATCAATACTATTCATCGAGGGGCCTAAGCTTGACATCTCTCACGAAGAGGGATAAATTCCATCTTGACTTACTACACTTCCCTACATAACTTCGATCATGCCAGTCATATCTTTTATAATTACTTGGTTAAGAGTAACGTTTGAATATGTCAAACATGATCTCCATTATGTGGAAGATCATAATAATCTCAGGTCTAAGGATTCTAATGATAAGACTATCATGAGATTCAATTATGATATTTGACCATGACATAAATCTCATAAGGGTATGAAAAATAGCTAGAGGGGGTGAATAACTGTTTTAAAATTCTTTTCGTACCCTTTTGCAAATCAATGGCTTATGCGCACAGTTCTCAAATAAGCTAAGTATAGCGCTCAGAGAGAGTGTGAAATGCACAGCGGAAAGTAAAGCAGCTACTGCGAAGGGTATACTGCGAAGGGTATACTGCGCAGAGACTAAATACGCACGCGCTAGATTTGGCTTAAAGATTTGGATAAAATGTTCTCAGGCAATAAGCAATAACAAATACAGCAGAAATAATAAGCAATCTAATAATATCAAACAAAGCAATAATTCAGAAATAAAATAAGCAAGAAATAAATAGCAAGAACAGTGAACAAGCTATTTGGAGAGGTTCGATCTATAAAAGATCTACGTCCTCTGCCAAGATGGTTAGTCTTGGATTTTCTAACTATGAGATTTATATTGATACGAGGAGCTTTTACAAGATTGCAAAGAATCAAAACTCAAATCAAATCCATTCTATGAAGAGCAAATCCTAGACTAAACCGGTGTTTCTCAAGAAGTAAGATCTATATGATCAAAGCTTCAAGAGGTGTGTGTGTGTGTCAAAATTTTTGGGCTCTATGAATCTATGAGATGAAGAGCACAAAGAATTCTGGTGTTACAAGGCTTAGGATCTGGGCAGGAGTTTGAAGGTATGAAGGTTTGAAGTTTGTTCTTGTGAATCTGGGATTTAAGCAGCAATCTTCAGAACTTCAAAGTTTCTCTTAGAAAGCAAAAACTCAAGCAACTTGAAATGAAGAAGAGCGGGCTATTTATAGCTGAGAGCTTAAAACTAGCCGTTGGAGCTTTGAGCAAGGTCAATGAGCTGGCACAATATGATTGGTGCGCATGTGTTCTTTGTAGCCGTTGGAGACAGAGCATGAAGACAAAATTCAAATCTTCTACTAGAAGGTTGACAACTGTCTTCATTTGAAATATTTCATTGAAGCGCATCTCCATCGTTGGATTTGCTGAGTGTGCTTGTTTTATCGTTTCTGCACACCTCAGCACTTCGTTTATTAAAAGCGTACATCATAAGTACTAGGGATAGGGACAGAGATTATCAAAACAAAACATGTAACAACAAATAATAATATGAAATATCTCTTTATATAATGAATGAATGATAACAAAATAACGTTCAAATAATGGGCCTAGAGCATATACACCAACAATCTCCCACTTACACTGTCGCGCCCCGACCCGTGGTCCTACTTGGCCCCACGTCCGGGACACGCACGGAAGACGTCACAAACATTTTAGGAAAATTTTTCGAAATATACTTTCATAAAAAGTTCATATAACCAAACAACATTTACTAGACTTGACTACAAGTCACAAAACAAACTTTCACAAACAAGTACTTAGCTACTTGGCCACACACTTTACTTACTATTTACAATCACCAACATAAACCAAAAAGAGGTGATACAACGATCAAGTTACGGGTACACTACCCACAAGGTTGTACATTTACATAATGTAGCCTTACACAACACTTCCCAAATGTCTTACCCAAAATTCTTTCTCGACGTCCTCCCTGTGATATGACCTATCCCCTGGGCTCCTTCTTATCTAAAACAGTAAACAAATAAGGGTGAGAATAAATCTCAGGAATATAAAATAAATATAAAATAAACAAAGACGGATTTTGGGGTCGTTACAATCACTCCCCCTTAAAGAAAATTCAACCCGAATTTTTAAGATTACTTATTCCGCTCGATCTCCTCCCGAAGCTCCCAAGTTGACTCTTCCACATTATGATTCCTCCACACAACTCGCACAAGGGGAATACTCTTAGTTCGCAGTTCTTGAACCTTTGAATCAATAACTTGGACTGGATGCTCCTCGTAAGACATACTTGGTTCAATATCCTCGGGAACCTCGTACAAGACATGAGAAGGATCATACACATACTTCCGAAGCATCGAGACATGAAAAACATTATGGATCTTGTCAAGAGAATGAGGTAACGCAAGACGATAAGCTCTATCTCCCACTCTACCTAAAATCTCAAATGGGCCAATATACCTCGGTGCTAGCTTGCCTTTCTTCCCGTACCTTCGAATCCCCACTTTAGGTGAAACTTTCAAAAACACAAAGTCACCCGAATGAAACTCAAGATATCGCCTCCGGTGATCGACATAGCTTTTCTGTCTACTCTGAGCAGTACTCAAACGATCCCGAATAAGTTTAACTTCCTCAACTGATTTGTTCACCATGTCAATACCCCAAATTTTTGCTTCTCCCACTTCATCCCAACAAATCGGAGACCGACATTTCCTCCCATAAAAAGCTTCATACGAGGCCATCCCAATACTTGACTGAAAACTGTTGTTATAGGCAAATTCCACGAGAGGTAAGTGAGAATCCCAAGAATCTGAAAAATCAACTGAGCAAGCTCGCAACATATCCTCGAGAATTTGAATAGTCCTCTCTGACTGCCCATCTGTCTGGGGATGAAAAGCTGTACTAAACTTCAACTCTGAACCCAAAGCCTTCTGAAATGCTTGCCAAAAACGAGATGTAAATCTAAGGTCACGATCAGACACAATGCTCACCGGGACACCATGCAATCTCACAATCTCATTTATATATAAAGTTGCAAGCCTCTGCATCGAGTAGCTAATCTCAATAGGTAGAAAATGAGAAGACTTTGTCAATCTATCCACTATCACCTAAACTGCGTCAAACCTTCTTCGAGTGTGAGGTAATCCCGTCATGAAATCCATAGTAACATGTTCCCACTTCCATTCCGGAATCTCTAACGGTTGAAGTAACCCCGCAGGTCTTTGATGCTCAGCTTTAACTTGTTGACATGTCAAACACTTGGATACATAATCCGCTATTTCTCTCTTCATGTTATTCCACCAAAAATGTTGCTTCAAATTCTGATACATTTTTGTGCTCCCGGGATGAATAGTATAACTCGACTTGTGGCCCTCATCAAGAACTTGGCGTTTAATCCCATACGGATCGTCCTTCTGAGCTTCTTTTATTTGTTGAATCAAAACTGGTAGTACTCGAATACTCGCAAAAATAGCCCCATGCTTTGACTCATCAGGACTCCAATCTCGAGCATCCTCTAACATTTTCCATTCACGCACCATCAATGAAGCCATAAAAGATTTCCGGCTAATGGCATCAGCTACCACATTTGCTTTACCCGGGTGATAAGAGATAGTGCAATCAAAATCCTTCAATAGTTCCATCCATCTTCTTTGCCTGTTATTCAACTCTTTTTGGGAGAAAAGGTACTTCAAGATTTGATGGTCGGTAAAACTCTCAAATTTGGCTCCATAAAGATAATGTTTCCACTTGTGCAACGCAAAGACAATAGCCGCAAGCTCCATGTCATGGGTAGGATAATTCTGCTCACTCGGAGTCAACTTCCGTGAAGCATACGCAATCACCCTTCCATTTTGCATTAACACATACCCGAGGCCTTCTTTAGAAGCATCACTATAAATCACCAAATCGTCATTGCCATTAGGGAGCGCAAGAATAGGAGCTGTAGTCAATATCTTCTTCAACTCTTCAAAACTAACTTGACACTTGCCATCCCACATGTAAGGAACATTCTTTCGAGTCAACTGAGTTAACGGAGTAAAAATTTTAGAAAATCCCTCGATAAATCTTCTATAATACCCGGCTAGACCTAAGAAACTTCGAATCTCCGTAACTGATTCAGGCCTCTTCCAATTCACAATAGCTTCAATTTTGGAGGGATCTACTGATATTCCTCTATTAGAAACCACGTGCCCAAGAAAAGAAACTTCATCGAGCCAAAAAGCACACTTACTGAATTTCGCAAACAGTTGTTTCTCACGAAGAATAGATAAAACCATTCGCAAGTGTTGCTCATGCTCTTCTCTGGACTTAGAATAAACAAGAATATCATCAATAAATACAACCACGAAGGTATCAAGATAAGGTTTGAAGACACGATTCACCATATCCATGAAAACAGCCAGAGCATTAGTCAACCCGAAAGGCATAACAAGGAACTCATAATGACCATACCTACTACGGAAAGCAGTCTTAGAAATGTCTTCAGAACGAATCTTTAACTGATGGTACCCACTCCTCAAGTCAAGCTTTGAAAAGACGACTGACCTTTGGAGTTGATCAAACAAGTCATCAATATGAGGTAGAGGATATTTATTCTTTATAGTTACCTGATTCAGCTTCTTGTAGTCAATGCATAGTCTCAAAGACCCATCTTTCTTCTTGACAAACAATACAGGAGCTCCCCACGGTGATACACTGGGACGTATGAATCCCCGATCAAGTAACTCTTGTAATTGAACCTTCAACTCTTTCAGTTCAGCTGGAGCCATTCTATAAGGTGCTTCAGATATAGGGGTGGAATCAAGTCAATACCAAACTCGATCTCTCTATCGGGAGGCATAGAATATTTAGAAGAGAACACATCAGGAAACTCTTTAACTACATTCACATCCTCTATTTCAGGAGACCTTTTCGTAGTATCCAAAACACTGGCCAAGTACCCCACACAACCACGGTGCAATAGCCTCATAGCTTTAACATACGAAATAATACGAATTCCCTTACCCAAAGAAGCTTCCCCAAAAGTAAACACAGGCACACTAGGGATAGAAAACGTAACCACTTTCTTAAAGCAATCAACAGAGGCATAATATTTACTTAACCAATCCATACCTAGAATAACATCAAAATCTTGCAATGGCAATAAGACTAAATCAGCAAGTAAAACATGCTCACTAATATGCACATCACAATCACGTAACACCTTATCAGCTATCAAACAATCTCCCATAGGAGTTGACACTTCTAGCACATAAGGCAAAGACTCAGAGGAAGAATGCAATCGAGACGCAAAAGACACAGAAACATATGAATGCGATGAGCCGGGGTCTATAAGTGCACGTGCTCTCAAACTTGACATAGAAATTATACCTCCTATCACGGCGGAAGCATCCGAAACTTGTTGCTGAGTAATTGCAAAAACACGACCCTGAACTTTGGGTTTTCCCAAAGCATCTCTTTTCTGGCCCTGAGACGGTCCAACACTACTCCCCAATGGTTGACCTCTCGATCTAGTACAATCCCTTTGAAAATGGCCAAGTTGCCCACAATTCAAACACTTTCCTTGTTTCTTCCAACACCGCTCTTCACTGTGCCCTTCCCTCTGACAATAATTACATACTCTCTTGCTTTGAACCCCGGAGAAATTACCTTGATTTCTAACACTCGGTTGCCCTTGTGGTTGTCCTCTAAATGGGGTTGAAGTTCCTTGTCCTCCACGATTATCATTACGTTGTTGTTGTGGTCTACCTTGTCTTCCCGCACCAGCCAATTCCACCTTCCTCTTGTGTTCTTCAATATCATGCTCCACTTGATAGGCTCGATCAACTGCATCTTGAAATTCTTGTAACTTGTGAGACACCAATTGAGTCCGGATCACAGTTTTTAATCCCTTAACAAATCTCATTGCCTTCCTCTCCTCTGTTGCAATTAAATGAGTGCAATACCTCGATAATTCCGTGAATTTAGCTGCATACTGAGCTACCGACATTGCATTCTGTTCCAAACTAAGAAATTCCACTTCCTTCCGGTCTTGATCCACCCTCGGAATGAAATGTTCTTTGAACTTTTTCAGAAAATTTGCCCAAGTATAAGGTACATGAGCGTCATCCCAACTGGCTTTCAATGTTCTCCACCAGTACTCCGCAGCTCCAATCAACTTGTAGGTAGCAAACCTGACTCGATCTTCTTCAGTACATCCCAAAACATCGAATATCTTTTCCATGGACTCGATCCATCTCTCTACCTTGGTTACATCCGGTTCCCCATCATATCCGGTTGGTTTCATCTTTAAAAACTGCTCAAGACCATACCTCGGAGGTGCATGTTCTCCTCCTTGCCTCTGATCATGTATAGTTTTCATAGCTGCCTCGAACATTCCTTGGAACATAGCTTGAGCTTCTTCCCTTACATTACCCTGGCCTGTAGTACAAGACTGTTCACCCTCATGTTCAGGCATTCTTACTGAGTACCTGCATAAAACACTCAACGTTACTCACTCCATACTCAACTACCCTCCTAGGTCACTTAGTCATTCTAGACCATCTACAACCTAGCTCTGATACCAATTGTCGCGCCCCGACCCGTGGTCCTACTTGGCCCCACGTCCGGGACACGCACGGAAGACGTCACAAACATTTTAGGAAAATTTTTCGAAATATACTTTCATAAAAAGTTCATATAACCAAACAACATTTACTAGACTTGACTACAAGTCACAAAACAAACTTTCACAAACAAGTACTTAGCCACTTGGCCACACACTTTACTTACTATTTACAATCACCAACATAAACCAAAAAGAGGTGATACAACGATCAAGTTACGGGTACACTACCCACAAGGTTGTACATTTACATAATGTAGCCTTACACAACACTTCCCAAATGTCTTACCCAAAATTCTTTCTCGACGTCCTCCCTGTGATGTGACCTATCCCCTGGGCTCCTTCTTATCTAAAACAGTAAACAAATAAGGCTGAGAATAAATCTCAGGAATATAAAATAAATATAAAATAAACAAAGACGGATTTTGGGATCGTTACATACACTAGGCCCATTCACTCATGTATCTAATACACATGGACCTAACATGACCATCATGTTTAGCTGGAAGTCGTTTTGTTAGTGGATCAGCTATGTTATCATTAGTTAGTACTCTGCATATTTTCACGTCCTCCCTCTCTACGATTTCTCGAATGAGATGAAAACGCCTAACTATGTGTTTGGATCTTTGATGTTTTCTTGGTTCCTTTTCTTGAGCAATAGAACTATTATTATCACAATGAAGGTCTATTGGATTAGCAATGCTAGGAACCTCCTCTAATTCAGTAATGAATTTATTGATCCAAACCGTTTTTTTAGCAGCAACCGATGCAGCAAAATACTCAGCTTCAGTTGTAGAATCAGCTACCGTACTCTGCTTAGAACTCTTCCAGCTTATAGCACCACCGTTTAGCATGAACACAAAACTAGATTGCGATCTATAGTCATCCTTGTCAGTTTGGAAGATCGCATCTGTGTACCCCTTACAACAAGATCATCTTCCAAACCTCCATATATCATGAACGAGTCTTTAGTCCTTCTTAATACTTAAGAATTGTCTTGATTTCTATCCAGTGACTCTCACAGACACCGATTGGTATCTTCTCGTTATGCTCAAATCATAAGAGACATTCAGTCCAGTACATATCATGTCATACATAATGGATCCAATTGCCGAAGCATATGGGATTCCATTCATGCGTTCTCTCACATCAGTTGTCTTAGGACACTGAGTCTTGCTAAGACTTTTACCATGTAACACTGGCAGGTTACCTTTCTTAGAGTTTTCCATGCAGAATATTTTAAGAACCTTGTCAATGTATGTACTTTGACTTAAACCAATCAATATTTTAGATCTATCACGATAGATCGTTATACCAATGATATAAGCGGCTTCACCCATATCTTTCATTGAAAAACATTTTCCTAGAAATAATACTACGCTCCCACTAATTTTCTTGTATACACAAGGCTCATCTTCGTTCTTAATGAAGCTAAACTCTTTGACTGATTCATTAAAATCGAAGATTCCAGATCCTTGAGGCTTACTTCAATCCATAGATGAATTTATACAACTTGCATACCTAATTAGAATTTTCTGGATTTACAAAACCTTCAGGTTGTGTTATATACACATCCTCAAGTAAGTTCCCATTAAGGAACGATGTTTTGACATCCATTTGCCATATCTCATAGTCAAAATATGTAGCTATGGCAATTAAAATCCTTACGGGCTTGATTATTGCTATGGATGAAAGGTTTCATCAAAGTCAATAGCATGAATTTACCTATATCCTTTCGCTAAAATTCTAGCTTTATAAGTATGCATCTTTCTATCCATGTCAGTTTTCTTTTTGAAAACCCATTTGCATCATATGCTTTTTACGCCTTCGGGTGCATCTATCAAGTTCCAAACTTGATTATCATACATGGATTGAATTTCGAATTCCATGGCTCCAAGTCATTTATCTGAATCAGGAGAGGACATCGCTTCTTGGTAGGAAGTAGGTTCATCATTCTCAATGATTTCTACTTCATTACTATCCGTTACAAAAAATACATATCTCTCGGGTTTGAATCATAACCTACTAGATCTGCGACGAGTTTGTGTATCTTGAACGGGTTCCACAACTCCTTGTGAAACTTGTTCAGATTCCACCATTGGTTCAATGTTATTTTCGGGTTCTCAAAGCTCTTCGAGATTAATTTTACTCCCACTGATTCCTTTGGAGAGAAACCCTTTCTCTAGAAAGGTACCATGTCGGGCAATAAACACTTTGCTGTTCGTGTAGTTGTAAAAGTAATATCCTTTAGTTTCCTTAATATAACCAGCGAAAATACATTTGTCAGATTTCGGTGCAAGTTTGTTAGAGACAAGCCTCTTAACATATGCCTCACAAGACCAAATTCTCATGAAAGACAAACTATGTTTTCTTCCATTCCACATCTCATATGGTGTTTTTGGAACCGATTTAGTTGGAACATTATTTAGTGTGAACGCAACAGTTTCTAATGCATAACCCCAAAAGGATAATGGAAGATCAACCTGACTCATCATAGATTGAACCATATCCAATAAAGTCTGATTCCTCCTCTCGGACACACCATTCCATTGTGGTGTTCCGGGTGGAGTTAATTGTGAAACAATTCCATAATTTTTAAGATGATCGTCAAATTCTTGGGTTAAATATTCACCACCATGACCGGATCGAAGTGCTTTAATAGTTTTGCCAAGTTTATTTTGTACTTCATTTTGAAATATTCCAAATATCTCAAATGCTTCACTTTTGTTTTTCATTAAGTAGACATAGCCATATCTACTAAAATCATCAGTGAAGTTATGAAGTATTGAAATCCTCTCCTAGCATTGCTACTTAATGGTTCGCATACATCGGTATATATTAGGCCCAAAAAGTCACTAGTCCTTTCACTACTCTCAGTAAAAGGTGTCTTAGTTATTTTTTCAAGTAAGCAAGACTCAAGTCTCATATGATTCAAAATCATTTGAGCCCAAAAGCCCATCCCCATTGAGTTTAGAGATACGCTTCTCATTAATATGACCAAGACGGCAATGCCAAAAATATGTGTGATTTACATCATTAGGTTTAGATTTCTTATTTATGTTATAGACATTATCATTATTTCCATTTTCAAGACCAAGGACATAAAGACCATGAAATGAATTTGCAGTACAATAAAGCATATCATTTAAATAAATAGAAAACCTCTTATTCTCAATAAGAAATCTATAATCTTCATTATCTAAGCAAGAAATTAAAATAATATTTCTACTCAAATCCGGAACGTAGTAACAATTGTTCCATTTGTATTTTAGTGGTTTTTATCAATAAATTGATTGGTGTAGTCGCATCAATTTTCATTGCAAAGAATTTATTTTTTTGCACCTTTAGAAATCGGTGATGTTCAAGCGTTAACCAATCCGTCATTTGCTGCAAGAGTAGATCGGTATCAACTATTTTTCTGATCTTAAATTCTTTTTCATACATCTCGTTATGTTATTTGCTTTATCTCTTTTATCGAGAGTCTTTTCTTTCTCTCATTCATTCAGTTAAGAGCCTTTGATTTCACTCCTATATGTCGAGAGTCTTTTTGTTTTGTTTGTATTTACTTTTGTTACAGTGATTGAGATGCTTGGTGATTGCAGGCCTTCATAGATATTTTCGTCATTGGGCTGAGCTTTCGACAATTGTGGAACGCCATTTTCTTAAACTTTATTAATGATATTAATATATTGTTCTTTTTTTTCAAAAAATAATAATAACGTTTATAACTTCATTATATATAATACATAAAATTCTAATTTTTTTAATTAAAACTCAGTTCTACGCCTCCGTCCCAAAACACTTTGCACTAATTTTCTTTTTTGGTCTCCCATTGGTAAGTCCCTTTTCCTAAAATGTTTAAATTTTATTATTTTTTTTATTCTCCATATCCACTTGTCATAGTCACACACTTAATTTTGGACCCCACTTGCAAATCTCACTCAACTTATCATACTCACAACCTCTTTTTCACTAACAATATTTTTGAATTTATATACTCCTTTTTTAATTTTCGCGCATCTTTAAAATGGTGCAAGGTGTTTTGGGACGGATGAAGTATTGATTACTCCCTCCGTCCCAAAATGATCTTCACATTTGACCATTCAAACTTTTTAAAGATAGGAACACTTGCTTCATTAGCCATGTTGTGTTTATAAACATTTAAGCTTAAATTGTAGAAATGAGAAGAACTTTTTGAGACAATGAAAAATGTCAAAAGAGAAGATCATTTTGGGTCGGAGGGTTTCAAATTTAAAATGAAATAAATAAAGTAAAAGACCATTAAAATTAAACATATTTTGACATGTAGATATAAAATCCAAGTAATGGACAATTCAGGGTCAACAGCACATGGCTCCATATCTTCTTTAGAAGTTAGTTGAAAGGAGTTCGTGCATGTTGTTACTTCCCTTTCCAACCCCACTCTTCTACTCTATGATCAATAAAGCAAAAGACCATTACAATTATTTTATGTTTATATTCTGACATGTAGATATAAATCTCCTATTTCATCACACTCAAAAATTACACAAACTTGATTTCTCAAAACGAAAATAAAAACTTACACACAAAAAACTTCCTACTTAATTGTTACACAATTAAACTAGTAAATATATATATATATATATATATAGGGTCGTGCTCCTATGAGAACCTAAATATCGTGAGAACCGTGAAAACTTGGATACATTAGGTAAAAAAACTAACACAAAATCTTGCGTAAAACGCATTTTACGAAACGCTTAGGAAAAATGTGTTTTTAAGAAACGCGCGGTGGCATTTTTGTAAATAGTTAAAACTTCTCAACGGTTCTGGATATCGATATAGTGTCTTCTGGATATGAGATTGATATCCAGAAACTGTGAAAGTGATAGCCAGGCGTGTTTTAAAAAAACACGCGGTGACATTTTTGTAAATAGTCAGAACTTCTCAAACGGTTCTGGATGTTAATATAAAGCCTTCTGGATATGAGATTGATAGTCAGAACCTTTGAAAGTGATAGCCAGAAGGGTTCTGGATATCAATATAAAGCCTTCTGGATATCAATATAAAGCTTTCTGGATATGAGATTGATAGCCAGAACCTTTAAAAATGATAGCCAGAAGGTTTTTTCTGAATTTTTTTAAAGAATAGCAGAAGTGCTAATAAATAGCCAATACAATGTTTAGGATGACCAGTTTTGTGTTATGAATGTCCAGTGAGTGTGTTAATAAGTGCCAGACGATTTTGAAAAATACGTTTTTCCTAACCACTAGGAAAAACGCGTTTTACAGGAGACCAACTCAAAAACTAATGTATTCAATGGTTCACTTAGATACATTACTTGACTTGGATACATTACTTGGATACATTAGATAAAAACTAATATATCCAATGTGCACTTGGATATATCATTGGATACATTAAGTTCTCACGGTTCTCACGATATTCAGGTTCTCATTTGAGCACCTACCTATATTTATATATATATTTAACGCATATGTATGATACTCACAACAACTATCTCGTTAACAATTTTTATTTTTATTTTTTATTTTTATCATTTTTCATTCTCACATCATCTACTCTACTATTAATATTAGGATTAAATAATAATTTGGTCCCTGAACTTAGTAGTTTTTATTAGTTTGATCCTTTATGAATAAATTTTATTAGTTTGGTCCCTTATGATGGTTATTTTTGCCAGTTTGCCCCTTCTTTTTGTGAGATATTTTAAAATACCTAACATACCCCCTGAAACTAAGGAGTTTGGTTCCCAAATTTGGCGTTTTTATTAATTTGATCCTAAATGATGACTTTATATTTTAGTTTGCCCCTTTTATTTAAATTTATCAGTTTTCAACTATTAAATCAAATTCAATATGTTTATAATGCGCTACAAACAATTAATTAATTTCAAAAGAGTCTCAAATATTTTCCCCTCCAATTTTTCCCAATTAATCAACCTCAAAATTAAGTATTTGATGGGTATGAATGTTGACAAAGTTTATATGATCATTTTTTTTAAAAAAAAATGTAATAATATACATTTAAAAATTATAGACAGATTGGTAAAAAAATATCCTTTTAATAAATTAAATAATTTCATTCAACTGATTAACGTTCAAACCAAAATTTTCTTTTAATAATTTGGCTCCAAAAAATAAAATTCATCATTAATTTCATGGACTAAGACATCGTTTTTGAATTTTAAAATACTTAATACTGATTCCTAAAAATAATAATATTGAAAATTAGAAAAAACATATAATAAAAAAATTTTGTGAGTGACCAAACTAATAATAATACCAAGTTTAGGGACCAAATCATTATTTAATCTAGGGGTATTTTTGAATATTCAAAGGACAGAAGGGGCAGTCTGGCAAAAAAACCAACATAAGGGACCAAACTAATAAATATAATTCATAAAAGACTAAACTAATAAATATAATTCATAAAGGACCAAACTAATAAAAAGTGTCAAGTTTAAAGACCAAATTATTATTTAATCCTTAATATTATACATATATTTTTCTTCCCGGGTTATGCCTAAAGTGTATAATTTTCGAGTGGACGAGGAAAGTATACCGTATGCCATTTTTTATATATATATATAGTGTACTAGTTGGTAACCCGTGCTTTTCACGGGAAACTAATTTACTATTTTTTCGTATTTTGTTTTTTATGTTTTAATTTAGTAATGTAACATAATAAATTTTTTAATATAACTATATTGTATATGAATTAAAATATTTGCTTATAAATTTAGGAAAATTGTGTTAGTTTTTTAGTAATAATTAAAATAATTATTATAATTAACTAATATTATTAATTGTACTTATAAACATATATAATAACTATAATTATTCACTAATAATACTAATAATTATAATTAACTTATATATTAACTATTATAATTAATTAATACTCCCTACGCTCTAGAGTAACAGTTCTACCTTATTTGTGCACACTTATTAGAGACACAATAGTAAATTGGTAAACGTTGCAAGTGTGTTGAGGGTATAATTGTCCCAAACACTATTCATTCTTTCTCATCATTTGTCCTTTTAGGAAATAGACTTTTAGTGGGACGTACAAAAATAGAAAGTAGGACTCTTACTCTCGAACGGAGCGAGTACTATTAATATTAAATATTAACATTTATTGTATAATAATTAACTAGTACTATTAATAATAATAGTTAACTTATATAGTAACTATTATGATTAACTAATAATACTATTAATAGTAATAATTAATATATATAATAACTATTATGATTAACTAATACTATTAATAGTAATTTTTAGTTTATTTAATAGCTAATTATAATAGTTAAATATAAATGTTAATTATAATGATAGTTAACTATTAATAGTCAATTGTTATTTGTTTAACAATATTAACTAATTATATTAATTACTATATAAAGTAATTATTATATTAACTATTACTAATAATAGTAATAATTACTATATAGAGTAACTATTATAGTTAACAATAATAGTAACTATTACTAATAATAGTAATACTTAACTATAGTACTTAACTACTATAGTTAACTATTACTAGTAATAGTAATAGTTAACTATAACTAGTCATAGTAATAGTTAACTATAATAGTTAACCATTATAGTTAACTATTACTCTTATTAGTAATAGTTACTATTATAGTTAACTATATTAGTTAACTATTACTATTATTAGTAATAACTATTATAATAGTTACCTTATGTAGTAACTAATAGTATTAGCTAATGGTATTAAGTAAATAACATTTAACTATTAATAGTAAGAGTATTAGTTAATTATAATAGTTATTATATAAGTTAAATATTAATTTATCATAATAGTTACTATATCAATTAACTATTACTATTAATAATATTAGTTTATTATAATTATTTTTATTCCCTCCGTCACAGTTTAAATTTCCTACTTTCCTTTTTGGTGTGTCCCAATTTATATTTAACTATTATAATTAACTATTAAATAAAATAAAAATTACTATTAATAGTATTAGTTAATCATAATAGTTACTATATATATTAATTATTACTATTAATAGTATTATTAATTAATCATAATAGTTACTATATAAGTTAACTATTATTATTAATAGTATTAGTTAATCATTATACAATAAATGTTAATATTTAATATTAATAGTACTCGCTCCGTTTGAGAGTAAGAGTCTTACTTTCTATTTTTGTACGTCTCACTAAAAGTCTACTTCCTAAAAGGACAAATGATGAGAAAGAATTAATAGTGTTTTGGACAATTATACCCTCAACACATTTGCAATGTTTACCAATTTTCTATTGTGTATTTAATAAGTGTGCATAAACAAGATAGGACTCTTACTCTAGGGCGTAGGCAGTATTAATTAATTATAATAGTTAATATAGATGTTAATTATAACTATTAGTATTATTAGTGAATAATAATAGTTATTATATATGTTAATAAGTACAATTAATAATATTAGTTAATTATAATAATTATTTTAATTATTACTAAAAAATTAACACAAAACCAATCAACTTATTATTCCCTCCTATTCATTCTCTCTCATAATTTACTTTTACACTCACAACACTTACTTTACTTCCATCATTTATTAATCTCCGTGCAAATAGGAGGTAGGATTCTTACTCCGGGACGGAGAGGGTGATATTTAACCATTATAACTAACTAATACTATTAATAGTATTAGGTAATTATAATAGTTAAATATAATTGTTAACTATAATAGTTACAATATAAGTTTATTATTATTATTAATAGTATCAATTAATCATAATTGTTATAATTTATATTAACTATTACTATTAATTATATTATTTAATCATAATAGTTAATATATATGTTAATAATACTATTAATACCATTAAGTTTTTTAAATATTCATACAACAAACTTAAATATACTTCTAAATTAATTAAAAAACATATTTATTACAACTATGTACAACCAAAGCTATGAAAATATTTTGATTAATTTAAAATATACATATATTTTCAAATAAAATTATTATGTTAATTTATCAATTAAAAACATCAAATAGCGGATATTTTTACAAAAGGGCTTCTATTGGTTTTATTCGACGACTTTCGTCACAGTCTTAACGTCCGTTCCCATCCCGTTTCAACTGCGGGGGAGTGTTAGAATATATCCCGTCATCTTAGGGATATTATTCTGTACATAATTGTTATTGATTATCTCCTTAATTAAGTGTACATATCTTCTAGTATTGTATAGAGATTTGACTTCCCATGATAAGGTTAGTTACCTAAGGTAGTTATCAGTAGAGTAGGGATTTAGTTATGTATTTTGTATTTAATCAAGTTTGTGAATAAAGAATTGGTACGGAAAATAATTCTTAGAAATTCTTCTCACTCTTAAAATTAATATAATGGATATAAATGAAAATTTCAAATTTTTAACACTTATTTTAAGTTTAAAGGTTATGTAGTTTTAAACATACTAGTAGGTAACCCGTGCTCTGTACGGGAATCTATTCCGTTAATGTTTTCGTATTTTCCTTTTTTGATGTTTTTAATTGATAAATTAACATAATAATTTTATTTGAAAATATATGTATATTTTAAATTAATCAAACCATTTTCATAGCTTTGGTTGTACATAGTTGTAATAAATATGTTTTTTTAATTAATTTAGAAGTACATTTAAGTTTGCTGTATGAAGATTTAAAAAAACTTAATGGTATTAATAGTACTACCTCTGTCCCTAAATGAGTGTCCAAATTTCATTTTAAGGGACACTGAAAATCTCAACTTTATGTACAATTTTCTAGCAAATATTCATATATAATTTTGTAATCTCCTTTCCAAACATTTAGTTTTGCACGTATAAAGAGACCGGTGAAAAAAATTTCGAAAAAAAAACATTTAGGGACAAAGTTATGTTAAAAAAAGACACTCATTTTGGGACAAAGATTTTTTGAAAATGGACACTCATTTAGGGACAGAGGAAGTAATAGTTAACCTATATAGTAACTATTATGATTAAATAATATAATTAATAGTAATAGTTAATATATATTGTAACAATTTGAAAGAAGGGAGGAAGGAGAGAAAAACAGTGAAAAGAAGAGAGAACTATAAGGGGGGAAAAAAAATGTATCAAGGCATGCTGTAGAGGATTCGAACACGGGTGGGCACGGGGAAACGAATTCTTTAAGAAGTAAACCTTCACCACTATACCAGGATATCCACTTGGTATTTAATCAAGATCTAATATATATAACAAAATCAAAAATTTGGGGCCCTAAAATCGAGTAAAATTTTGGAGGCCCTAGGCGGCCGCTTCACTCGTCTTGCTACAGGCCCGGCCCTGAGGCCCAGCCCGGCCTTAAGGGGGGTTAAGTAAGGGCAACTGCCCGGGGCCCATAATATTAGGGGCCCCATTTTTCTCTAGGCTATAGTGTATATATATATATAGTATGTATCTGTTTTTTTATTTAACTATGGTAAATACTAGTATTGCTAAAAAATTATATCTAATTAAAGAATCAATCACCAATTACACAAAGAATGTGTTGAGAAAGTAACTGTCTATTAGTATTCTTTCTCGATTTAATTGCAAATACGTTACCCCTTAATCTCATCTCACATATTTGCACGTCTATTTCTCCTCCCCGCATTCAGCTCCCTCCCCCTTCCGGCCTTCTTTTCTTAATCATTGACGAAGATTCGAAGAACTGAAGAACAATCAACGATTTGTGCTTCCTCCGTTAATTGCAACATCACTTTCTTGAATGCTGATATGCAAAATAAAATGTTTTAAGTTTGTTCTTTTAATTTTTTTTCTATAGTTTTTTATGTTTTTTTCAATGGTTGTTAAATCTTTGATTTGCAATTGATCGAAAAAATCTCAAGGTTGTTCTTTCAATTTCTTGAAGGCTTTAACTATTATATAGATACTCATCCGTTTAAAAAAAAAATAGTCTCACTTTAGTACTCCCTTCGTCCCAGTTTAAGGTTCTTAATTTCCTTTTTGGTATGTCATAGTTTAAGGTTCTTAGTTGCTTTATTCCTTAAATGGCAAATGATGAATTGTGTTTTGGACATCCTTGTCCTCATAAAGTTCATATATTACAAAAAAACCATCACCTAAACAACTACTTTTCACCCACTTGCTTTATAAATGGACAATTATATCCTCCACCCACTACTATTCTTGACTCAAATTTGCCTTTGTTTCTTAATAAGCGTGTAAAGTTAAACTAAGAACCTTAAACAGGGACGGATGGAGTATGTGTTTTATTATTGTGATATACTTGGTTAAAATATTACTCCCTCCGTCCCAAAATGAATGTCAAAAAAATTAAAAATTGATGTTGATCAATAAGTAACCATTTTGGACATTTATTTGGGGACAAAGAGTATCGACAGTAATATTTTAACGGTGCATCATTTATTTAGTCTAATATTGTTTTTTCTTCATGTTTTGAACTTTTGAAGTATACTTTATAGCATGAGTGTAAAAAATAGCATTGTAGCATCATACAAACATAGTTGATTAATAGGGCCTCTTCATCTTATTTCGCCCCGGGCCTAATAAAAGCTAGGAACGGTCTGTTTTTTGAGTTCGCCTTGGCAGGTAATAACTGAAAATAAGTACCCTCTTTGTTCTTACAAAATTACTTATTCTCAGATACTCCCACTGTCCAGGAAAGATAGTCTTATTTTGACTTTTTACGATCAACAAAAATAAACTTTGACCAAACATTAGTGTCAATTTAATGATCACAATAAAATTCTAAAAATTGTTATTGATAAATCACTTAATGATTTATCAATTACCAAATTTTAGAATTTCGCTAGAATGATTAGATCATCACCAATGGTTGGTCAAAGTTCATTTTTGTTGGGAAAAAAAATATTAAAACGAGACTATCTTTCTGGAAAGGAGTATATTTTTTATTTGCCGAGTATTTATTTTTAGAATCAAGCATGTGTAAAGAAAAAGAAAAGGAAAGGGAAAAAAGAAAAGAGAGACGTGTCTATCTTTCCATTGTGCGTGGAAACTAAGTTACTAATGAAGAAATCACTGCTTAATGCGTTAATACAATCATTATAAAATAAAGCTAATTAGAATATTGTTTTTTGAATAATACAAGGGGCATAAAAAAGTCACAAAATTTTAGGTGTAATGATTTTATTGATGTTTTTAATTAGAGTGTGGCGGGTTCACTATCAATGCAACCAATAAAATATCGCCAACTCATTGTGTAAGCAAGATTTTATGACCATGTTTTGTACCCCTAGCATTCCAATTTGTATTTTTTTTTTTTTTACCAAGAAGCACCATCAAGCTGGATAGTGATTTTTCAAGGACACCAACCTTTTTCATTTTCCACTAAACAGGAAAAACGCATCTTCAATTTTTCTTTCTTTCTTTCTTTCTTCCCCCACCTTTTTTTTTCTTTCTAGGATTCCATTCAATTTATACTCATAGTACTTTAAATATAAATGACACGATCCATTATTTTTATTAAAACAGTTAATTTATTTTAATTCTTTGGGATATCTGATACATTTGTGAAAAAATATATGCATTTTTTAAGATATTAGAAATGTGTGGTGATATTTTCGTAAATAACTGACACTTGTTCCAAAACGCACGGTGACATATTTGAAAATAACCGAAACTTGCGTGATAATATTTTTGTAAATAATCAGAACTTATTGAAAATGTTGGGATTCATTAACACTACAATTGACACTCTTTAACACCTGCACTGACACTCTTTATACTACCATCGGCAATCTTTTACACTACCACTAATTAGGGATGGCAACGGGTCGGGTTCGGATCGGATCAGCCCTGATCTGAATCCTAAATCTGTCGATCTGAATCTGACCCGATCTGAAAATCTAAAAAACCGTGGTCGATCCGACCCGAATATATTAAAAGTCTATTTTTTTAAGCTTAAATTTATTTGAGTAAATTTTATATTTAAGCATAATATTGAATGTTCTACAAAGAATAGTTTTAAAATTATCAAAATCCTTCTTACAAACACAAATATAGAAATACAATTTAGGAAAATATTAAATATATTTTATTTATATTTTAGATTAACCTTTTATTTAGGGTTCGGATCGGGTTTCGTTCGGATCACTAGGGTCGGGTCGGGCTCGGTCGAATCATCAACATGATTTGAATCCGATCCGAACCCGATCGGATTTTAGAAAATGAAAACCAAACCCTAATTTTTCGGATCGAATTGCCTTCGGTTCAGATCGGATTCAGTCAAATTGCCATCCCTACCACTAATGATACTATTTTACTCACATACTGACACTCTTTAATGCACACAATAATGATACTTTTCGACACACACTGACAGTCTATATATATATATATATGTATATATATAATAGGAAAAACTGCAAATATAGTACCTGAACTATTGGGGTTATTTTGGATTTGGTACCTAGACTCTCATTTTTTGCACCCGTCATACTCAAACTCTAATTTTTACTGTATCCGACATACCTACCACTAACGACATCCACTTTTTTCCGTTAAGTTAGTCATGTGCCATACATGTGACTAAATTTTAAGGGTAAAGATGTCAATTCTAAAATATCCTCACACCCTTCTTCCCCAAAACCCTCCGACTACGACACCACCCCTCCGACTCCCTCCGCCGAAGAAATTTCCTTCTCAATCCATTTTCTGAATCTTCATCGAAGAAATTTCCTTCTCAACGCCAAGTTTATAAATACCTTCATCAACAATCGATTTTCTCATCAGTTTGTAAACAACCTCTTTGCCATAACCGTTTGAAATCATACACTCGGTAATGAATTTCAAATCGATCATCGCAATCGCCGACGCATCTTCAACATCCGCAATTAGTCTATCCATAACTCAAATCTCATCCTCCGATTCATCGCCAAAATCAGATAAACTAGGCCGAGTTGAAGCAAGTGCAGAATGAGACGACACAATTGACGACCGAGTTGAAACCGATTCAGGATCCAAACAAGCTCGATTCATCGACAAAATCTGATAAAACTCCTTCTGCAACCGTTTCTGATCAGGGATGAAATCTTCGGTGGAGTCTAGGAGAGTGAAAGGGTCTTCGTCGGAGGGGTGGTGTCGTAGTCGCCGGAGGGTTTTGGGGAAGAAGGGGGTGAGGATATTTTAGAATTGACATCTTTACCCTTAAAATTTAGTCACATGTATGGCATATGACTAACTTAACGGAAAAAAGTGGATGTCGATAGTGGTAGGTATGACAGATACAGTAAAAAATAGTGTTTGGGTATGACGGGTGCAAAAAATGAGAGTCCAGGTACCAAATCCAAAATAACCTCAATAGTTCAGGTACTATATTTGCAGTTTTTCCTATATAATATATGAGAGTCTTTATTCATTCTCTCATCACGCCACGTGGATTTATGACGTGGAATTCCACCTGGCATTCATGATGTTTTCATTCAATAGCTTTAGTCAATTAATCATGATGACAATTTACATCGTAATTCAAAATTTAAACTTCTCTAGAGTATAGCAACAAAACTCAAATCAAAGTTATTCCCTAATTTTCATTTTATGCATTTTTAATGTTTATTAAACTGTATTTTATAATTCACATTTTTATTATGACCCGTCGAGTATCGACGGGTGACAAACTAGTTTTTAATACACTCTGACACTTAATATAAGTGTCAGTTTTACTGTTTATAACTGTCATATTAAATTTTGATTAGTCACAGTATGAATGGTTGACACTTTATAACATTTACTATGTAGTCGTGCTTTTGAAAAAAAAAAATCATTTCTCTTAAACATATATATACTCTTTCTGTCCCAAAATAAATGTTATAGTTGACAAGTTAATGTGTTTGTGCTTTTAGTTGTGTTTTCTTGATTGCCCCAATCTATTCATTTAGGTAAAGTAACACCTCCTATGACATTCTAATGTTTGTGCGTATTATAATGGGTAGTATAGGAAGATCACGAATTCATACTCCATTTTTAGTAAGATGACGTTTATTTTGGGACAAACGAAAAAAAAAATAGGACATTTATTCCGAAACAAAAGGAGTACAAAATACGTTTCTCATAAGACCTCCACGATATATTTGATCTAAAATTAAATTTTTATTTAGTTAACATGACTATTGTCAATTGAGATCCCAAAACCTACCCCACCAAATCAATATCATGGTTCAAAATCTTCAACTTTTGTCAAACCTTGTTCTTGCCTCGACCTAAACCGTAAAAATCAAACGAACCTAGTTAACAAACTAAAATAAAAATATTTATAAGGCTAGGTAATTCGTCCCAACCAAAAGAATATCCATTTCTTTAGAAACCTACACCAGAAAATTCATTTTACAAAAATAGTCCTTGCTTTAAAAAAAGAAAAAAGAAAAAACATAGTCCAAGAACGCAAAATCATGGGAAAAGCGCGTTTTTTCAAAAGCTTAGGAAAAACGTGTTTTAAAAAAAAACACGGTGGCATTATTGTAAATAATCAGAACTTCTCAACGGTTCTGGATATAATTATAAAACCTTCTGGATATGATATTGATAGCCAGAACCTTTAAAAGTGATAGCCAGAAGGGTCATTTTTGTAAATAATCGGAACTTCTCAACGGTTCTGGATATTAATATAAAGCCTTTAAAAGTGATAGCCAGAAGGGTCATTTTTGTAAATAATCGGAACTCCTCAACGGTTCTGGATATTAATATAAAGCCTTCTGGATATGAGATTGATAGCCAGAACCTTTGAAAGTGAGGGTCCTGGATATCAATATAAAGCTTTCTGGATATCAATATAAAGTCTTCTGGATATGAGATTGATTGCCAGAACCTTTGAAAGTGATAGCCATACGGTTTTTGTTGGGTATGCTTATTATAAACCACTCTTTTTACCTAGATTTGATTGATCCCATAACCTAATTTTTACTTTTTGTGGACTTTAGAATATATTGTAAGAAGTGTTAAACTTCATTTTTAGAATAGTCCATTTTAGTTGAATAGGCTTTAGATTGATAGGTCTTAAAAAATTTCTAAGTCTGGAAATTTCAAGGTCAAGATCTTGACATTGAATATCTTGACCGCAGGTCAGTCACTCGACCGCATGTCTCTTGACCGCAAAATCTCGACCGCATTTGAAGATAGTCCAAGTAACCAAGTTCGTTTCAAACTTAACCATGGTCACACTGGTGTCCAAAACTATGGTTAGTTTAGAACGTTGCAAAATTCAAATTTCAAATTTGAATACAACTGTCAGTTGGACCACCATTACTCTACAACAAAAGGACAACTCAGACTGAGCTCCAATCAGAATTCAACAGCTCATTGTCCTTCAACTTGGACCCCAAGTATTTCAAACGGCTAGTCTCTCATTCAAGGCTATAAATAGACCTTGAGTTCTTCATTGAACATTGCTGAGATTCTAAGAGAGAAATTGCTATTGAAATTCTTGGTGATTGAAGACCATACTCAAGATTTCCAGAATCCTTTGAATCTTCAAGCGTTCACCTTCAAACCTTCAAAGATCTCCAGCAACATTCAAGATCATCTCAAGCCTTGTAATACATAAGATTCATTAGGCTCTACAATCACTTAGATTTTAATGAGCTTTTGATTCTTATACACACACTCACCCCGATTGATTAATCACATAGATTGAATCATTAGGGATACACTGGTCTAAGTCTAGGATTTGCTCTTCATAAAAAATAGGTGTTGATTCAATACTTCATCTCTGTAATTTGTACTCAAGTGAATCAATATATACCTCATTCAAAATCTAAGACTGACCATCTTGGTAAAGGACGTATATCTTTTAACATATCGAATCTTTCAAAATCATTGTGTCATTTACTTACTGATCTTTACTTTCTGCAAATTTACTTTAAGTTTTGTTCATCTTGTTCTTCATTGTTCATATTAATCTTGTTTGTCGTTTAGTGTTTGATCTTTTCAGATATTCAAATTATTGTGAATTGTGTTTGTATGTTCTCCATATTGCCTAAGCTAAAATCTGACTAACTTATCATTTTCGCCAAACTTTCTTGACAACAACTTTTAAACTCTCAACCTCTATCTTGACCGCACCCCTTGACCGCAATCACTCGACCGCATTCTGGTCGGCCGTGAGTGCTGATTTATAACTTATTGTTTTTGGTTAAAACTAACTCTACCTCATTTCTATCGAAAACTTCCGATGTGCAAGTGTTCATATTACACTTGACCGCGTGGTTTTCATTGACCGCAAAATCCAAGTTGTAAGCATAAGGATGAATTTTGAAAAAAGATTGAATTTTAAAGTAGGCTATTCAACCCCCCCCCCCTCTAACATCCTTTTCATACCCTTGTTGTGTCTTTGGGGCCAACAGTTTTGAAAAACACGTTTTTCCTAACCAACAGAAAAAACGCGTTTTACAAGAGACCAACTCGTCCAACAATGACTTTGACCTTTAAAATTATCATATTCCTATATATTTTACGAAACAAAAAGTGTACAAAGTTAACAGTAATTGTTGTTTTACAGCTTTGCTATTCATTATTTTTTCCTAAGGGTCATTTTCCCCCAAGAAACTCTCTTATGGTTGACAGTTATTTTGTGATGGGAGAGTATATTTTACTAGTAAATGTTGGAATAAAAAACAGTAGCAGCAACAGATTAATATGATTTAACCAGGAGTAGATCATGCAAGAACAGTAACGATTAATTAAGCCAAGAGCAAACAGATCCAGCAAGAACAATAGCAACAGTAGAACAAACAGAAACAGAAAATAGAGTTAGAACACTTATCAATCAGATCGAGTCGCCTTTGGAAAGACTTCCCTAAGAAGAATTATTGCCCCCTACTGGTGCTGCTTCGGGTCCAGGAAAATTCTTCCGAGGATGAAACGATCACAGAAAACGTACCAAGAGAGGTCGCACAGCAGGTACGGATTCAACTTCGGTCCTATCTCAGTCGCCTGAATCTCACCGCCGTTAACACACAAACTGGAACTTATAGCAGAATAACGAGAGCAAAAAATAGCAGAGTATTTTCGTACATTGGTATTCTGGGAAGCGGGGACGTTTTTATTTATACACAATTATAGTTCAGAATTTGACAAGGAGACGGACTCCTAATTCTGATCAACTCAAAGAGTTTCAGTCTTACAAAGAAAGAAACTACCACAGTTAAGTCCTGTTAGGATTCTGACGGGCTTAACTAATTTCGTTAGGGACCAAATAGCACTCAAATGAATTTTGTCCAAAAAGATACGCCCACGAACCGAACCATTCGCCCAAATGCCCTTAGCCCGTGCCCGTGCCCGGCCCGGCCCGGCCCAACCGAGCCGAGCGAGCGAGCGCGCGTGTGTAGGGAAAGGTTCAAGTCCACCTCACATGTAACTTGAACATGAGTGTATGAAGTGCCAAGTAATTTATGGCCCTTCAACTACCCATCTCATTCCCATGTGGGATGGCATAAAATCCTTTTATATCACCAACAAAAGGGGAGTCTTTGCCTTTCTATCCCATGTGGGATGACAATCAACCCATTTAATTATTGGCATTTAAGACTTATTAATGGCTATATTTGAGGTCTAATTACTATAGATTCCACCCATAATTTGGCTTTCACCAAAACATCATTTTGCTTCATGGTATAACATAGAATGTGTATAAACATTGACTTTGGTCAAACTCAATAGGACCCACAAATGGGACCCACCTAAAGTTCCCAAAGCCAAAAACTTCCAATAATCCCCCACAAGTCCATAGTGATAAGACGTGTAGAGATTATCCATGTCGTGCTTTCAGTAGAATGGTACCTTCCAGCTTGAACCGCTACCTTAGTTAGTCAATGCACACCTCCACAGGACCAGATGAACGGGTGTCTTGAATCTGGTTCCTTTGAGTGTAGAGGCCTTTGTTGGTAACAACACGGCAAAGGCTATGATAGGCCCTCTATCGTAGAATTGACGCATATAGGCCATACGTCCCGATCCTCTATCATAAGTGCTTTCAAGGAATAACCCATTTCCTCTAATTGCGGCCACACAACAACACTTATTTAGTTGGGCATCTTCGAAGATGTACTGCTATCAACTTGTCTAAAAAGACTCGATCCCATTCAAAGCCTTAAGCATTTACTATACTGGCAGTAATGAGCACCCTCCAGGTTATTCAGGGGATAGACTCAGACATTTAACACGTCAATCTATTTAGGTGCTCTGATCCATCCCACAGCTTGTTATTACCATATTGAACCTTCTTCGTGGGATCTCCACTCAGATAGGTTGGGTTGCTACTGCGTTTGAATCAGACGGGGTTCAGCCCCATCCGCAACCTGGATTTAACAACAAGAATATATACAAGTCCTTTTGTTAAAGGATCATCTGTGTTATCCTTGGTACCAACATAATCAACAGCTATCACCTTTCGAGACACTAAACCCCTTATAGATTTTAATCTAATTTGGATGTGTCTCCTTGTTTTGCAGTTGTACTTGACACTCTTCAGTTTCTCAATTGTGGCAGTATTGTCACAATGTACAGAGACCATTGGAATAGGCTTGCTGACCATGGGTAACTCGGACATAAATCCGTGTAGCCATTCAGCTTCTAATCCAGTAGTGTCAAGAGAAACTAGCTCGGCCTCAAAAGTAGACCTAGACAACAGAGTTTGTTTTGTAGACCTCCAGGCGACTACAGCTCTGCCTAAGGTAAAAACATACCCTGTACAGCCATAACTCCCAGAGTTTAAGGCTATCCAGCTAGCATCACTATATCCTTCAAGAACAGCAGGATATCTCTTGTAATGCAGCCCAAGGGAAATGGTTCCCTTCAAGTACCTAAGGACTCTATCAAGAGCCTCCCAGTGTGCTTTATTTGGACATTGAGTGTATCTAGCCAACCTTGTAACTGAGTAGGAAATATCTGGTCTAGTACAATTGGCAAGATACATCAAACTTCCAATGATTTGAGAATATCTTAACTGAGCAACTGGTACTCCTCCCTCATTCTTAGTAAGTTCCACAGAAGGATCATATGGGATCTTAGCAGTTTTATAGTTCTTATAACCAAATTTCTCCAATATACTTTCAGTATAATGAGACTGCGAAATGGTTATGCCTTCAGTTGAGCGAGTCAACTTTAGGCCAAGAATCACACTTGCTTCTCCCATATCCTTCATCTCAAACTTACTTTTCAAGAATGATTTAGTTGCATCAATTATCCTCATATTAGTTCCAAACAAAAGAATATCATCAATATATAGGCACAAGACAATACTACTATCACCTTCAGTCTTGATGTAGACACGCTTATCAAACTCATTAGTAATGAAGCCAAACGATGAGATAACTTTGTCAAATTTCTCATGCCGCTGCTTTGGGGCTTGTTTAAGTCCATAAAGTGACTTAACAAGTTTACAAACCTTTTTCTCATTACCAGATACTACAAATCCTTCAAGATGTACCATATAAATTTCCTCCTCAAGATCGCCATGCAAGAAGGCGGTCTTTACATCCATTTGGTGGATGGGAAGATCATACAAAAGCCAATGCTATAAGCATTCGAATTGTAGTCATCCTAGCAACAGGTGAATAGGTATCGAAATAGTCTATTCCCTCCATTTGTTTGAATCCCTTAGCAACCAATTAAACTTATCAACGGTACCGTCAGGTTTGAGTTTCCTCTTAAAGACCCACTTACATCTGATTGCCTTGTATCCAGGAGGTAGATCAACTAATTCCCATGTCCCATTTGAGACAATAGAATCAATTTCACTTTTCACGGCGTCCTTCCATTGCTTAGCATCTAGAGATGCCATTGCCTCTTTGAAGGTAGTAGGATCACCCTCGATATTGAAAGTGATATAATCACTTCCGTAATCCTTGGTAATCCTAGCTCTCTTACTCCTTCTCGGTTCATCCTCATTCTCAAAATGAGAAACAACATAATTAACCCCCACATTTGTCATCTCTTCCACTTGAGCGGTAATCGAACTTGTGTTAGTGGTTGATTCTCTAGGAAGTCCGTCCTTCATTGGAAACACATCCTCATAAAATGTTGCATCACGTAACTCAACAATTGAGTTCACATCCATGCCAGAGATTTCAGATTTGATGATAAGAAATCTCAATGCATAGCTTGTTTCAGAATATCCTATAAAGATTGCATCAACTGTTTTTGGACCAAGCTTCTTTCCTTTGTGTTCAGGGACAAGTACCTTGCAAGGCACCCCCACACTTTTAAGTATTTTTCAAGCTTGTCTTTCTACCTTTACAAAGTTCAAATGGACTTTCTGCCTTATGTTTAGGAGGAACTCTATTCAGAATATGGCAAGCCGTATTCAAAGCTTCTCCCCACATATACTTAGGCAATCCCGAACTTATTAGTAGACTGTTGATCATATCTTTAAAGGTTCTATTTTTACGTTCTGCAATACCATTAGATTGAGGTGAGTATGGAGGAGTTTCTTCATGAACTATGCCATTTTCTTGACAATAACGCGAGAAATAGTTAGATTCATATTCGCCACCTCTATCGGATCTTAACCGTTTAAGTTTCTTGCCAGTTTGATTTTCTGCTTCATTTTTAAATATAATGAATTTTTCCAATGCCTCATCTTTACCATTTAGTAAGTAAACATAACAGTACCTACTACAGTTATCAATGAAAGTGATAAAGTATTTCTTTTTATCTTTGGTCAACACTCCATTAAATTCACAAATATCAGTATGAACTAAATCTAGAATTTTTGAGTTTCTAGTAACAGATTGAAACGGCCTTCTTACAGATTTAGCTTCAACATATACATGACATTTAGAACTTTTATCAATCGCATGCTTAGGAATAATATCTAAGTTCATCATTCTTTTTACAGAATCAAGATTAATATGTCCTAAACGACCATGCCACACATTTGAAGATTCAATTGCATAAGAAACGGGATAATCAATAAAACTATTATTAATCTGAGTACTAAAATCACTATCAACTCTAATTTTAAATAAACCATCCGAAGCATAACCTTTTCCTATAAAACTACCAGAATCCAAAATAATAACCCTATTACATTTAAATGAAAACTCAAATCCTTCTCTAACTAAACATGAACCACTAATGATATTGCGACGAATGTCAGGAACGTGATGCACTTGTTGCAAGGTCAGAATGCGTCCATTAGGAAACTTCATGTCCACGCGTCCAGTCTCAAGCACCTTTGCAGCACTAGAATTCCCCATCGTCACTGATCTCCCACGTTCAGGATGGTAAGACACAAATAGCAATTTATCATCACAAACGTGCACATTTGCCCCAGTATCTATCAACCACTCATTGGGTTCATAAACAGTAAAGATTTCAGGATTAGAGGTTACATACTTGGTAATATCGCTAGTGAGAGCATCAACTTCAAGCGGGGTCACACCATCAATAGGATCAACACCATTGGACGGTCCAGTAACCATGTTCGCCTGTCCTTGACCAGTAGAGCTTTGTCCCACTTTTCCTTTCTTGGGGCAGTCCCTAGAAAAGAGTCCAACTGTTCCACAATTCCAGCAGGTTTTGTTTGCTTTTGGCTTTTTCTGGATATGTTTATTAGGTTTCAGCTTATCATTATTATCCTTAGAGCCAGATTTCTCAAACTTCCTCTTGTTCTTATTAGCAGTGATCACATTGGCTTTAGCCTCCGTAGGTAAGCTAACACCGTTACTATGGTTCACTTCCTGGATCGATATTGCATTCATCAAATCATTGAGTGTCAAGCTTCCAGTACGGTGTTTGAGAGACATACCGAATTCCTCCCAAGAACGAGGAAACTTCTCAATGATTGACATGACTACAAACTTCTCAGGAAGTTCCATAGCCCCATCCTTGAGTGATTGCAATATGATCTAGAATTCATGCACTTGATCAGTAACAGATTTCCCTTCAGTCATACGATACTTAAGGAACTTAGACACGCAGTACTTTTCAACACCGACATCATCATTGTTATACTTTGTGTTAAGCGTTTCCCACAACGATGCAGTAGTGAGGGGAGCAGAACAATACACATCGAAGAGCACATTCGACAGAGCCAAAAGAATGCATCCTCGAACAACATCGTCCCTCACCCTCCACTGTTTAGCAGCCTTCGTTGTTTCAGGGTCCTTCTCATCAATGACAGGGCACTTTTTAGTTAGCATACCAGTCATCCCCTTAATTGACAACCAGATTTTCATCCGTTCCTGCCAGCGCTTAAAGTTGTTACCAGCGAACTTCTCTGGCAGATCGGAAGTGTCACCAAGGGACTTGAATGGAGCGTTAGCATTACTTGAACCAGACATGATTATTAATTCTTCTTAGACTGTTGGAATAAAAAACAGAAGCAGCAACAGATTAATATGATTTAACCAGGAGCAGATCATGCAAGAACAGTAACGATTAATTAAGCCAAGAGCAAATAGATCCAGCAAGAACAATAGAAATAGTAGAACAAACAGAAACAGAAAATAGAGTTAGAACACTTATCAATCAGATCGAGTCGCCTTTGGAAAGACTTCCCTAAGAAGAATTATTGCCCCCTACTGGTGCTGCTTCGGGTCCAGGCAAATTCTTCCGAGGATGAAACGATCACAGAAAACGTACCAAGAGAGGTCGCACAGCAGGTACGGATTCAACTTCGGTCCTATCTCAGTCGCCTGAATCTCACCGCCGTTAACACACAAACTGAAACTTATAGCAGAATAACGAGAGCAAAAAATAGCAGAGTATTTTCGTGCATTGGTATTCTGAGAAGAGGGGATGTTTTTATTTATACACAATTATAGTTCAGAATTTGACAAGGAGACGGACTCCTAATTCTGATCAACTCAAAGAGTTTCAGTCTTACAAAGAAAGAAACTGGCACAGTTAAGTCCTGTTAGGATTCTGACGGGCTTAACTGAATTTCGTTAGGGACCAAATAGCACTCAAATGAATTTTGTTTGAAAAGATACGCACACGAACCGAACCATTCGCCCAAACGCCCTTAGCCCGAGCCCGGCCCGGCCGAGCCGTGCGAGCGAGCGTGCGTGTGGGGAAAGGTTCAAGTCCACCTCACATGTAACTTGAACATGAGTGTATGAAGTGCCAAGTAATTTATGGCCCTTCAACTACCCATCTCATTCCCATGTGGGATGGCATAAAAGCCTTTTATATCACCAACAAAAGGGGAGTCTTTGCCTTTCTATCCCATGTGGAATGGCAATCAACCCATTTTATTATTGGCATTTAAGACTTATTAATGGCTATCTTTGAGGTCTAATTACTATGGATTCCACCCATAATTTGGCTTTCACCAAACCATCATTTTGCTTCATGGTATAACATAGAATGTGTATAAACATTGACTTTGGTCAAACTCAATGGGACCCACAAATGGGACCCACCTAAAGTTACCCAAAGCCAAAAACTTCCAACAGCAAAGTTATTACCACTTTCGTCTTAAAATAATTATTTTTAAAAAACATTTAATAGAAGACTATAGACATTTATTAAAGACTAAAGAGCTCTACCTCAAGCGGTATCTAGTTTTAGCTTCTCAAGAGATCATGAGTTCGAATCCAGTTAAAGATTTGTGTTAGCCTATTTATAAACTCAGTTGTAGCTTTCATAGTATTATAATAAATAAATAAATAAATAAATAAATAACATAGAGAAAAAGTGGACATTCATTAATGTCCATAATTAATGAAACATAATACAATAACAATGAGTTAATAAAGTTAAACAAATGTAAGAAAGAGTGATTGACCGTTACTCCCTCCGTCTCAAATTATATGTCGTTTTGGAGTGTTTCACACATATTAAGAAATACCATTAATGCATGTGTGAAGAAGACCCAAATACCCCTAAAGTAATTCAACTACCTAGGTAATTAAATGGTTAGGTAAGAGATAGTTCACTATCATTATTAAGGGTATAATTGGTATAGAGCAATAAAAAAGCTTTGAAAATAGTGAAACGACAAATATTTTGAGACAAAATTTTACTCCCAAAACGACATATATTTTGAGACGGAGGGAGTACTTCTTAATTCAGTCAGATTCCTCTTTCTTCTTTCTTTATTCTATAGTATGTACGTGGGACGAAGAGGTGCCCTCTTAATACTAAATTCCATCCATATTCTTATGTCACTAAGTTCAAGAAAATCTTTAAATGCAAGCTTGGAAATATTTTATAATTAAAAATTATATAGTTAAAATAATCATTAAAAACTTTAATTGTCGTATTAGGGTGTCAAAGTGTGACAAAATGAATTAATTAATTTACATCAAGGTTCTAAAAAAGGCTAGGCGGTCGCTAGGCGCTGCAGCAGGCCTAGCGCCTAGGCGGGTCTAAAAGGACTTAGTCGGGGGCGAGAATTCTGAAATAGTTATAATATCTTAGGCGGGACTTAGGCGCTTCATGAATGCCTAGCGCCTAGGCGGCCTAGACGGACGTCTTTTAGAACACTGATTCACATATTAAAAAATGCGTAACTTTTTGCATTGTTGAACAGCCTTGTCGATGATTGCCCCTACTTGAGTACATTAGGCAGAAAATTTGTTATTAAAAAAAAAGTTGCAGAGCCTTTCTTTCAAATAATAAATTAAAAAATGAATAGTCTATAATCAATTAGATTTATTAATGATCATGGTAGTACACAAATAAAGCAATTACTTGTCCACTACCTTTCTTTTATGTGTAGGTCCACAGGAAAGCTTTTTATTTTTGGGGAGGGTTACCCTAAACCTTTCTAGTAGTGGATGCAGTTTAGAATTTAAGGAAAAAAAATGTTTATAAAATTTTGCTCATAAATTTTAATTATCAAATATTATTTAAATATTAAAACTGTGAGTTAAAGTGTTGATACATTTTAATATTAATTATTGATTTGATTCTCAATTAAAATTTTGTAAACAAGTTTTTATATAAGTATTTTATAACACTAACATTGCTTTCTATCCGTCCCATTTATATCGGTCATGTTTGATTTTTTTGGTTAACACAAGTAAATTTTGATTAAACATTGATGTCAATTTAGTCATCTTAGTGAAAATCTAAAAAATGCTATTAATAAAACACTTAATTATTTATCAATAACAAATTTTAGAATTTTACTAAGATTACTAGATTGACAATAATATTTGGTCAAAGTTTACATGTGTTCGCTGAAAAAGTAAAAAAATGGCTAATATAAATAGGACGGACAGAGAGTAAAGTATTTGGCTAGCTAGTTGGGGATCAAAAGAAGTCAAACAAAGAATAGTTATTTAGCTTGTGTCAGAGGATCATAAATACTCCTTCCCTCCCGTTCCAGCTCACTTGAGACTTTTTGATTAAAACTGGTCAATTTAAGGTCGGTTTGACCAACACTTTATAGAAATATTTATGTTCCAAAAAACTTTTTAAAAATTGTTATTCAGAGGATTTTAAATGGTGGTCATTTTACATTTTTTTAATTTTTGTTCGGATCATAAATATTTTTATAAAATGTTGGTCAAACCGACCTTAAGTTGACCAGTTTTGGTCAAAAAGTCTCAAGTGAGATGGGACGGATGGAGTAAACAAGAAGGGTTTGATTAAAGAATAACCAAGATTAGTACAACGAAAACACATAATAATAGGCCAAAATACATCCAACGAAAACTAGCTACTAGTTTTAGAATCTTAGAATAATAAACAACTCATCAATCATATAAAATAAGGTAAAAATATTGATCAACAACAGCTCATGTTGGTCATGTTTAATTGTAAACCAACGGCTCAAGCCTCGTGGTGTTACAAAGTAAAAGCATTAAGACAACTTGTAAGCCAAAAGTCCTTACATGTAAATGACCTTATATAGATTCTTATAAAAACAGCTAATTAATAGATCATACATTGTTTTTATTCAAGACAAAACTCGCGTGCACACATGGAAGACCCGTTTCATTCATGAGGTGGGTTTTTTGACCCACCCGACCCGATCCACGAACCGACTTCATGACTTAGGGGGCGATTCTGCCACGTGGCAGCCTCTCATAGGTCTTTTTTTTTTTAATATATATATATATATATATATATATATTATTTTTTTCGTTTTGTCAAAAATAATAGTTACTATAACTAAATGTAACAGTTTGTATACATAAAAGTAATACATATATACAGAAAAAGTAATAGTGTTTTTTTTTATGTTTTCTTCGTTTGTCAAAAGTAATACTTATTACAACTAAACTTTAACGAACGTGTTACTTATATGTAACAGTGTTTTTACATAATTGTAACACATATGTATAGAAAAAGTAGTAATTCAACCATTTACATTTTTAGAGCTAAAAACACTTGATTAGTATTACATGTAAAAGTATTACATTATCTATAGAAATATGTTATAATTTCTTTTATTAAAGTGTTACATTTACTTGTACAAACAATTACATTCATGTATATGAGTTGTTACTTTTCAAATGTTAATTTCTTTCAAAAAATTAAATCAAAATACACAATATTTTACATTTTTGCAAAAGCACTATTACATTTCAGTATAAATGATAATTACATTTAGATATTGTTTGGGTTACACGTAATTATAGTTAGTATTACTTTTGAAAAATGGGTAAAACGAGTTTTTATTTTTGTAAAACATGTGTTACGTTTACTTATGAACAATGTTACTTTATATGTATACAGTCATTACATTAAGTTATGGTAACTATTACTTTTGGTAAACGACGGAAAAGTCGAAAAAAATATATAAAAACTCATTTTTTATTTTTTTTTTATTTTTTTTTTTGGGGGAGCAATGGTGCTAGAAGAATTCTGCAAAAAAGAACTCTAAAATACAGAATATATAATAAACAGAATTAAACTTAAAGTAATAAACTGGAAATGATCAAACAGAAACTGGAATGGAGTATATGTGTCGAGCCGTGTGTTAGACACACTGTCCTTAAGACTTATTCGCCCCCTCGCCGTGAGTGCTTGAGGATGTCGTTGGACGCTAGTCTCCCAGGATTACTGGCACGAACCGGATGCTTCCCTGCACTAAGAGACTCCGGCGAATTGAGGTTGTCCCTGGACAGTATCACCACAAATGCAGATGCAAGAGGAGGCCAAAGAAGGAATGACAAAATGCAACAAAGGAGAGGGTGTGAGAGATTGCTGAAAAATGTGTTTTCTTTCTGTGTTTTTCGTATGTTATCTCTGTGTTCTTGATGCTCTATTTATACCAGTCCAAGAGCAGTTCAATAGCCAGAATTTAATTAAAAAAGATAAGCCTAATCCTTTGTTAATTACTGAGATGATAAGGCTTGGCTCTTCACTTTGCATTCTTGTCAGATGGGATGAATCTGTTTCTGTGCAAAATTTTGACTGTAAATGTCAAAAATAATAGCAAAAGGTGAGCTAGCGCGGACAAGCCAAATTGATGCTACATTCGTGTCCGCAAGTGCACACATGAGTTCGATGGTACCAAGCCAATTTGGGTCCATGATTTGCACCCCCCTGCGCGCGAGAGAGAGCCTCTATGCCATACAAGCTTGAACACTACTCAAGTGCCCAAGCCTTTATACTAGCTTCCTTTTATATTTTTTTCCAATGTGGGATAAAACCAATATCCCCATTTCAACCCACCAACTTCAAGCCTTTGTATCTTATTCATCCCAACACCAAATTGGACAAATGAATACATTATCTCAATGTTCTCATGGAGTAGAACACAAACCCACAAGCAGCTTTGTCATACGACAAATTATTTATCACGGAAATAAATCATATTTCCTTCACATAATACACAAAAATACAATATTTTTCCAACAATTCCCCACATGAAGGAAATTATGAGGAATTTGGTGATAAAGTCCAACAGTTGAAAACCTGCATAGGATAGGTATGGGATTGCCCTTTGAAACTTCCCTTGTAGAAGTATGCTTATTCTACTCGCTAATCAGTAGACACGATGTCATTGAACTGTCAGTTTTTTGTGTAACCAGTCATATACGTTACACAGGTATCTCCCTAACACAATTCAGTTCTCATAGTTGTGTCCATTTGTGGCCATGGAACACAATGCCTGGTTCTGTGAGAGGGTCTAAGAATTGAGCCTCACACAATTCTCCTCGAAGAGGCCCCACTTCTCTCTCACATATGTGATTCTTCTAAGTAACCCGGTTTACTCTATAAGAATCATTAAAAGCCATAGGCTTAACCTTATTAATCTCGGGATGTCACTTTTAGGAATGGGTATGGGGTTAATCCCCACAGTGACGCTACAAGTCTTTTAACGGTTAGGTGGTCCCTTTTGAACCTAGATCTTGGGATCTCCAGTCAGCTAGGTTGGGTTTTCCGGCGTGGTTAACTTCTCAAGAGGCTTTAAACCCATTCCCCTTGTCGATCTCGCAACTACCTCTCTATTTAACCCTTTGGTTAACGGATCCGCTAAGTCATTCACATAGTCAATGGAAATGGTACCAGTTGAGAGTAGTTGTCTTATGGTATTATGTCTTCGACGTATATGTCTCGACTTACCATTGTACATGTTACTTTGTGCCCTACCAATTGCTGATTGACTATCACAGTGTATACAGATTGGTGGCACTGGCTTTGTCCATCTTGGAATATCTTCTAGGAATTGGCATAGCCATTCCACTTCTTCCCCACATTTGTCCAATGCTATAAACTCAGATTCCATCGTGGATCTAGCTATAACAGTCTATTTAGAAGATTTCTATGATATAGCCGCGTCTGCTAAAGTGAATACATATCCACTTGTAGACCTTGAGTCTTGGATATCTGATATCCAATTAGCATCGCTATACCCTTCAATCACTGCTGGATGTCTAGTATAATGTAATCCATAATCACGAGTATATCTCAAGTACCTAAGTACTCTCACTATACCCTTCCAATGATCTTCTCCAGGATTACTTGTGTACCGACTCAGTTTGCTAACAACATAAGCAATATCTGGTCTTGTGCAACTCATCAGGTACATTAGACTTCCAATAATCCTTGAATATTCTGATTGAGAAACTGATTCTCCTCGATTCTTTGATAGATGTTGACTTGGGTCAATTGGAGTACTAGCTCTTCCATTGTCATCTTTGCTAAATTTCTCAAGAATTTTATCCACATAATGATCTTGACTCAATACAATTCCATTGGATATTCTGGAAATTTTCACTCCAAGGATCACATCCGCTAGACCCAGATCTTTCATGTCAAACTTCGAGTTCAACATATCTTTTGTGGATTTGATCATCTTGTCACAACTTCCTATGATAAGCATGTCGTCTACATAAAGACACAAAATGACATAGCCATTTTCAGTGTTTTTAGTATAAACACACTTGTCACATTCATTTATCTTGAATCCACTTTCCATCATGGCTTGATCAAACTTTTGATGCCATTGTTTTGGTGCTTGTTTTCAGCCATATAATGACTTAACTAATTTGCACACTTTCTTTTCTTGCTCTGGTGCAACAAACCCTTCAGGTTGTTCCATGTAAATCTCCTCATCTAAATCACCATTCAGAAAGGCAGTCTTTACATCCATTTGATGCACTTCAAGATTACGCAATGCGGCAATTGCTAGCACAACTCTGATTGACGTTATTCTTGTGACAGGAGAATACGTATCAAAATAACCCAGGCCTTCTTTCTGTCTGTAACCTTTAATTACAAGTCTGGCCTTATATTTGTCAATCGTGCCATCTGGTTTCATTTTCCGTTTGAAAATCCACTTATATCCAAGTGGTTTGCTCCCCGGATGAAGATCCACTAACTCCCAAGTGTGATTTTGCAAAATGGAATCAATTTCACTTTTGATGGCTTCTTTCCACAAAGGTCCTTCTGAAGAACTCACAGCTTCTTGATAACTTTGTGCTTCACTTTCTAGCATATAAGTTAGAAAATCCGTCCCAAAGGATTTTTCTACTCTAACCCTTTTGCTACGTCGAAGTTCTACCTCTTATTCCTCACTTTTTCTTGAATGTGTTCTTCTTCTATTGAATCTTGTATCCGTGTTGATGAGCTTGCCTCATTTCTTGACTTGCACAGAAATACATTCTCAAAGAAAGAAACATTCCTAGATTCCATTATAGTGTTCTTGTGTATATCTTGAATTTTTGATTCATACACAAGGAATCTATAAGCACTACTGTTATGAGCATACCCAATAAATATACAATCTACAGTCTTTGGCCCAATTTTCAGCTTTTTAGGTGGAGGTACGGCTACCTTTGCAAGACATCCCCAGACTCGCAAGTATTGGTAGGATGGTACTCTTCCATGCCACAATTCATAGGGGCTCTTGTTCAATTTCTTCCTAGGTACCTTATTCAACACATAGTTAGCTGACAACACAGCTTCACCCCACATGTTGGAAGGTAGTCCCGAACTTATCAACATGGTGTTCATCATTGCTTTCAATGTCCGATTCTTGCGTTCGGCAACACCATTTTGTTGAGGTGTATAAGGTTCCGTGGTTACATGTTTGATTCCATGTTGAGCACAAATTGCTTCAAATGGAGATTCATATTCTCCACCACGATCACTTCTTAACAATTTTATTTTCCGGTTAAGTTGATTCTCAACTTCATTTTTATAGAGAACAAACTTTTCTACTACCTAATCTTTACTTTTGAGCAGATATACATAGCAATACTTTGTACTATCATCGATAAAAGTCATGAAGTACTTATTGCCACCTCTAGTTTGTGTTGAATTAAAGTCAGATAAGTCTGTGTGAACTAACTCAAGAGGTTCACAATTTCTTTCAATTGAATGGAATGAACCTCTCGTTAGTTTTGCTTCCACACAAGTTTCACACTTATGTTTGCAATCAACTTTGAATTTTGGGATGCAATTCAAGCATGTAAACGGAAGAATTTTTCATTTCATTATTCTTTTGTTTAACAACCATTACACTGAGCTTAAACAGCCCATCAGTTACATACCTTTTGCCAACAAACATTCCACTCTTGGACAAAGTTACAATATCAGACTCAAAAAACAATACGAAATCCGTGCTTGTTTAAAAGCGAACTGGATACCAAATTCTTCCTTATATCTGGCACATAAAGTGTTAGGTTTTGATGCATCATGCGCAACGGAATAAACAGATAAAATCAAACACCCAAGAGCCCGAATCCGTGCATGTTGATTAAATTAAATACAAGATGAAAGAAACATACCCTTGAAGATCGAATCCATGAACACGGACTTTAAGGTGCTAAAAGAAACACCCTCTATCGGTATCCACATGTCGAACGGACTCAAGAACGCTTCTTGATTGACTGCTAGATCCTTAGGCTTGAAAAACATGATTGAAAAACCATTCTTTAATATCCCTTTGATTATTATGGTTTGATGATGAACAAAAATCAAACCCTAATAACCTTAGTATAATATGTGTTTTTCTCTCTCCAAGAAACTCTTGTTGATTTCCAAAATCAATGTCTAAGGCTTAGTTTCCGGCTGAAGAGAACACAGAATATAAACTGGGAGAAACCTAATTCCATTAGGTTAAAGGATTCCTTTCCCAGAAACAAATCTGACAAAAACTCGTCAGCGAACAAACTATCCGTACGGCTAGTCCAAACTATCCGTACGGCTGGTTTTTCCACTTCCCAGTTTTTTTTGTTTTTTGTGCCAAGTAAGATCCGTTATGCGTGTGTGACCCAATAGGATTATACTATGTTGGCAACGAGTCCGAAGACCTCGTAAATCATAAGCGGACTCTAGCAAGCCATTATGACTACCCAAATAGTATAACTTTGAAAGCCCAAAGTTACATTATAGAACATATCATAATCCCTTTGTCACGCGATATCATATTGGATATAAGTCATGGTCCACGTCAACTTATGTTGTCCAATGCTTTCTCGATCCCGAGTAGATTGATATGAGCAAATAACATTGAACGCTTCAATTCATTTGGGTACGGCCGTACACTTTTATCAATCTCACTCATCGAGTGGCCAAGCAGGTATCTCTCTTTAGAGAGGGACAAATTCCATCTTGACTTATCATTCTTCCCTACAGGAATCCGATTATGCCAATCGTAGACTTTATAACCACCCGATTAGGGGTAGCGTTTGAGTACGTCAAACATAATGTTCATCATGTGGAAGACTATGATAATCTCAGGTCTAAGGATGAATGATATAACTATTATGAGATTTAATTATGACATTTGACCATGACATAAATCTCATAACGGGTCTATCCAGTACTTGTTCTCCAACATGTACCCACAAGTTTAATCTGCATCCTATGCGCTATAATCATCATATGATTATCCATCAAACTCATGCTAGCTCTTCATAAGTGCTAGGGGCAATGATTATTATAATAAACATGCAAAAGATATAAGAATCGGGTTTGTTATCTCTATAACAATGAAGCTATGATATAACGCATAGGCCTTTCTCAAGGGCCTAGGGCATAATATCCAACAATCTCCCACTTGCACTAGGCCCAATCAAAGTGTATCCAATACCCATTGAGCTTAGTTATGATCTCCATCATAATTGCAAACGAGCTTACGTAAGATAATTATCCTTGTTATTATCATAAGGTATTTTGCATATTTTGACATCTCCCATCTTTGACGATTTCTCGAGTAAGATATAAATGTCTGAGTATATGTCTAGATAAGATATTAGTCCCTTGACTTATGTAATAATGATTATTGACACAATGAAGGTGCATTAAATTAGTGACACTAGCGATTTCTAGTTTACTAATTAGAATCTTAATCTTAACATTTTTCTAGTTGCATCTCATACCACTAGATACTTAACCTTTTGTAGAATATTAATGGTATACTTAGAACTCTTCTAACACCATTATTAAACTTAGACATGTATTTATACTGCAATATTTATCTTTGTTGGTTTATAAGAATGCATCTATGTAACTATTACAAGATCATCTTTCATTCCATCAAAGATCAAGAACGCGTCCTTTAGTTCCTTTTAGAGAACATAAGAGCGTTTCTTAACTAGTGACTTTCACTAGGATCCGATTGGTATTATCTCATCATACTCCAAGTATATGAGACATCTGGTCTTAGTACATTAACATGGCTTACATGATAGATCCAATTGCTGAAGCGGAATCCTAATCATGTACTCTTTGCTCATCAGTCTTCCAGTAAAACTAAATCTTGCAAAGATTAATGCCATTAGACTTTCACAAGTAACCTCTCCAAGAGTCTTGCATAGTGAACTTTTCACTATCTTATCTTTACTAGTACTTTGACTTTAACCAAACAACGTTTTAGATTTATCTCCATAAATCTAAATTCCAATGATATAGGTGGCTTTATCCAAGTCTTTCATTTAGAAACTCTTTCAGAATGAATTATATGTCAACCACATATATATGACTAGGAATAATATTACGCTCCCACTAAATTTATTGTAATCACAAGTCTCATCTTTGATGAATTCAAACTCTTTGAATACTTCATCAAAATTAAATTTCACTCCAAGTAGTTTGCTTCAATCCATCTCATGAATTTCTGCAACTTGCATATTTTATTAGAATCTTATGGATCAATCAAAACTTTTAGGTTGTATCAAACACATCCTAATGTAAGTTCCTATTAAGGAATATAGTTTTGACATCCATCTGTCATATTACATATTCGAAATACGAAGTCATGACAATTAGAATTCTAATAACATTAAGCATGACTACGGGTGATAAAGTTTCATCATAATCGACATTATGAATTAACTTTTCTCAATTAGTCTTGCTTAATCAATATACACTTTTAGATTTTATGACTCCAAGTCATTGATCTAAATCCGGAGCGGACTTTGCATCTTGATAGGTAATAGGTCAATCATTCGCAATGATATCTTCCCTATTACTTTCTATTACGAGAAATCAATATTTCTTGTTATAGATAGTATCCTATCAGTTACGAGAAATCACACCTAAATCTTATAAATGTAATTCCATGGGATATCTTAATGATATTAATTTTTCACCCTTTAGAGTACAAATCGTTTGTTACTCTAAATAGCACTTTCTAGATAAATCGTTTATCTCTAAAGAACTAGTGGGAGTAAAATGTATCTCTTCGAGATACACAAATCTTTATGAAAGACAAACCAAGTTTTCTTTCATTCCATATCTCATATTGCATTAGTCGAACCTCCGTAGATGAAACTCAAGTTAGTGTAATCGCAGCTGTTTCCAGCACATAATCCAGAAGGATAATTAAAGATCAGTTTGACTTATTATGAGACGAAAAACTGTGTTTTACAGACAATCTGTAAACTTCTGGAACATCATCCGTACGGCTGCTGTTTCCAGATTATGTTTTTCATAAATTGCAGACTTTCTGCAGAATTCTCATCGAGTCCAAGGCTCAAATATTCATTACTTTGATCTAATCAGAGTACATCAATACTTTTGCCATGAGGTGTTGAAATCCTTTCTAGCATTGTTACATTAATAAACTACATACATCAAAATGTATAAGTTCAAAAGAGTACTTCCTCTTACTATTATTAGTAAAAGATGTCTTGATCAATTTCTAAGATTCATATCTATCACATGATTCGAAATCATATGAATTTAAAAGTCCGTCCCATGGAATTTTAGATATGTGTTTCTTATCATTTGATATAGACATTAATGCTTTTTAAGAATGTAACGATTACATCCTTATATTCAGATTTCCATTATTTACGTTATGCTCATTATTTTGTTCTTCCAAGATAAGGATATTAAGTCCCATTATATGATTAGCAATACAATAATGAAAATTATATTTGATGGAACACTTTCTTATTCGAAATAAGAAATATCCATAATCTTCTAATGAAGAAACCAAAATAATATTTCTACTTAAAATAAGAACATAGCACCATTTGTTCAAAACAAATATGAACTTATTAGATAAAGACACTTCGCAAGTTCCTATGACTAATGTTGCAACCATTGCATCATTATTGCCATATAGGTTAATCTTTACCCTTACAAGTAGAATTTTAACATAAATACTTGAAGTGGTAGTCCAACTACCTTTCTTTTTGATCTTTTAATTCAAATTGTAATTTCACCAATGGTCAATCCTATTGCCAATGTACAAATTACATTCTTTGGATTTTAGGTTTTAGCCACAAATATTTTATTTAGGCTTGACAACTTTTTTCTTCCCTTTATCTTAAATCCTTGTCCTTATTAACCTTTAGAGTTTGAGAGGGTTTCCATTTGATATTAAGACATAGCATTTTAAACATCAAATATCGCTCATGAATCAATATCAAATCCGTTGTTAGTTCCAAACTAACTTGATTACCGAGCCATCTAAGGTAATTAATATGTCTCTCCATGTTCGAAACACGAGAACTTATTAATATACCTTTCAGTCATCGCATGAATGTTAGGCTCTAGTCAAACTCAAACTCTTCTTGCCTTTCTTGCTTGAAGGAACGCTTCCTACGTGATTGCTTATCACATAAGCATTCATATGTTTTAGATACTTCTAAAGTTCCAAACACATGATAGCAAGTCGTAGGACGATCGACATCTATAGAATCATCCACATGTTTCTAATCAATGTCTTTGTCCACCTTTAAGGCATTAGTATTCTCAGAAATAGGATTTATTAAGAATTCATAACTTCCGATCTTGCTTTAGAACATTAAGCTCATGACTAGGTCATGAAAGTTAATCTTATTCTTCTTAAAGTGGGGTTTATCGCAGTAATTATACATGGTTATAGTTTAAGACATTCTACAAAATATGCAAATAAATATACACATATATTTCATACCATTATCATTTAGAGACATTTAATGTATTTCATAAATACTCTCACTAAATTATACACCTTCAAATACAACAATTGTATAATATAATTTAAGTGGGCTAAGATCCATATTTCACCCAACTTTGAGTCGGCTAGGGCACGACTGCTCAAAATCAAGTTATTTAGGTAGATAACTCCTTATCAATCACATCATATGTGACTCTTAGATCTTTTATGAGATTGTTAGATATCTTATGTCAAACATGTTTTAATCTCATCTGTGCCTTAGGCCCAAAACTGTTTTGATAGCCCAATTAAGTCAAACCATTTTAAACGTATAGGAAACTCTGATTCCTCATCTAGCTCATAAATGAATAGAATTAATGCACCTACGCTAGGGCGTAACCCACATAAAACTACCCACGTACTCACAAGTGTTTTAATCATGGATTGGCACAAGACTTATGTCTTAAAGAAGGTTTATTACATAGAGATATGCATCATATATTTAATTATGTCAAACATAATATAATATAGTCTTTGCATAGCTGATGTTAACTAATCCAATTAATTAACAGAAGCAAAATCTTGTGATTTAATTATGAAGCAACATAATGGGGACGGAATCTAAATTATCTGTAAACATTTTACAGATTTGATATTTCATTCGCATTCCCAGAAACAAGGCGTGAGCCTGCCATTGGTCCATGTAAAGAATTAATCCAAATTTAGTTTCCTTCTCTTGCAAACAATTTGCACTTTGTATAGGGATAAATTCTAAAACTTTGAGATTACACTAACCTTAAACTCCTTTAAGATTATGATCTCAGTAACTGTCTGGACTTATGAACTGAAATCTGTTTCAGGAAACACGGTTTCCAAAACCTGCCGTCTGAAACAGATCAGAATCAGTAATGCCCAAACCATCCATACGGATGTTTCTGAAAGCATTCAGATTTATCCGTACAGCTCTTTCATACAGGTCACATAAACTCTGAACTCTTCAGAATTCTGAAACTGTATCCGCAGATTATCTTGAAATTGAAAGCACAAACCGCACGGCCGAAACTAAGCCAAAAGGCATCCACATTTCCGTGCTAAAATCACGAAACCAAGCAACTTCTCTATACGGTCCAAACTAAGCCAAAAGGCATCCATATTCCCGTATAGATTAGATACTTGTTTCAAGATCTTTCATTGTCTCTTAATCTCACAGATTACAGCAGTTCTAAACTCTTTAGAACTCTGATTTCTGCAATTCCTTTTGAATTTTTCGGCCGAAAACTGTTTCAGGAAATACGGTTTCGGAAACCAGCCGTCTGAAAGCAGTTTCCAGTTTCCAGATTCGAATTCTGTAAACAATTTACAGAATAATCTGAACACCAGAAAACAAAATCAAATCTGAGAATTTCCAAACTATCCGTACGGATCAGTTTGGAATCATCCAAACCAGCCGTACGGATCCATTGATAGGATCCCAGATTTCCAGGTTTTTCAGAATTTCAGAAATTTGACCAAATCCAATATCTTGTTTGTTCATAATCAGATTACAGAAACATGAATTTTCAAATTACAAATTTAATTAGATCTAATCAATATCAAGAATAAACAATTTATTATATATATAAATTAGATCTAAATTATCAATACACATAATCCTATTATTTATTGATAATCCCAACATGCAATTATTCATATAGATTAAATCAATATAATAATCACATAATCCCCATGTCATGCTCATAAAGCTTTATATCTCATATATAAAACTCAAATCACGCATTCATCTTATTATCATGTAGATATTATATAATCGAATTAAACAATTTCAACATGATATACTAAAATAATCAACAACGAACGGGGCTCTGATACCACTGTTGGGTTTTGATGCATCATGCGCAGCGGAATAAACAGATAAAATCAAACACCCAAGAGCCCGGATCCGTGCATGTTGATTAAATTAAATACAAGATGAAAGAAACATACCCTTAAAGATCGAATCCATGAACACGGACTTTAAGGTGCTAAAGGAAACACCCTCTATCGGTATCCACATGTCGAACGGACTCAAGAACGCTTCTTGATTTGACTGCTAGATCCTTAGGCTTGAAAAACATGATTGAAAACCCATTCTTAAATCTCCCTTTGATTATTATGGTTTGATGATGAACAAAAATCAAACCCTAATAACCTTAGTATAATATGTGTTTTTCTCTCTTCAAGAAACTCTTGTTGATTTCCAAAATCAATGTCTAAGGCTTAGTTTCCGGCTGAAGAGAACACAGAATATAAACTGGGAGAAACCTAATTCCATTAGGTTAAAGGATTCCTTTCCCAGAAACAAATCTGACAAAAACTCGTCAGCGGACAAACTATCCGTACGGCTAGTCCAAACTATCCGTACGGCTGGTTTTTCCACTTCCCAGTTTTTTTCGTTTTTCGTGCCAAGTAAGATCCGTTCTGCGTGTGTGATCCAATAGGATTATACTATGTTAGCAACGAGTCCGAAGACCTCGTAAATCATAAGCGGACTCTAGCAAGCCATTATGACTACCCATATAGTATAACTTTGAAAGCCCAAAGTTACCTTATAGAACATATCATAATCCCTTTGTCACGCGATATCATATTGGATAAAAGTCATGGTCCACGTCAACTTATGTTGTCCAATGCTTTCTCGATCCCGAGTAGATTGATATGAGCAAATAACATTTAACGCTTCAATTCATTTGGGTACGGCCGTACACTTTTATCAATCTCACTCATCGAGTGGCCAAGCAGATATCTCTCTTGAGATAGGGACAAATTCCATCTTGACTTATCATTCTTCCCTACAGGAATCCGATTATGCCAATCGTAGCCTTTATAACCACCCGGTTAGGGGTAGCGTTTGAGTACGTCAAACATAATGTTCATCATGTGGAAGACTATGATAATCTCAGGTCTAAGGATGAATGATATAACTATTATGAGATTTAATTATGACATTTGACCATGACATAAATCTCATAACGGGTCTATCCAGTACTTGTTCTCCAACATGTACCCACAAGTTTAATCCGCATCCTATGCGCTATAATCATCATATGATTATCCATCAAACTCATGCTAGCCCTTCATAAGTGCTAGGGACAATGATTATTATAATAAACATGCAAAAGATATAATAATCGGGTTTGTTATATCTATAACAATGAAGCTATGATATAACGCATAGGCCTTTCTTAAGGGCATAGGGCAAAATATCCAACATAAAGAACATAGTTGAGAGTCAGTTCTTTCCCGGAAGTCATCTTCAGAACTACTTTCCCTTGACCCTTAATGTCAGAAGTAGCTGAATTTCCCATAAAAAGCTTTTCACCATTCTCAAAAGCTTCAAAAGTACTAAACATGTCCTTATTGGAACACACATGTCTAGTTTCCCCGGTGTCTATCCATCACTGATTTGGGTTTGAACCCACCAAATTTACCTCGGATATTACGGCTGCAAGATGCAACTCAGAAACCTCCTTTGAGATCTCTTCCACCATGTTTGCCTCACGAGTTTTCTTAGGCATCCTGCAAGTAGCAGCCTTGTGGCCTTCACCACCACAATTATAGCCTGTTCCCGTGAATTTCTTCTTGGAAACACCTCCTCTTGGCTTCAAATGGGACTGTTTCGCCGCAGCCTTTCCTTTACCCTTTCCATGACCCTTGCCTTTGGACCTTTGACCATGCTCTACAACATTAGCTTTGGCCACACTTGGGTTGTACCTCTTCTCGACAGCCCTATTGCATTCCTCAATACTGAGTCGAAGAATCAGTCCTTCAACGTCTATCTCCTTTCGCTTATGCTTTAGGTAGTTATTGAAATCATTCCAAGTGGGAGGCAATTTTTCAACGATTGCAGCCACTTGAAACTTTTCACAAAGAATCAAACCTTCAGCAAGCACCTCATGCAAAATTACTTGCAACTCATCCACTTGGGATTTCACAGTCCTTGAGTCCACCATCTTATAATCAAGGAACGGGTAACAATAAACTTCTTTATTCCCGCATCATCAATTTTGTACTTGTGGTCCAAGGATTCCCATAGTTCCTTTGCAGTCCTCTTCTCTCTAACACACCGTAAAGAGAATCAGAGAGGCCATTCAGAACATGTTTCCTGCAAAAGTATTCCCCTTGATTCCATGTTTCAACTGCAGCCAAGGTTGCCACATTAGTTTCATTCTCGGTCACTATTGGCATATCCTCTTTCAGATATTTAGCCAAATTCAGAGTGGTCAAGAAGAATTGCATCTTCTGTTGCCACCTTTTGAAATCAAGGCCAACAAATTTGTCTGGCTTCTCGGCATGAGTGGTTGATATGTGCACAGTTTGAGGACCTGCCATCACATGAGCACCAGTTGCAGTTGGAGTCACAATAGGAGTCCCAGAATTAGTTGATGTGTTTGATTCACTAGCCATATCTGAAACACAAGCAACCAGTAAGTTTCGTTTACTATAAACAGTTGGAGTAATTCTGTAACTGGTTTCCTCTTGCAGAAGGATTAACTCTTAAGATTGTTAGAAGAATTCTGCAAAAAAGAACTCTAAAATACAGAATATATAATAAACAGAATTAAACTTAAAGTAATAAACTGGAAATGATCAAACAAAAACTGGAATGGAGTATATGTGCCGAGCCGTGTGTTAGACACACTGTCCTTAAGACTTATTTGCCCCCTCACCGTGAGTGCTTGAGGATGTCGTTGGACGCTAGTCTTGTAACGACCCGAAAACTAGGCTCTATTTTATTAGTAATAAATAATTATTATTTATTTATTTGCTTATTTATTTATTTAAATTATTATTTAATTAATAATTTATGTGTGTATTTTATGTGTTATAATAAATTATGCCTAGCATTTTAATTAATCATTTGTGCTAGTGTAGAATTATTGGGTCTTAGTTGATAGTGGGGAAATGGATTTAATTGTTCCTAGTTGGGTAGTAGAGGGGACCTAAGTGAACTATTCTAATTTATCCTACTTACTCCCTCCATCACCTCTCTCCTCCCTCATTTCTCCCTCACTTCTCCCTCTCTCCAGCACACACTTTTCTCTTTCCCTCCTCCATTTGTGAAGGTAAGTTTTTCTCTCCCTTCTCTCTTCAATCTAACCAACTTCCTCTTGTTATTTCTCATTTCTTAAAACATGAAACTTGTTTAGATCGTCGTTAGGATCGTAGAGGGCTAAAAATATTCGAGTTCCGGCAACTTTGGGAAAATTCAAGTAAGTTGCTTTTCCCCTATTTTTACGCTAAAATGTTCATATCATGTTTATATAATGCTTAAGGTGTTATATTTGATGTTTTATTAAGTTTGGAATTTATTTGGAATTTATTTGGGTTTTTGGTTAAAAATGGTGATTGTTATGAATGTTGGAATTTAATCTTGGTTTTGGTTGATAAATGGTGTTATTTAGGTCCCCTTTTTAGTTAGATGTTGTTTGGGTACTTTGGGGATCAAGTTGGGAGTGTGGATTGTGAGAAATTTGGTTTTGGGTAAGAAAATGGAAGAACCCATTTGGTTCTTGCCGTTTTCCGGCGACTTGGGTGCGTGGGCGACCGCCCATGGGTGGTTTGGGCGACCGTCCATGAGATCAGTTGATCCGGAGAATTTGAGTAAAAGTGAGTGGGCGACCGCCCACTTTTGGGTTGGGCGACCGCCCATGAAGTCAGTTGGTTTTAGGCTTGGGTGTGGGTTTTGGGCGACCGCCCGGACTGGCTATGGGCGACCGCCCATACCAGCTGTCCTGAGTACCTTTGTTTTCGAATTGTTTTATGGTTCAAGCCCGATCTAGGCTCGAAGTATCACCCTAAGTTGACTTAAGTTAATGTTGTGGAACACTTTAGTATTCGAGGATGATCCCTTTGTGATCGATTGTGTTATGGATCGAGCCCCACAATGGTGGGGAGGTATAAGGGTTGTTATACCAAGATTTAGGACAAAAGGAGTGAAATTCGGGTGTATTTTGGGGTCTGGGTGACCGCCCACTTAGTTTTGGGCGACCTCCCACTAAATCAACCTCATTTAGCTTGGCAACAGCGTTTTGGGCGACCGCCCACTAAATTCTGGGCGCCCGCCCACTTTTTCCAGAATTTAGGTCGATCTTCCGGAGGCCATAACTTCTTCGTCCGGACTCTGTTTTGGACGTGTAAACTATCGTTGGAAATCTTTTTTCGAGTACTATGAAATGTTTCTATTGGCCGCATGGTTACAGATCAGAATGGTTGTCTTTTTGTTGAGGGTTAAGATCAAGGTGTAGTCTCGGTCTAGGTTCCGTAGTACTATTCTAGTTGACTTAGTTGGGCACCGTGGAACACTTTAGTAATTGAAATTGGTTACTTTGTGAACAATGGTGTTATGGAATTTGATCAAGTATTGTTTGGGAATGTTTGGGCATCTTATGATGTGTTCGTGATTGTCCAATCGAATTGATTTTGGATAAGACTTGGTCTAGGTTTTAGACGATGTCCTATAGTACCTAGAGGGTTGTTATTGAACACCAAAGTATAGGGTTTAGTCCAGTCGTGATCATGTACTAATAGGTGTAACCTTTTGGATTCGTTTGGGGTGTTTAAAATTGGTTCGTTATGAACGGATGTAAAACGTGAATTGGCAATTGGGTACCTACGGTTTGTTTAACCTTAAGGTGTATTCATTCTGATTTCCTATTTGGAATTCCAGGTGTGATGAGATGGTTGAGTTCATAGTCCTAGTATATCTTTATGAGTAAATGTTTAGGGTCATTTTGGTAATAGTCACTGTGCCATTTGTGAGCGACCGTTTGGGTTGTGCTCTTTATGATTAACTTGTGGGTATCATATTTAGGATGTATTTGGTACGTGCCTTATCTTGGAATCATTATGTTTTAATGGTCAATGTTGTTGGACTCTTTTATGAGAAACTCCTTGTGTTTATTATTGTTGAACTCTTCTTGAGTAATCGTTTGCATCTTTTATGATGATTAATTGGTATGGTTCCCTACTTTGGAACATTTGGTTGTTTATCGAGCTAGTATTTATTACCTAGCATTTAATTGAAAGTCCTGCTGGTATTTGTGGTTGTGTCGTGCGATGTGAGATATTGTGATGGCCCGGCCAAGTCCATTATGGTGTCGACCATTGTTTTTCCCTTATTTTCCTCTTCCAGATTGGCCTTGGTTGAGACGTTTTGGAGCATGACTTTGTGGCATGGCTCCCGCCCTTTGTGGCACGTTACTTTGTTATTGGTTCCGGTACCGGGGGTTTTCTCTTCAGCTATTATGCTACTACGAAGATGGTTCGATTGGTTGATTGATTGATGGGTCGGTTCCGACCGGGGCTCTCTTCAGCTGTTATGCTGCTATTGTTGACTGGTTTATCGGTTGAAGCTGCGCAGCGATTGTTCTATTGGTTTGGTGAAACCTTGGCTCAGTATCCTTTGTAACGTGTTTATTTCAGTCTTATGTGCTGCATGATAAGTTAGTCGTTATTTCCAACTGGTATGGGACGGTTGGCGATAGGGAGCTTTCTCATTTGTTGTTATATGATTTGCTTGCTCAGTTGTATAATTGATTGCATGATATTATGCCATGTAGATGCGTTTAGTAACTTACTGAGATTTTATCTCACCCCGTTTCTTGTTTCAAATTGTTTTTCCTTAACCCCCCCCCCAGGAAAGCAAGTGGTATCGTTTGAGGTCCGTTGTATCGGGAGTCTTCTGAGCAGGTTGATCGCCTTTGGAGTAGTTACTCTTCAGAGCCTCTGTGTATATGGTTGAAAGGTCGTGGTCGTCCAGGGTTATGTATTTACTGTGGTACTTTGGGAATTTATATTATTAATAGTTGTTCTTGCTTCCGCGTTTGTTTCTAGTCTCCGAGTTATAATCTCGTCGAGGTATTGTTTGTTGGTATTGGTTTATAGTAGAATTCACGCGCCCGGTTTGGTATTTAGCATTTTGGAGATGTTAATTATGTAAATTTTATATTTATGGATTTTTAGAATTTCCGGGGCGTGACAAGTCTCCCAGGATCACTCGCACGAACCGGATGCTTCCCTGCACTAAGAGATTCCGGAGAATTGAGGTTGTGCCTGGACAGTATCACCACAAATGCAGATGCAAGAGGAGGCCAAAGAAGGAATGACAAAATGCAACAAAGGAGAGGGTGTGAGAGATTGCTGAAAAATGTGTTTTCTTGCTATGTTTTTCGTATGTTATCTCTGTGTTCTTGATGCTCTATTTATACCAGTCCAAGAGCAGTTCAATAGCCAGAATTTAATTAAAAAGGATAAGCCTAATCATTTGTTAATTACTGAGATGATAAGGCTTGGCTCTTCACTTTGCATTCTTGTCAGATGGGATGAATATGTTTCTGTGCAAAATTTTGACTGTAAATGTCAAAAATAATAGCAAAAGGTAAGCTAGCGCGGACAAGCCAAATTGATGCTATATTCGTGTCCGCAGGTCGCGTGCACACATGAGTTCGATGGTCCTAAGCCAATTTGGGTCCATGATTTGCACCCCCCTGCGCGCGCGAGAGAGCCTCTATGCCATACAAGCTTGAACACTACTTAAGTGCCCAAGCCTTTATACTAGCTTTCTTTTACATTTCTTTCCAATGTGGGATAAAACCAATATTCCCATTTCAACCCACCAACTTCAAGCCTTTGTATCTTATTCATCCCAACACCAAATTGGACAAATGAATACATTATCTCAATGTTCTCATGGAGTAGAACACAAACCCACAAGCAACTTTGTCATACGAAAAATTATTTATCACGGAAATAAATCATATTTTCTTCATATAATACACAAAAATACACTATTTTTCCAACAAATGGTGGGCTGCCACGTGGCAGGTTATGCCCCCATAGGTCATGGATCCGGGTAAAAAAAAACCTGTCTCATAGATGAGACGGATCCCCTTGTTCTCATGGGAGACCACCTCTTTATTCAATTGGTTACCCCTAATACTACAAGGAAAAATGGTTTTTTACTAGCATCGATATAAGTGACATTATGCTAAAAGTGCCTTAATATACTCCCTCCGTCCCATTAAAAGGTTCACCCTTTTGGTGATGCACAAGAATTAAGAAAAGTGATGAGTGAAAAATGGGTTGTGAGAGGGAAGAAGTGAGTGGGTATGACAAGTGGGACCCATAGTTTAAATGTGTGAGGGGAAAAAGTTAGTGGGTATGACAAGTGGGGACCACAATTTATGTATGTGAGAGGAAGAAGTGAGTGGGTATGACAAGTGGGCCCCCCATGTTTTTTCCATTTTAGAAAATGGTGAAGCTTCTAACGGGACAACCTTTTGGGTAATTGGTGAAGCTTTTAGTGGGACGGAGGGAGTGCATTTTTTCTGGCGTTTAGAAAATACTAGTGGCATTAGAGAATTCAAATTTAATTGCAATTAATAATTCTAGTGGCATTGTGAATTGCTATTATATCATCATTAAATGCCACTAATTACTTTAGTGTCATCGATTGTGGTGGCATTAGGCTAATGCCACTAATTTAAAAAATGCCACTTAATTGCAATCAAGTGGCATATTTGAGCGCATCTAAAGCCCATATTTCTTGTAGTACTCACTTCTTATACTTTTTTTAAATATGCATTGCATTTGTACCCAGATCCCTATACAACGATTGATAAATGGTTAAGAATATTAAGGTGCTCGTAAATTTCAAAATTACTCAATTATCTATTGTCACACAATTTACGTGTTTCTGGCACGGCCGCATCTTGATTCACATTGATTGGAGCTGCAAATTCGTCGGAGCAACATTTTCAATTCATGTCCTGTCAAATGCACTAAACTACTAAAGTTGTAACTCTAGAATTGCCTAAAAATAAAATAAAACAATTGTATTACCTCTCTCTTAAAATAAAAATATGAAATTATTAGTTAAAAATCGTGTATGGGAGAAAATTTAGAATTATTTTCCTTGATCACAACAATCGTGTAGAACATGTATATATACAGGAGGATTCCTATCAAATCCCTAAAAGTATGCTACCTCAAATATTGATAATATCCCCTACTCTATTTGCAATTATCAAAATAGGAAAGATAAATACAAAGAATAACAACCAAGATATCGGCGAGATATTTGCATATCTCGGCCATATCTCAACACACCCCCCCCCCCCCACTTCAAGTTGGAGCGTGTAGGTCACACACCCCCAACTTGCCCAGTAAATGATGAAACTGCCGACTTCCCAATGCTTTGGTAAGAATATCAGCCAGTTGTGCAAACGTGTGAACATAGCGAGTTGTGATGTCACCTGTCTGAACAACATCCCGAACAAGATGGCAGTCAACTTCTATATGTTTCGTTCGTTCATGATGGACAGGATTTTGAGCCATGTGTAATGCGGATTGGCTGTCACAAAGTAGAATCATAGGAACATCGTGCTGGACGCCGAATGAAAGGAGAAGACCACGAAGCCATTTGAGCTCACAAATAGCACTAGCCATTGAACGATATTCGGCCTCAGCCGAGCATCGAGAAATAGTAGTCTGTTTCTTTGTTTTCCAAGAAATGGGAGTGTCACCAAGAAAAACAAAGTATGCGGTAAGAGACCGACGTGTAAGGGGGCAGCTTGCCCAATCAGAATCACAGTAGGCCCGAAGTCGTAAATCTGATTGTGCCTTCAATAAAATCCCCTGTCTAGGATGAGTTTTGAGATAACAAAAAACCCGTAAAGCCGTTTTCCAATGTTCCAGCTTTGGATTGATCATAAACTGTGCAAGAGTATGCACACTATATGAGAGCTCCAGGTGTGTAATGGTAAGGTATATAAGATGGCCAACCAAACGCCTGTAAGTCTCGGGATTATGTAAAGAAGCACTGTCGGTTAACGTCAATCGATGGTTTTTCTTAGGGATGGCAACGGGTCGGGTACGGGCCGGGTTTGCCCGAACCCGACCCGAGCAAAATATCATTCAACCCGGACCTGACCCGACCCGAAGGTCATCAAACCTGTACCCGCCCGAACCCGGCCCGACTACACAACAACATTTTTTTTTTGCTTCATCAATTCCAACATACAAAAAAATTTAAGTTTTTAACTAAGACTTCAACAAAGAGGACTTAATAAAATATACCAAGTATGGGGTAATAATGGAGTGGTATAAGGGTAGAATAGGAAAACCCTACATGAACTAAGCATGCGGGTCGGGCGGGTCGGGTTCTGGTCGGGTTCGGGCGGGTCAACTGGTGTTACCAAACCCAGACCCGAACCCGTCGGGTTTTGGAATTTGGTTACCAAACCCGCCCCGCTCAGGCCGAAACGTTTCGAAAATGGGTCGGGTTCGGTGAAATTGACATCCCTAGTTTTTCTCAATAGGAGTAGAGGCTGGGCGAGCACCACGAAGTCCAACCTCAGAAAGTATATCAAGTGTGTACTTACGCTGAGAAAGAAAAATACCCGTCGGGTGTCGGGCAACTTCAAGGCCCAAGAAATACTTAAGACATCTGAGATCCTTCATGTGGAAACAACGACTAAGATAATCTTTGAAGCGAGAAATAGCATCCGAATTATTACCCCCGATAACCAAGTCATCAACGTACACAAGCACATGAATATCAGCAGCGAAAGTCTTGAGAGAGAACAGAGAGTAATCAGAGCATGATTGAATAAACCCATACGCCTACAATGCCATGGAAAGTTTAGCAAACCAACAACGAGGTACCTGTCGAAGACCGTACAATGATTTTCTTAGTTTGCAAACTTTGTTAGAAGAAGTAGCAGGGTGTCCCAAAGGAATTTTCATATAAACATCTTCGCTCAAATCTCTGGGTAAAAAAGCATTGTGAACGTCCATCTGATGAAGCTCTCATCCACGAGCTGCAGCAACGGAGAGAAAAACCCGTACGGTAACCATTTTAATCGTGGGTGAAAAGGTCTCTTTAAAATCGACGCCCTCAACTTGCCGGTTTCCCAGAATTACCAACCGTGCCTTGTAGCAATCGACTATCCCATCAGCATTGTACTTGATCTTATTGACCCATTTGTTGCCAATGACCTTCTTGCCAATAGGAGCATCGACCAACTCCCATGTACCATTATGATCAAGAGCATCAAGCTCCTTGTTCATGGCCTCACGCCATAAAAGAGATGTAGCAGCTTCTCAAAAATGCTTAGGCTCAGTTCCTGAATCAACAGCAGCCAGAAAACAACGGTGTGCCAAAGAGAATTTAGTGCAATCGACAAAATGTGATAAAGGATAACGAGTACCTGAAGAATTGAGTTGGGAAGGTGAACGTGACGGGGAGATGACTTTTGCTGTTCTAATATGAGAAGAAAGCTCATACTCCCTCGATGGGTACCTTGTAGAGGGCACCCGAGCTCGCTGTCCTCTTCCCAAATTTTTAGTACCAACGGGCTGAGTTTTTGGAAAATCAGACACTTGATCAACCTGTTGTTCAGTCACTTGGGCAGGCACTTGTTCAGTCAATTGGTCAGACAGAGGAGAAGATAGACCAGTATCTGGCATCGGATGAGTCTGTTGTTCAACCACTTGTTCAGGCAACTGGTCAGGAAACTGGTTAAGCCCAGGAGCAGTGACACAAATATTATCTTCCTCACAAACAACCACATCATTGGGGGGATATAGGAAGATATCTGAATGTGTATAGACCTGTGTTGCAACAATTAGAAAAGTGGCAAACGCAAATTCCGTCTCAACAAAAATAACGTCCTGGGAGATAACGGTTTTGTGTTCGGCAAGATCATACACTAACCAACCTTTCTTCCCATACGTATAACCAAGAAAAACACATTTTCTGCTACGACTGGAAAACTTGTCATTGTCCTGTCTAGAGTAATGAACATAACACAAATACCCGAAAACCCTAATGTTCTCAAAAGAGGGAGGTATCCCAAAAAGGATTTCAAAAGGAGTCTTCCCATGAAATAATTTCGAAGGCGTACGATTGATTAAATAACCTGCAGCACGAGACACATTTAAGAGGTGTCGGTGCTTACGTTCAACCCTACCATTTTGTTGAGAGGTGCGAACACAAGTAGTCTGATGCTCAATGTCATTTTCTCTAAAATATTTTGTCAAACACAAAAATTCCGTGCCATTATCACTTCAAACCTTTTTGAAACGTTTGTTAAATTGTCATTCGACCATGACCAAAAAATTCTTTAAGATTTGAGAGACATCACTTTTGGAGCGAACAAGATAGACCCAAACACCATGAGAACAGTCATCCACAATGGTTAAAAAATAAATAGCCCCCATACATAGCAGGCTTTCGATAATCACCCAAATGTCGCAATGAATTAAATCAAAAATTCCAACTGAATTACTATCACTAGACAAAAATTTATCTTTACTCTGTTTTGCTTGACAGCAAATGCCACAGATGTCTTTTTAACACTACTACTATGATGAATAAAATGCAACAAACTAACTACTTTACTTGATGGATGTCCCAGCCGTTGGTGCCATAACGGATAATCCCCAGATTTCTTAACACTGCAAATACGGGGTCCTGCCGATCTTCTCAGATAGTACATCCCCTCATTTTGTTCACCCGCTCCAATCAATATATTCGAGTCCCGGTCCTATATGATAAAAAATCTGTCAGAGAATTGCACTAGAGCATTAGAATCACGAAGCAACTGAGAAACAGACAGTAAATTGCAATTGAAACCAGGAGCATATAACACATTTTTTAAAATTAAATTTGGACCGATATCAACATTTCCTTCCTTGTTGGCGACCACATAGTTTCCATTTGGCAAACCTAGGCGGTTAGCCTTTATAATGCGAATACGTTGGAGCAGAGAGAGATTTCCTGTTACGTGTCGATTAGCGCCGCTATCGACAAGCCAAGGTTCATTATTTATCTTACCAGTCATGTTGCCAGTTGTTCGACTAGCTGTGTAGTCAGATGGCCGCACATGTGTCTGGACATAGTTCTTGAACTAGCTCCACTGCTGTGCTGTAAAACCTAATATATCTGCCCGTTGTGCATCAGTCATTACAGTCCTTCCTTATTCATCAGTCTGCACTGAGTTGGTTTTGGTGCTGAGTTTGCCTTGATCTTTTCCTGCCCCCAAGAGTTGGATACCTCCATTTCCTTTCGCATTCTTCACCCGCTGATCTGACCACCATTCTGGGTACCCCACCATCCTATAGCACATAGTAACATTATGACCCTTATTCTTACAGTGAGAGCAAACAACATTGCCCACATATTTTCTTTTTGAGGAACCACCTGCTGAGCCACATGTGTCGACAACTGTCTTGACAGCAAAGCTGACAGGTTCCAAGTATTCTTCGTGCATACTGCCACGAACCCTTTCTTCCCTCACAACCATAGAGTATGCCTTATTAACACTAGGCAAAGGCTCTGTATTTAGTATGGTTGATTTCACAGTGTTAAATTTTGAAGTCTCTAGCCCCATAACAAGCTGATGAACCTTCTCTTCTTCACGCCGTTGAACCAGCTTCGTGCTAACATTACACTTGCAACCTACACATGAATAGGCCGGAAGTGCATCAAATTCATTCAGTTTTTCCTAGAGTTTCTTCATCCGTCCATAATAAGCCGCCACGTTCTCACCCTTCTGTTGTTTACGGTTGGCCAGACCGGCCTTCAATTGTTGAACCCTTGGTCCATTACCAACTGAAAACCTCTCCTTCAAATCGTCCCATACCATCTTTGAATTTTCCACATAAGATACAGTTGAACGAAGACTTGGCTTAGTAGTGTTAAAAATCCAAGAAACCACAATTGAGTTCACAGTCTGCCAAAGCTCTAATTCAGAGGCTTTGGTAGGCCGTTCGATCGTCCCATCAATGAAAGAGGTTTTTGTCTTACCCCTCAACGAGCCCCTGAAAACCCTAGCCAACTCTTCATAATTCTCCCCCTTTAATTGAACATGGGTGAGAATCATGCCCGAGTTATCACTTGCCACCAGAAAATACGGAGAGTGCCGCTCATCAATGGCCGCCACCTTTTCTCCATTGTCTTCTTTGCCTGGCATCTTTGCAAGCTCTGGATATCAAGTTAGAAACCGTGTATGGGGGAAACTTAGAATTATTTTCCTTGATCACAACAGCCGTGTACAACATGTATATATACAGGAGTATTCCTATCAAATCCCTAAAACTATGCTACCTCAAATATTGATAATATCCCCTACTCTATTTACAATTATCAAAATAGGAAAGATAAATACAAAGAATAACAACCAAGATATTGGAGAGATATTTGCATATCTCGGCCATATCTCAACATTATTCATGATAAATTACAATTTTGGACATTTATTATATTCGTTAATTATGAAATAGAGGTAATTGTTAGACATATATCCCCCATGTGATAGAATAGTAATTTGGAACACCCAAAATAGTCTATGTTAAAGAGTAATTCGGCTATAATCATAAGAGATATAATTAGGGTTCAAAGCTTGATCATGTTATTGATTTTGATATGGTTTTATAGTACATCAAAGAGAATCCTATTTAGGAAATGATTCTAAAGAGTAGGCAACAAGAAAGATCAATTCTAATCTAACCAAATATCTATCATATCTTTAATTAATAGTAATCATATCTCCTAAACCTATTAGGAGATCCATATTCCGTAACACCCCCCTCAAGTTGGAGCATGGGGATTCAAAATGCCCAACTTGCTTAAAAGAAAGTCAAACTGCTTCATTCCAAGAGCTTTGGTAAATATATCCGCCAACTGTGTAGATGTAGGAACATAAGAAGGAGCAATGAGTCCTTCCTTGACTGCATCACGAACAAAATGACAATCAACCTCAATATGTTTCGACCTTTCATGAAAAACTGGAATTTGAGCAATATGATTACTGATTGACTATCACATAAGAGAGAAATAGCCTTTGGATGATGCACTCCCAAGCTAAGTAAAAGACCTTTTAACCATTTCAATTCACATGTAAGGGACGCCATAGATCTATATTCGGCCTCTGCAGAAGACTGTGACACTGTTTCCCTCTTATAGTTTTCCATGAAATAAGTGAATTTTCTAGAAAAACCAGCCATCCTGTTAGTGACTTTCGGGTAATGGGGCAAGCAGCCCAGTCTGAATCACACCAACTACTTATATACAAATTACTGTCACTTGTCAAGACAATGCCCTGACCAGGTGTACCCTTAAGGTACCTGACAACTCGCAAGGCAGCTTCCCAGTATTCAACTCGAGGAGCTTGCATAAACTGAGATAAAATGTGGACAGAGTAGGCTAAATATGGACGGGTGACTGCGAGATAAATAAGTCTTCCCACAAGCTGGCCGTCTATACTTTTCTGGATCAGAGAGCTCCTTGCCTGTAGCTAGACCCAGTTTGTGATTTTGAATAATGGGAAAATCTGCAGGTTTTGCTCCCAACAATCCAGTCTCAAAAATAATATCAAGAGCATACTTTCTTTGACACAAAAATAATCCCAAAGTACTCCATGCAACTTTAGTACCAAGAAAATACTTAAGAGGCCCAAGATCCTTCATTTTGAAACAATCACTCAAATAGGCTTTAAAGTCACATAATGCAGCGGAATCGTTCCCAGAAATAATGAGATCATCAACATAGACGAGCACATTTATCTGAACAACTTCTTTTGTGAAGGTGAAAAGAGAATAATCAGAATAAGATTGCAGAAATCCATACCCCTTTAAGGCGGCAACCAGCTTGGCAAACCAACATCTTGGTGCTTATTTTAAACCATATAATGATTTACGCAAACAACACACCATATTCAATTTGGAGGACTCAAAGCTTGGAGGTAGCTTAATGTAGACTTCTTCTTCAAGATCCCCATGTAAGAAGGCATTTTGAACATCCATCTGATGAATTTCCCAATTTTTTGAAGCGGCAACTGCTAGAAAACCACGAACAGTCACCATTTTTGCAACTGGAGCAAAAGTTTCAGCATAATCAATTCCTTCCTTTTGATTATTTCCGAAGACCACTAACAGAGACTTCAATCTTTCAACGCTTCCATCAGAATGGTATTTGATATGATAAACCCACTGATTTCCCAATGCCCTTTTGCCTGTAGGTAGAGGCTCCAATGTTAAGTATCGTTATCTTCTAAGGCTTTGATTTCTTCGTGCATGGAATTTTTCCATCCTTCATCCGTCATGGCTTCACAAAATGACTTTGGCTCCCTGCCCAAGGTTAGTGCAGCAAGAAAATTTCAGTGGTTCACAGAAAAATTGTCACAATTCATATAATGTGCTATAGGGTAAGGAGTACCTGAGGGAAGTTGTGGAGAATGTGAGACAAGAGATAGAATTTTGGCATTAATCGTGTTAACCACATAGTCACACAGACGAACTGAAGGAGTATTCTCACGCATTCCCCTACCCAGTTCATCAGGCTGAGGATTAAGATCAGGAGCCAAGTTATCCTCAATCTCAGTTGTTGTTGTTGAAGAAGAAGAAGCTGCAGATGAGCCGACAGATGGGGTGACAGTTGTCTGAACATCTTGCTACACAACTGGTGCTACAGGAGTTGGGATTTCTTGAATGTCATAATCAGCAAAATCTAAGTCGATCTCCCCATTCAATTTGACAATTGTTTCAGGAACAATGTTTACAGATTCAGGTTCTTTAAAAGGAAAAATGTCCTCAAAAAATTTGACATCTCTATAGACAAAAAACTCTTTAGTGTCTAGATCAAAGAGTTTCCAACCCTTTTTCCCAAATGGATACCCCAAAAAAATGCACTTTCGACCACGACTGGCAAATTTATCACCACTTGTTTTCTGATTGTGAGAAAAACATAACGAGCCAAAAACTTGAATAGTATTATAAGAAGGGGGTTGCCAAATAGAATCTCATGGGGGGAGGGTTTTGTTATGTAATAAGGGAGATGGGGTTCGATTAATTAAATGAGCGGAAGCAAGAATTGCCTCTCCTAAAAAATAATTGGGGAGATTGGCTTGGAACCTCAAAGCCCTTGCAACATTCAAAATATGTTGATATTTTCTTTCAACTCGTCCATTTTTTTGAGGAGTTCCAATGCAAAACGTTTGAAAAAGAATTCTCGTGTGTAAGTACCCCAATCTGAATTAAAACCAGCTTAGAGGTATTCTTAGTACTATTTAAGGATAAACTTGATAGACTAGGACCTCACTAGGATAAACCAAAAACCTTAGGACTATTCAGGAATAAAAAAGTAGAAAGTTCCATATTTCGCCCCTAGGAGCCGTACGGATGGTTTGGCCCCGAAGAACCACTAGCCGTACAGATAGTTTAGGACCTCCAGGTCCCTATAAATTAAAGCCCTTGCTGATCATTTCATGGGGGGGGGAGAAATTAGTATAGAATAGTGAAGCTCTATCAAAATCACTGCAGAAACATAAACTTGAGTGAAAAGAGAGAGGAAGATAGGCCAAAACCAAGATAGGTGAGGCCTCCTTCTCCCCATCTTCTCTCCATCTCATATCTCTCTCTTATTATTTTGTTGATATTGTTGTTTATTTACATGTTTTCCTCTTTTACATACAAATGTCTTTACATTTATGCAATCTTATGAATTGGAACCAAGTCATGAGGTGATTCCATAATACCCTCACACTTTATGTGTGATTAAGGGTTGAAATCAAAGGATGATCATGACTTGTTATGTTTATGTCATTTACATTCTTGCCTTTACCTCCATGTCTTTACTTTTGTTTTGGTGATCAATTTCACATATAGAGAGAGCCTTGTATATTTATCTTGTATTTGTCTATCTATTGCCATGATGATCATGTTTGGATGGTAATGTCTCGATATTTATCATCCAAACATTGATTTAGCCCTAATAATGTCACCTTTAGATGGTAAAGAATCAATCTTTATCCATCAAAAGGATGATTTCATTGTCCCAAAGGTTTAATCTTGGATAAATCATCCATTTGGATGTTAAAGTTTCAATCTTTATTCATTCAAATGGTTGTCTTGGCTCAAAGCCATGTTTATCACCTTTTATCTTTCTTTCTCCAATGATTGTCTTGATCATACCCAAATCCTTGGTTTTGGTGTCTAATATCATGATCAAAGGCATAGGAATGAACATTTGAAATGTTTATGTACCACAATAAACTGCAAAGTCACATTTCTGTCCAGTTTCAGCAGAATGCTCTATTTCTGCCTGAAACTGGACTGTTTCTGATACATCTGTAAAATCCCTAGGACGGCCCTAACCATCCGTACGGACGGTTTGTCCGGAGGGATGTTTTTTGTTTAAACCCGGTTTTTTCAAGATCTTTACGAATAAACCCTTTTCTGTTAATTTTCCGATGGTTTCTGTTAAAAGGCAATTTCTCCCATTTTTAAAATACACACACACTTGCACATTTTGGTCAACAAACTTAGGGAGACTCGGTTTTCCAAGGCAGATTGGGTGAACCATGAAACGTTCTTCCCAAGACGTAACCTGATCTCCGAACTCATTTTCTCTAACCATTTTTGTTAAATTGGGTTTAAAATTAATTTAACGTGGTGACTCCATTTTCTTGTAAAATAAAGTTCCGTGTTCGATCCCAAGGGAAACAGAATCCGATGTTTTTCCCGCGGGCATCCTACAGTGGCGACTCCGCTGGGGAAAAGGTGTTTCCGAACTTCTCTTTAGAAGATTCGGGGATATCCTTGTGTGGGTCAAACTCCCATCCCCGTTTGTTGATTTTTTTTGCATATTTTATGTGTTTTTATGTTTTTGTTTTGATTTCTGGAAATGAGATTATTCTGAAAACACAATAAACTGGGGCTAGATGGATCAGAAACTGGAAAACTGCAAAAAATAATGGACCTCCTGAAACAGCCGTACGGATGGTTCTCCTGGGCCCACAGAATGTTTTAAATTTAATAATTTCTTGCAGGACAGAAACATTCTGATGGTCCCCTTGCTCCTGCTTGTCCAGGTTCCAAATTTACAGCCTCTACTTGTGTACATATGCCTTTGTTTTCTTAGCCAAAACTTGTTTTTCAAAGCTTTGGTTATGCACAATTTTTTTGATATAAAATTTGGGTTCCAAAAACTTGTTGTGCATAACCTCCTTTTTTTATGAATGTTTGGTTTTTTGAAAACCCTTTGTTTGGTTTTCAAAACCTTCGATTGTGCACGATTTTTTTGTACAAAATATGATTTTATAGATTTTGATTTGTTCATATTCTTGCATGTTACTTGTACAAATTACTTGTTCATATCTTGATTCATGATATTAAAATGAATTGAAAATTCTTATTTTGACTCAAAAGGGAACATAAAAGACCTCACAATACGCGCACTTGACCTTTTGCACGTCTCAATAACCCTCAAACCCGGAATGGATGCCACAAAGCAACTTGATTGGTGCTCTTGTGCCCTTCTCGTGCGCACGGGTCCGTACCACCTCCTCAACCAAGCCGAGTCAACCACACATGTATGTGACACACAAATACCGTGACCATAGTTGGTTTTTGGTCTAGCTCACGTCATCATGTCCCTATTACGTGTCCAAGGTTAATTATATCCAAGTTAACGCTTAAATCCAAGACCCTTTATGCAAACAAGTTTAATTAAGGTCATCTTTGACCTGGTCTTTGACTTATGCGTTAATTTTAACCATAATTAACCAAAGTCATGTATTAAGGATGGGATGACACCGTGTCATTAAGCCCTAATGTTTGGCCCATCCTAATTATCCTTAAGCCCAAGGTTAAGGTCAAATATCCCTCATTAAAATGAGGTCATGCCAAAATTTTGTTAAGGCATTAAGTCAATCTTGACCTTGACCAAGGCTTAATCATGATAAAAATGGCGCATGCATTGGAACTTTATGACGCACTAGACTTTAGGAATGGTTCTTTTGTTCGGTGGAAGCCACGTGCCCTATAGGACCCTTTCCCGGGATAGTCCGTCCTTGGAGGTGTGCAATACAGGTGAAAAACGAGAGGCTTATAAACGTAGTGGTAGCCTCCACTGATCCAGGATTTAGATTAGTTGCGAAAAAGAAGAGAAATATTTTCCAACCATTTAGGAATAAAATAAACGTTTTAAGTAAACTTGAACGGCTAATTAATTGCACATTGTGTAAATTTGCTTCGTCATGTTTCATGCTTTGCATGCTGTTTGCTATATGTCTTCTAACTATTTTTTACGATAATTAAGGTCATTCCTTGCCCATTTAGAAAATTAAAAAAAAATGGCCAAACAAACAATAAAAGATCTCATTAAGCCTTAGGATTAGTTTCTTAAGCTCCCGTTAGATTATTAGGAATAGGCCCCTAGGAACCCGTTAAGTCCTTGGAAGATCTACGAGGCACCCGTCAATCTTTGGATGGATTCCAAAGACGCCGTTAAGTCCTTAGGAATAGTCCCCTAAGCATCTGTAAGTACCCCAATCTGAACTGAAACCAGCTTAGAGGAATTCTTAGGACTATTTAGGGTTAAAACTGATAGGCTAGGACCTTACTAGAATAAACCAATACTCTAGGACTATCCTGGAATTAAACTTAAAAAATCCAGAAGCTCGCCAAGCTGAGCCGTACGGATAGTATGGGTACTAGAAGGGCCCAGCCGTACGGCTGGTTTGGGTGCCTTCAGTCCCTATAAATTGAGCCCTTGCTGATCATTTCAGAGGGGGAGAAAAATAGTTTTGAGTGTGGAAACTCTGTTGAAATACGAGCAGAAACACAAATATTGTGAGAATTGAGTGAAAGAGAGGAAGATAGGCTAGAATCAAACATTGGTGAGGCCTCCTTCTCCCCCACCTCCTCTTCACTTCTTTATTTACTTGTTCATGTTCTTATCTATGCAATGTCTTTATATTTCTTGAGATATTATTAAATGGAACCAAGCCTTGAAATGATTCATGGTTCCCTCATGCCTTGAGCATGATTAAGGGTTACAAACCAAAGATGATCAAGGCTTGTTATGATTAATGCAATTTACTTTTATGCCATTTACTTTCATGTCATTTACTTTCATATCATTTATATTAATGTCATTTAATTTAATGTATTTATTTTTGGCTTGGTGATCCATTGCACATATGGAGAGAGCCCTTGCACATTTATGATATTTATGTTTATATTATGATGATCAAGTTTGGGTGGTAAATTCTTGATCTTTACCCTCCAAACTTTGATCTAAGTCTTAATAATGTCCCTTTGGATGATAAAGACTCAATATTTATCCATCCAAATGTTAATTTTGGATGTCCCAAGGCTTTGTCTTGGATGAATAATCCATTTGGGGGGTTAAAGTCTCTATCTTTAATCATCCAAATGGTTGTGTTGGCCCAAAGCCATGTTCATCAACTCTGTTCTTGTTTCCCCAATTATTGCCTTGATCATGCCCAAAATCATGTGTTTTTGGTGTCTAATTAATGATCAAAGGCATAAGAGATGTTGTTATTCATGTCTTGTACCATTAAAATAATCTGAAAAGATCACATTCTGTCCAGTTTCAGCAATATGCTCTGTTCTTGCCTGAAACTGGACTGCTTTCTGAATAATCTGTAAATTCCCAGGACAACCATCACCAACCGTACGGATGGTTTGTCCAGGGAATTGTTTTTCCAGTTTTAACCCATTCTGTTATGATTTTCACAAATAAACACCTTTTTGTTAAACTTTTAACTGTTCTCTATTAAAGTCAATTTCTCCCCTTTTAAAATACACACACACACTTGCACGTTTTTTGGTCGACAAACTTAGGGAGACTCGGTTTTCCGAGGCGGATTGGGTGAACCGTCAAATGTTCTTCCCAAGACGTAACCTGACCTCCGAACTCATTTTCTCAAACCATTTTCGTTAAATTAGGTTTAAAATTAATTTAACGTGGCGACTCCGTTTTCTTGAACATAAAGTTTCGTGTTTGATTCTCGAGGGGAAACTTTTCCGTGATTTTTCTCGCGGGTATCTTACAGCATCCGTCAACCCCTTAGAACATCTCCAAGGCACCCATAAATCTTTGGATGGATTCCAAAGATCCCATTAAGTCCTTAGGAATATTCCCCTAAGAGTCCGTTAAGTCCTTGGAAGATCTCCGAGGCACCCGTCAATCTTTGGATGCATTCCAAAGATCCTGTTAAATCCCTAGGAATAGTCCCCTAGGAAGTCAGTCAAGTCCTTGAATGGATCCCCGTTATCCTCCACGAAGTCCGTCGAGTCCTTGGATGGATCCCCGTTATTCTCCAAGAAGTCAGTCAAGTCAATGGATGGATCCCCGTTATCCTCCAAGGAGTCAATCAATTCCTTGGATGGATCCCCGTTATTCTCCAAGAAGTCAGTCAAGACCTTGAATGGATCCCCATTATCCTCCAAAGTGTCCATTAAAATTAAGTTAAAAAAAAAACATGTATAAGAAAGGAAATAAAAGTGCTTAGGGTGACTTTTGTTAAGTCTTGGGACGGATCCCCGTTAAAATCCCTAGGCAGTCCCCTAGGAACCCGTTAAGTCCTTGGAAGATTTCTAAGGCACCTGTCGATCTTTGGATGGATTCCAAAGATGCCTTTAAACCCTTAGGATTAGTCTCCTAACCACCCATTGAGCCCTTAGGATTAGTCGCCTGAGCGTCCGTTACAACCTTGTAAACAGACCCCCGTTTGAGTCTCAGATGGATTCGAGATCCCATTAAATCCCGTCCACCTTCCACTCCATAGGTCTAAGCATAACGGTCCTATCCCACCAGTAGCATGAGCATTAAGCCCATAGCCCAATCATTCACCCAATGTTTACCCGAGCCTAAATTACCCTTTTTTTATTCCCCCGTAGCTCGGATGAAGTGGAAAAGAGCATCATGTTGCCGCTTAGTGCGTGTGGAGTCAGAAAGTTCCCCGGGCACTACAACTTCTCCGACCTGGTACCTCAGAAAGACCACTTCAGTAGATAGTAGCTTGGGAAATGACGCCGTGGATAATCCGGATAGCCCAACGAAAAAAGAGTTGCTCAAAGATCTAGAAGCCTCCGGGGCTAAGGAAAAAGTCATCACAAAGATCCACAAAGAAATGCGAGATCCGTTTGATGAGTCGACAAGAGAAAGAGGTGTTATAGCTCTATTTCAAATTGATGGGCCCTTCACCAAAGTTACCAACCACAAAGAAGATGTTGGGTTTCGTAGTAACATGCGCAGTGGAATTAAGCATTTAAAATTTATGAAACCCAAATCCTATAGATCCATTCATATGATTATGACAAATACATCTACTTATGAATACAAGAATACTAACCCTTGAAGCGTTTCTTGACTTCTTGATCTTTGAGTCTTAGGTTCTTCGCGGCTTTCGAATCACGAACGCAAGAACACGAACACGAAGATGATAATGGAATCACCCTCTATGGATATCCACACGCGACCGAATATTAAGAACTCTTTCTTAATCTTGACTGCTAGATCAAAAGGAACTATATGATTTTACGTATTATTGATCTTTGATTCTCAATCTCAATCAATAATTATGTTTCTCCAAACAAGTGAATCAATCATATACAATGGCTGGGACTGATATATTTATATGGGTATAAGTCCTTAACCCTTAAGGACTTAGGAAACCCAAATCCCGTATCTATTTGTGCTGCAGATTTTCCTGGCCGACATGACTGGCACGGTCGTGCCCTAAGACTGGCACGGTCGTGCCAATGCCTTCGAGGCAACCTTCCCAGCCGCCCAATATTGGCACGGTCGTGCTTTGTATCTGGCACGACCGTGCTGAGCTCAGCACGGTCGTGCTTGATATTTTGGCACGGTCATGCCAATAAATCCGCCAACACTTACCTTTGGGCTATATATGGCACGGTCGTGTCTTATAAAGAGCACGGCCGTGCCAAACCAAAGCTCTGTCATTTTTCCCTTTTTCCAATTCGTTCTCTTATGTGTATAGGATTATATCAAGTTGGTAATGAGCCCAAACACACTTTGTCTCATAAATCATGAGCGGACCCTAGCCGGCCATCATGATTACCCAAATGATATAACTTGTTAAAGTTCGTTAATACATTTTAGAACATATTACAATCTCTTTGTTTCACGATGTCTATTGAACGTAAGCCATGGTCAATGGTCAACTTACATAGTCCAATGCTTTCTCGATCCCTAATGTATTGATAAGATAAATCTTATTTGAGCACGGCCATGCATTTCATCAATACCATTCATCTAGTGACCAAAGCTTGACATCTCTCTTGACGAGGAACAAATCCTTTCTTGGCTTATTACTCTTCCCTACATGATTCCGATTATGCCAATCATATTCTTTATAACTACCCGGTTAGGGGTAACGTTTGAATATGTCAAACATAATGTTCATCAAGTGGAAGACTGTAATAACCTCAAGTCTAAATATTCCAGTAATATAACTATATGAGACTTAATTATGACATTGTGACCATGACATAAATCTCATACAGGTCTGTCCAGTATTTGGTCTCCAACAAATACCCATAAGTTTAATTGTATCCCATACACCATAATCATCATATGATTATCTATTAAACTTATACTAATAATTAATACATAATTATCAGGGACGGGGATTATTATAATAAACATGCAAATGATATAATAATTAACATTCAATATCTTTATTAAAACATAATCAATAGATAACATTAATCGTTCTCATAACGTGCCTAGAGCATACAACACCAACAATCTCTCACTTGCACTAGGCCTAATTAATGTATCGAATACCCATAGACCTAACATGACCTTCATTCTTTGCTTGTGGAAGACCCTTTGTCAATGGGTCGGCAATGTTATCATCAGTCGGTACTCTGCATATATTTACGTCTCCTCTATCAACGATCTCTCGAATGATATGAAAATGCCTAAGCATGTGTTTGGATTTCTGATGTGATCTTGGTTCCTTTGCTTGAGCAATAGCACCATTATTGTCACAATAAAGGTCTATTGGGTTAACAATGCTAGGAACCACTTCTAGTTCACCAATGAACTTCTTGATCCAAACAGCCTCTTTTGCAGCATCGGATGCAGCAATATACTCAGCTTCCGTTGTAGAATCTGCGACGGTACTTTGCTTAGAACTCTTCCAGCTAACAGCACCTCTATTTAGCACAAATACAAATCCAGATTACGATCTTGAATCATCATTGTTGGTTTGGAAGCTTGCATCTGTGTAACCACTTACAACAAGATCATCTTCTATTCCTCCATACACCAAGAACGAATATTTAGTCCTTCGCAAGTACTTAAGAATCGTCTTGACTGCAATCCAGTGATTCTTACCAAGATCTGATTGGTATCTGCTCGTCATGCTCAAAGCATACAAGACATCGGGTCTAGTACATATCATGGCATACATGATTGATCCAATTGCGGAAGCATATGGAATCCCAATCATTCTCTCACGCTCATTAGTTGTCTTAGGACACTGATTCTTGCTTAGAGTTATGCCATGGCCTACTGGCAAATTTCATCTCTTAGATTTTTCCATGCGGAATCTCTTAAGAACTTTGTCAATATATATATCTTGACTTAAACCAATCAATTTCTTAGATCTATCACGATAGATTCTAATGCCAATGATATACGCGGCTTCTCCCATATCTTTCATTGAAAAACCCTTTCCTAACCAAGTCTTTACAGACTGCAGTGCAGGAATGTCGTTTCCAATGAGCAATATGTCATCAACATATAGTACTAGAAATAATACTATGCCCCCACTAATCTTATTGTATACACAAGACTCATCTTCGTTCTTGATGAAGCCAAACTCTTTGACCGATTCATCAAATCGAAGATTCCAACTCCTTGAAGCTTACTTCAATCCATAGATGGATCTTTGCAACTTGCATACTTTATTAGAATTTTCTGGTATTACAAAACCTTCAGGTTGTGTCATATAAACATCCTCAAGTAAGTCCCCGTTAAGGAACGTTGTTTTGACATCCATTTGCCATATCTCATAGTCAAAATATGCGGCTATGGCAAGTAAAATTCTTATAGACTTGATCATTGATACGGACGAAAAGGTTTCAACATAGTCGATTCCATGAATCTGCCTATAGCCCTTCGCTACAAGTCTAGCTTTATAAGTATGCACCTTTCCATCCATGTCACTTTTCTTTTTGAAAACTCACTTGCATCCTATGGTTTTTACACCTTCGGGCGCATTAATCAAGTTCCAAACTTGATTATCATACATGGAATTAATTTCAGATTCCATGGCTCCAAGCCATTTATCTGAATCAGGAGAGGACATCGCTTCTTGATAGGAAGTAGGTTCATCATCAACTATGACTTCCATTTCATTGCTATCCGTCATGAGTAATTCATATCTCTCAAGTTCGGATCGCACCCTACCAGTTCTGCGAGGAACTTGAGTATTCTGAATTGGTTCCACAACTCCTTGTGAAACTTGTTCAGATCCAACATTTTGTTTCATGTTATTTTCAGGTTCTCGAACCTCTTCGAGATTAATTTTACTCCCACTAATTCCTTTGGAGAGAAACTCTTTCTCTAAAAAGGTACCATCTCGAGAAACAAACACTTTGTTGTCCATGCGATTGTAAAAGTAATATCCCTTAGTTTCCTTAGGGTAACCCACAAAAATACATTTGTCAGATTTTGGTGCAAGTTTGTTAGAGATCATTCTCTTAACATAAGAATTACAACCCCAAATCTTCATGAAAGACAAACTAGGTTTTTTTCCAGTCCACATCTCATATGGAGTCTTTGGAACAGATTTAGTTGGAACTCTGTTTAGTGTAAGAGCAGCAGTTTCTAGTGCATGTCCCCAAAAGGATAAAGGAAGATCAGCTTGACTCATCATGGAGCGGACCATATCTAATAGGGTCCTATTTCTCCACTCAGACACACCATTTCATTGTGGTGTTCCAGGTGGAGTTAATTGTGAAACAATTCCACAATCTTTAAGATGATTGTCAAATTCTTGGCTTAAATATTCTCCACCACGATCGGATCGAAGTGCTTTAAAAGTTTTGCCAAGTTGATTTTTTACTTCATTTTGAAATATTCTAAATATCTCAAAAGACTCACTTTTATGTTTCATTAAGTAGACATAGCCATATCTACTAAAATCATCAGTAAAAGTTATGAAGTATTGCTATCCTCCCCTAGCACTGCTGCTCATTGGTCCACACACATCAGTATGTATGAGTATCAATAAGTCACTAGCCCTTTCACTACTCTTAGTAAAAGGTGTCTTTGTCATCTTTCCAAGTAAACAAGACTCACAAGTTTCATATGATTCAAAATCATGTGAATCTAAAAGTCCGTCCCCATGGAGTTTTGAGATACACTTCTCATTAATATGACCAAGACGTCAATGCCACAAATAAGTATGATTTACATCATTAGGTTTGGATTTCTTATTACATTATAAATATTCTCATTATTCCCACTTTCAACATCAAGAACATAAAGGCCATTAAATGAACATGCAGTACAATAAAGCATCTCATTTAAATAAATAGAAAACTTCTTATTCTTAATAAGAAAACTATAACCTTCATTATCCAAACAAGAAACTGAAATAATATTTCTACTTAAATCCGGAACGTAATAACAATTGTTCAAAACAAGAATTAATCCGCTAGGTAAAATGACATCATATGTTCCTACGGCTAATGCAGCAACTCTTGCTCCATTTCCCATGCTGTGAATACCCCTTTCCGATGAAGCGACGCATGGGAAGTATCTTGTGATTATTTTTATTTATAAAAGGGAATATTCTTAACGACATTAAAATTATGAGAGTCGCCACGCCGTTTTAATTAAAGCCAAAACATTGAAAAAAGCATGTTTAGTGGGTTCGGGGGTCAAATTACAACAAGAGAAGAATATTGAACGTTATCACTCCTATTGCCCGAATTGATCGGTCTTTCAATCATGATGAATGTTAGTAGTGTGTTAGTGATTTAGACCGGATCCGAAGATTGCCTACGTTCCTCTCAATGTGAGAAGCTCAGGTCAGCGTAGTTCGCAGAGAATTTAGAATAGGCAGAAGAATCGGGATCATGCATAATGAGGGGGGAATTACCTAAAGATTAGGGTTTAGAAGTAGTTCCTAGATCATCCTCGGGTTGATGAACCCTCGATCATCATAGGCTATGAAATAACATGTAATTATGAAGATCGCGACCCTAAATATAACATAAATAAGGTTTTAATCTATGAACACGATGAACATATGAAGAACATATATGAACATATGAATGAGCAGGCGAAGCATATGAAGAAACTATGAATAAACATGTACGAACATGAATATAAAAGATCTACATTAAAAATGATGCAAGAACATGAAGAAAAAGTTAGAAAACTTACCTATGTTGGCAAGAAATAAACCTTGATCTTCTTGGAGGTTTGAATGTTAATTATAGAGCAAAATAGTGTTTAAGAACTCTCAAATTCGGATCCCTCTAAACCAATAGCATGAGATTGGTTTATATAGTAAACTGAGGGGAAGATCTGATGGTCCAGATCATCCGGCGCAAGGTTGGCCGCCTGGCCATGGTTGAAGCCGGTTACAAGAGTGGCCGCGTGGCCAAGATCAATGCGGAGCAATGTTGGCCGCGTGGCCAAGGCTACCGGCTGACTTGATTCTTAAGGTAGGGTTTCTGCATGGTTTTAAGGAAACCATTTACTACCTAATTTGATAGATTTTGTCATAAATGAGATATTTTGGGAATCCGGGACAAGTCTTTGCAAGGTTTCTAATTCCTATAAAGTCCTTGTATTTTTGGGAAACTCCTAATAAACTCATTTTCAGGTCGGGTACTAACAGTAGCCCCTCGGCGACACTTCTTGCAAGGCAATGTGGGGTCGACGATAAAAGAAGGATCCGTCTGAAACATGAGTTTCAAAACAGATGAAAGGTAAGGGAACGGCTGAACCTTGGCAGGCGACCTACGTATCCACGGGGGAATCAAGCCAAACGTAGTTCAAATCTGATGGGGAAATTGGGAAGGACTGTCCTCTGATGGGGAACAACGTCTTCTGCTGGGGAAAATGCACCTGCCGGGGATGAGATATGACCGCGTCGGTCGGGTGGCTGGACCTTTTCAGGTTTCCTACGTATCCTCCGAGGAATCAAGCCGGTCGTAGTTCAGAGATATTAGGGAAAAACGAGCCATCGGACTTCTGCTAGGGATAATAAACCTACGGGCACTATCCTGCATGAAGAACGAGCATTTGTAAGCAACGAAGTTATTTGGGAAAACTAAAGACTATGTTGTTTTCATAATCCCAAGATGGAATGATAAACGCAATCAGGATCGCCAGGGTTCCTGCCGATTGCACTAAAGTAATAGATGTTGGATCTCTCGCGAACAGAAACGCCGAGGCTTCTGCCAATCGCGATTGATCTAGGATGCGTATGTCATAGAGGCGCCGAAGTCTCTACGATCATGCAAATCCTAATAAATACTGGATCTCTCGTAAACAGAAACGCCGAGGCTTCTGCCAATCACGATTGATCAAGGATACGTATGTCATAGAGGCGCCGAAGTCTCTACGATCATGCAAATCCTAAAATAGATGCTGGATCGCTCGCAAACAGAAACGCCGAGGCTTCTGCCCATCGCGATCGATCTAGGATGCGTATGTCATAGAGGCGCCGAAGTCTCTACAATCATACGAATCCTAAAATAGATGCTGGATCGCTCGCAAACAGAAACGCCGAGGCTTCTGCCCATCGCGATCGATCTAGGATGCGTATGTCATAGAGGCGCCGAAGTCTCTACAACCATACGAATCCTAAGCAAATATTAGGAAGTGCTAAAATAATAGATGCTGGATCTCTCGCAAACAGAAACGCCGAGGCTTCTGCCCATCGCGATCGATCTAGGATGCGTATGTCATAAAGGCGCCGAAGTCTCTACAACCATACGAATCCTAAGCAAATATTAGGAAGTGCTAAAATAATAGATGCTGGATCTCTCGCAAACAGAAACGCCGAGGCTTCTGCCCATCGCGATCGTTCTAGGATGCGTATGTCATAGAGGCGCCGAAGTCTCTACAACCATACGAATCCTAAGCAAATATTAGGAAGTGCTAAAATAATAGATGCTGGATCTCTCGCAAACAGAAACGCTGAGGCTTCTGCCCATTGCGATCGATCTAGGATGCGTATGTCATAGAGGCGCCGAAGTCTCTACAACTATACGAATCCTAAGCAAATATTAGGAAGTGCTAAAATAATAGATGCTGGATCTCTCGCAAACAGAAACGCCGAGTCTTCTGCCCATCGCGATCTATCTAGGATGCGTATGTCATAGAGGCGCCGAAGTCTCTACAACCATACGAATCCTAAGCAAATATTAGGAAGTGCTAAAATAATAGATGCTGGATCTCTCGCAAACAGAAACGCCGAGGCTTCTGCCCATTGCGATCGATCTAGGATGCATATGTCATAGAGGCGCCAAAGTCTTTACAACCATACGAATCCTAAGTAAATATTTGGTGAAGAATGGAAATTTTAAGGGGCTTTCTGTTCTCAAAGGTATCGAATATCAGTCAAAACAGCGCTAAGTGTAACGCCCATCCTTAATCTCGTTAAATATTTGACTTATTTGTTAAAATCTTGACTTGCTTGTTAAATTCGTGATTAGCATATTTATATGCTATTTTTATTTGAGTTAATTATTTAACTACTTTAAAAAATTAAGGTGGTTAAATGTCAAAGTTGAAAGTTTAGGGGCCTTTTTGTCAAAGTTAGAACTTGAGGGGCCTAGTTGCAATTCTTTGAAACTTGCAAGTATATCTTGTTTGTCTGGGATCATTATCCCCAAACAAACATTACGAACACTCCTTCTGTTCCAAAAGCCAAGTTTAGGATTCTTTCTATTCTCGACTCCTCGCGATTAATTATTCCTCTGTTCGTGATTCTGGTCCCGGATAAATATTCGTGGCGTTGAATAGAGCGTTCCAGGCCGATCAGAAATTTATTTGGGTCAACTTGATTTTTGACTAGGTAAGTTATTAGCTCCCCCTTACTTGTAATAACATGCATATATGTTATTCCCGCTACTTGTTCTTGTTAAAATTGTGTTTTGAGCAATTTTTGTGATACTTGTAATTTTGGGACGAAGGGAGTATAAATATACTGCGTATGTATACATATGAAGGAAACTTGAAAAAAATAGGCTACTGGGTTTGTTAAAAGAAAAGTATAGAAAAGTTACTCCTATTCGTGAGACGGTAAAATAGTAACTTGATTTAAATATTATTAGAAAAATCGTACCATTATTTGTGGTATGGGGAAATGAATGGAAGTATCTCTAAATGGGTATATTAGTATAATATAAAATTGTACGTATACTTTTGGGGACGGTGAGATATTAAATTGGAATAAAAGGAAATTGTCCTATTATTTATGGGACGGTAAAAGAAATGAATTGAGCCTGAAATAATGTTTTGGGTATTGCCTAAGAGTTAATAAAAATTATACTCCTACGCTCGGGGCGGAAAATTATTTAACCTGGGAAAGAATTCGGATTTTGGCATTTTTGGGCCTTGGGCGACCGCCCATTTTGGGCTGGGCGACCGCCCATCTATCTGAAGTATTTTGTTCTTGGAAAGCCTGATTTTGGGCGACCGCCCACACCATTTTGTGCGGCCGCCCATATGTCCTGAAAAATTGTAAAACTTGTTTAATGATGTATAAGTTGGAAATAACCCTTGTTAAGGCATATAGCCTTAGGATAAGATGTCCTAGTAAGTATTGTGATACCTTAGGGGTATCAGAAGTGAGTCTTGAACATGATTACTCATTAAATTAAAATGAGAACTTGAGTATAAAAGGAAGAACTCTTGTATATGTCTTGAAAGTGCTATGAACAAGCACTTATGTGTTATGCTTGTCTTGAAGCCAATGATTGTGCACCTTAGGGGCATTAAAACAATGACTTGAGATTGAATATCCTATGTAGGGGATTAAGAACTCGTAAGTATGAGTTGTCTAGCTCATTTACTTAATTTGAACTCGAATTATTCTTGGTCTAGGGTTAGGGTACTACCCTAGATGACCTAGATGAGTGTTGTAGAACACTCTAGTACTGAAAATAGTCCCTTTGTGAACAAATGAAATGTGGACTTGAATCATAATTGAATGATGACTTGAATATAAGAGTAATAACTCTTTTATGTGTCTTGAAGTCAATGTTTGTGTACCTTAGGGACACCAACTAATGTCTAGAGCTTGAATGTCCTAAGAAAAGGATTGGAAAATAATTCGTGAAAGATGTATAATTCATCTTCCTAGCTTGAACTTGAAGTATAAGATAATTAACTCTTGTACATGTTTAATCATCCAAAGAAATGGATTGAGAACTTGGATATAAGATTATAAGATCTTGTATATGTATTGAATGTCCTGAATGTCTTGAATGTCTTAAGATAAGACAGTAACTTGAAGTATAAGACAATAAAATCTCGTACATGACTTGAACATCCAAATAATTGGATTAAGACTTGAATATAAGATTATAAAATCTTGTACGTGCCTTGACACCAATATAGGTGTATGGTAATAAACTGGAAAGAGTCTTGATGTGTATATGCAAATCTTGCATATATTTACTTGATAGAATGCGGCTTCTTGATTGATTGGTACGTGGTATGAATAACCAAAGAATTGGGTTATGGAACTAGATAGAGAATGATTAACTCTACTACATACTTGAACTTGATACGTGTATATGGGAAGTGCTATAAATAAGCACTAAAGTGTAAATGGTTTAGTTTTTAATCGTGTATATACTCAATGAAGTATATAAAATATAAAGAAAATATCTTGTCTAGAAATGGTTCCTAAAGAAAATAGGGACTAGTGTAATATGAAGATAATTCATATAATCGTGAATACTACGATTTAAATTAATAAGAATGATTACAGAACGCAATATGTGTTAGGAAATGTATTCGATTACTAACGATACATATATGTGAAGTATGACTGTGTCTAGGTACAATGTGACCTATTCTACTACGTGTTTAGAGTCTAAGGTATTGGGCTCTATTTGATAGTAAGGGTATAGTGATAGACACTTTAATGTGTTAAACGTGATATGAATATGTACGTGCAACTTGGCATGTGACAGAGTGATATACCCTACTACTTGACTGAAGTCTGTTATAAATGGACTCTTACTTGGATTGATCGTGTTACATGGACACCTTATGTGCCATAGTTAAACTTGATTGGTATTCGCAATAATTGAGTACGTGTACTTATATTCTCGTGAGCACATGATACATAGTTACATGGTGCATATTCTCGTGATCACATGATACATAATTACATGGTGCATATTCTCGTGAGCACATGATACATGATTACATGGTGCATAAAGAATAGTCCACTAATAAGGGACTGAGTTCTGTTTCCGTAGTTCAAGTAAATATCTACTTGTACCTTCTTGTGTGAGTCCAGCTGGTTCTCCTTGCTTGTTCGAAAATATATAGGTTCACGCTTGTCGCGAGAGCTGGGGTTTAAGTGACAATCGGGTCCCTATGTATTTCCGCCCGACCCCTTACTACCGGCCATAGTAAGGGCATAGCTTCCTTGGTTGGAGCAATAAGCCTGACCTAAGTGAATGCTAACTCCCGTCCCGAACACCATGTGGATCTTGTTATTGTGGATGACACTGAATACCAGGTCTCCTTATATACTGTTCTCCCGTCCCGAACACCACGTGGATCTTGTTATTGTGGATGACACTGGTTACCAGGTCTTCTTATATACTGCACAGCAGTCTCTTGTTCCTGTTCTTGGTTGTCCTCAGCTAGAAAAGCATCGACAACAAAATGGTATTATTGGGAGGAATAAGGAAGGATTCAGGTACAATGCGTGATAGGCCTATGTGCATCTTGTGAGCTGGTTTAGCCTCTCGCACTACTTGACTACTTGTTACCTGAACCTTTCTTGAGCTTGATTACTTGTTGGGTTGGCTTAGCCTCTCCTATACTTGTTACTTGATGATACTTGATATATGTTTAGTTGAGTATCTACTTGTATTGCATGATAACATGACATATAGTTGCATGTTAATAGCTTACTGAGATTTATCTCACCCTTTATTTGTTTAATTGTTTCCCCCCCCCAGGAAAGCAGGGGATAGTACGCAGTGAGGCTCGACTTAGCTGGGAACTTACTCAGCAGGATATTCTTGTTCGAAGTTAGTGTCCTTTTATATTTTGGTAAGGACGATCTTGTATGAGTTAATAAACTCTGGGCTTGTATTAGGGTAGTATTTGTTGTCCCTAGACAGTTCTTGATGCCAGCTTATTTGCTAGGCATGTCTTCCGCTGTATGTAACCATTTTGGTTTTAATTTTCTTGGTCTAGAACTCGTTGTGCGCTATCTTAGCTCCTTATTCTTGAGTAGATATAGCATGTCAGTTTGTTTCTAGCAGGTATTGTTCCTATTTCCCGTTAGTTTCTTGTTTCTTGTTAGTTACGCGCACCAGGTTCGGGGTTCTATTAGGGGATCCCGGGACTTGGGGCGTGTCACTAAGGGCACCTAAAATGAATCAAAGGGGAATGTACTAGGGGTAAAACTGAAATTTTGCATGTGGAGGCAAAGATGATGGATTGTTATGAAGTCGCAAACGGGATGAACTCTCGGGGAGTCACAAAGGTGATAGACTCTCGGGGAATCGCAGAAGTGATGGACTCTTGGGGAGTCGCAGAAGTGATGGACTCTTGGGAGTCGCAAAGGTGATGGACTCTCGGGGAGTCGCCAAGGTAAAGGACTCTTTGGTGAGCAAAGGACGACCACGGAAAGCGTAATGTTTGGGATCCGCTTACCCTAAATTAGGAGGAATACATAATATGAGGCTACGAACCATTAAGATGAACGTATTAGGTAAGGGACATTTTGCTTGGTTGCTTAGGGTAGGACCTAAGGCTTCTAAGGAAAGGGGATGGGTAGCCTCTTAGATAAGGATGCAAAAGATGTTATGGTTGTTTACACTTGAGATTGTGTCTTGGATACAATGTGGGTTTCCTAGGCTTACGGGCTAGGGTTTGGAGAGAATGCGACTGCCTAGGCTCGAGGCTAGGGTTCGGAGAGAATATGGAAAGGCTATTGTATCCTAGGCATAAGACTAGCGGGGGATTGAGATTATAAATTTCCTAGGTTTCGAGACTAGGGTTTCGAGAATTTGGAAAGGATGTTGCACACAGGGCTTTAGAAATTCCCTAGAACTTGGGCTAGGGTAAAAGGGGATGGTGCTTCCTAGGCTTGAGACTAGGGTTTGGAGAGAATGCAGATTCCTAGGTTTGGGGCTAGGGTTTGGAGAGGTTGAGGTTTGGGAACTTCCTAGATGTTAGGGTTTCGAACAAGGGTTTGGAAACTAGTGTTTAAGGACCATGACTCTCCTTGGTTTGGGACTAGGGTTTAGAAATATCCTAGGCTTCGCGGCTAGGGCTTGGAGTTGTGGTAGGTTCAGAGGTTGCAAAGGCGTTGGCTTTAGACCTAAGGCTGGGAGTTGAAAGGGTTGTGACTTCCTAGGCTTGAGACCATGGACCGTTGGGAAGAGGGATTGCTTTTGTGGAAGGTCCACTAAGCTTGATGTTAGGGTTCACCATTTTCCGGGATTGGTGACTATGGCTTGGAAAGGTTCATGGTAACCTAGGCTTTAGGCTAGGTTTTAAGGCTAAGGACTGTAAACTTCCTACGTTTTGAGACTAAGGTGAAGGAGTTTCCTAGGTATAGGACTGGGGTTTGAAGGGAATGTTGAATCCTAGGCTTGATGATAGAGTTTAAAAAGGATAATTTCTACCTAGCCTTGAGACTAGGGCTTTAGAAAGAGTGCGACTACCTAGGCTTGAGGCTAGGGTTTAGATCGAATGCGACTACCTAGGCTCGAGGCTAGGGTTTGGAATGAATGCGACTACCTAGGCTCGAGGCTAGGGTTTAGAGCGACTGCGACTACCTAGGCTCGAGGCTAGGGTTTAGAAAGAGTGCGACTACCTAGGCTCGAGGCTAGGGTTTAGAGCGAATGCGACTACCTAGGCTCGAGGCTAGGGTTTAGAAAGAGTGCGACTACCTAGGCTCGAGACTAGGGTTTAGAGCGAATGCGGCTTCCTAGGCTTGAGGCTAGGGTTGATTGAGTTTTGGACAGGGCATTATATCCTAAGTTTTGGACTAGGGTTCAATAAAACGGAGAATTGAGATTGTAAATTTCCTAGGTTTCGAGACTAGGGTTTCGGGAATTTGGAAATGATGTTGCATATGGGGCTTTGGAAATTCCCTAGAATTTGGGCTAGGGTTAAAGGGGATGTTGTGGTTTTCCTAGGCTTAAGGATAGGGTTTAGATAGGATATGTGACTACCTAGGATCAAGGCTAGGGTTTAGGAAGGGTGTAACTACCTAGGATCAAGGCTAGGGTTTAAGAAGGATGTAACTTCCTAGGCTTTAGGCTAGGGTTTGAAAGGATGTAATTACCTAGGCTTGAGGCTAGGGTTCAGAGAGAATGATATGACTACCTAGGCTCGAGGCTAGGGTTTAGAGAGGATACGTGACTACCTAGGATCAAGGCTAGGGTTTAGGAAGGGTGTAAATACCTAGGCTCTAAGGTAGGGTTTGGAAGGATGTAATTACCTAGACTTGGGGCTAGGGTTTGGAGAGAATGTGACCACTTAGGCTTAAGGCTAGGGTCTGGAGACCGAAAGCATTTGAAGGTTTGTCTTGGTTTAGACCGAGCAAGTTTGAGGTCTAAGAGTGTTGCGGTTTGGGGCAGGTGAACTTGATACCTCATGGCTGGATAGGCTTGATAGGTTAGACCTAGGCTAGAGTGCTAGGGTTTAGCTAGGGTAAGACTCAGACATGTGTTAAGGAGACCGTCACCTAATGGAATGGTAGGCGTGAGATCTAGGAGATCGAAGGCTAGGCAGGGTAGCGTTGGGACATAAGGCTTTCAAGCGGGTAAGTCTTTTGTCCTAGAGAAACCGCGTTATGGGTTAGGACCAAGCAGGCTTGAGGTCGGCCAAGGGGTAACGGATTGGGACCAGTTAAGGGTATAAGGCGGACATGGCGGGTTTGGGTCCAAAGGTATGCTAGGTGCGAACCATGTGCGGGAGATGGTCTGGATATGTGACCACGTTGGCACTTTAGGTAAAGGGATTGAGTGTCCAAGACTTTGCTCGAGTATAATAGGTGCCTAAGTTGGATTGGGTATGCTTAGGACCGAAGTTTGTCTTAGAGGTCATTGCGCGTGACCAAACTCGTTCGGAGATTGTGAAGGTAGGCTAGGGATGGGACCAAAGGTGTTAAGCGTACGATTTTTGACTGGACGGGTTTTGATATCTTTATGTCATATCACGGTACGCGGGAGGTCCTATGCGTTCGAGCACGTTTGAGGTTTGGACTCGTGGGGAAGAAAGGTTTGAGATCCATGGAGTCCAGGGGTGGACCTTGTAGGTGGTGAGGTTTAGACTCGGCTCGGATTAAGTAGGTTAGAGACCTAAGTGGTTGAAGGTCAGACTAGGAAGTCTTTTGAATCTAAGGAGTGACACTAGGTTTAAGAGTGGCAGGGCCATGGTTTGGGTATGACAGTATGCGTAGATGGCTTTGTTTTGGTTGGACCAAGCAGGCTTGGGAACTAAAGAGTTCTAAGGGTCGACATCTAAGGTTATAGACCTAGAGGGTAGACAGTTTTGTGATCTAAAGGGTTTAGGAGTTGAGACCTAAGGTGTGAATCGGATATGCTAGAGACCTATAAGGTAGGTGTTTGGCGGCCTTGCATGGACTTGGGATCTAAGGGATCGTTCAATAGGTTAGACTGGGTAGACCTAAGAGGTTGGACCTAAGAGGATAGGGGAGACATAGTCTGGACAAGGTAAGGATGAATATATATTGGTAGGTTTGGGATCTAAGAGATCAGGTAGGCTCGGGACCGGTAGGTTCGGGACCTAATGGGTCACCCTAAGGATTTGGCTTTGGTTAACTGGTTTAAGGTCTGAAGTTTTGGGTAGAACCGGTTTGAGGCCGAAGGGGTCATGCTACGAACTTGCGGAAGGTCGAGCTAAGAGGTTATGATGTAACCTAGGTAAGACTCACCGGGCAGGTTTGGGACCTAGGTAAGACTGATCGGGTAGGCTCGGGACCTAGAGAGTTTATGGTGTACCTTAGGCAAGACTGGCCGGGTAGGCTTGGGACCTAAGGTTTTGAACCAGGTAGGTTGGGACCTAAGGGTATCCTATTGTGTAGGAAATAGGGTAAAGGACCGATTCGGTTCAAGAATCACAAAGATGGGTCTCAGAGTGGACCGAGGAGGTTTATACAAATTTTGTGGAGATCGAGAGTGCGGGTTTATAAACAAAGTGTCGGGGAGGAGAAAACTTTATGAAAGTGTTATGATCTTATACAGATGCCTTATAATTAATTATGATTCTAATCAATCCAAATAGGTCGTCGCGTGCCGAGTTTGACGATGAGGGGTGCCCTTCTTCTAAGTGTATCCTTGTTGACGCCTCGGTATTCTCTGGGAAACCACATAGTCGACCCATTCCGTTGGGGATTATCTAATTTGGTGAGCGGGTACCCTCCCTCCTTTGAGAAACTCTACGTCAAGCTTGATGATGAGGGATGCCCTTCTTCTAAGTATGTGCTTGATGAATCCCCGGCATTCTTTGAGAAACCTTATGGTCGGTCCTTTATTGTTAGGGAAGCCCCAGTTGCGTAGAGCGGGGTATCCTCCCTCCTTTGAGAAATCCTACGTCGAGCTTGATGATGAGGAGTCCTCTTCTTCTAAGTATGTGCTTGATGAAGCCCCGGCATTCTTTGAGAAACCTTATGGTCGGTCCTTTATTGTTAGGGAAGCCCCAGTTGCGTAGAACGGGGTATCCTACCTCTTTTAAGACGCACACTTTTTTCTGCCTAGACCGCACTTGCGGGTTTTCAATCTAGCGGGCATCTCTTTTGCGTCAATTTTTTTTTTTTTTTTTTTTTTTTTAAATCATTCAGTCGACTCAAAAAAGGAAAAAAGAATTGTTTGAAAACATGCGGGGGCATTTTGGGGAGAGTAAGAGAGAGAGAGAGAGAGATAGTACTCACATTTTGACTCTTTGAGCAACTGAGGGTATATATGTACAAAAGGGAGGAAGCCCCTGCTTTGACAGAAAGTAAGTGTTTAGCTCTTTCCTAGATTGTAGAACGGAAGACTTGTCGAGACATTTGAAAATTGTTTTATTCAAGATTCTCATTTGATTGCTCGAGAATGGACCTCGTTGATTAGTTAATGAGTTATGGTTAATTGGTAAACAAGTAGCCTCAAATTAATAAATGTTTTGATCAATTGTGAGTGAAGAAGTCAGGAGTAGAAATATGGGGGAAGAGAGAAGAGAAGGAAAATTGGCTACGAGGTGGGTTGTGTATATTTTGGACCGGACCCTAAGGTTGCCTACGTTCTCCTCAATGTGAGAAGCTCAGGTCCGCGTAGTTCGGGGATGACCCGCTTGACGATGGTGTCGGGTTTCAGTGGGTATGTGTGGGAGGAAAGAAAAGAAAGAAAGTTGGCCCAAGGTAGGTTATGTTTTGCTTTGAGTGGTTGCCCGGTTGACGATGAAGTTGGGTTTTGTGTTTAGGGGTGTGAGGTTCATTTGAGGTGAGTTGTTCTGTGTAGCTCATTGCGGTAGATTACTCCTTTGTAGTTGTTGCAGTGGATTGCTCCATCGTAGTTGTCATGGGTTGCTGCCGTTTATCTACTTTGTAAGGAAAGAAAGGAAAATAGAACATTTGAGGTGAAAAGAAAATGGGACTTTTACTTTTCCATGGTGATAGCCCCTTCTATTTTTCTTTATTTTTTTTTTATTTTATCTCTTTGTGCACACCCTTTTTTGCCTAGGCCGCCCTTTCGGGTTTTCAACCTAGCGGGCTTCTTTTTGTGCAATGCTCTAACTTTTGCCTAGGTCGCCCTTTTGGGTTTCAACCTAGCGAGCCATATTTTTTTTTTTTTTATATATTTGTACATGAAACATTGGGCAAGACAAGCCCCTAGTTTACTTTCGCCTCTCTCGATTGCGAGGTAGCTTCCTTATAGTTTAAGCGGCCTTTTGCTGGCGGCGGGCATCCTAGCCCCTTGATTTTCACCGGTAGAGCTCCATTGGATTATCACGTGCACCAATTAATGGCATGAATGACTTCGTGCACTTGTCTTACATTTGCGATGGAATACGGACATCCCCAGTGTAACGGCATGTAGTACTCATGAAGGGAACAAACCAACCCTTTAAATTGTGGCAGCATGGATGTCTATTTGATGATGAGCAACCGCAATCCATTTCTTTGTCACGACCTTATAAAAAGGGGTCTAATGGTGGGATGAGAGGCGTATGAGGATAGTGTATGGGAGAAGGTGTATATAGAGAGTGTACATGAAGTGTGTACAAGGGGTGAGTGTATAGAGAGAGTGTATGGGGGTAGAATGTAGAGAGAAGGGAAAGTGATTCGTTCATCCCAATTGATCGAAGCATTTGTTATTTTGAGATTAATCGTTTACTTAGTTATGTGAATGGTTTGTGGGTCCATTTACCTTTTAATGAGTCGTCATTAATGAGTAAGATTAAGATTAATTCATCATATAAAGATATAGCAATCAAGCGAAAATGGTGAATAAGACAATTTTCATGAAATTGATATATGCAAGCTTATGTCTCAAGTCTAGAGAGAAAAGAAAAGAAATAAAGACCTTTTTATTGGAACTAAAAGATTTAAACTGACTAGTCCGGGGTGGACTTTTACTTAAAGAAACAAAAATCGTCCAAGGTGGACTTTTGACTAAGGACACTCTAGAACCTACGAAGACTGAATGACCCTTTTCTTTTCTTTTATTTAAAGGAGGTCGCCCCAATTTCCTCTTTTGCCCATGCCCATGTATTCCGTTGGCGGGTGATGGCTCCGCTGTCAATGAGGCTTTGAATCTTTCTCCTCAATTGGACGCAATCTTCGGTGTCATGCCCAATGTACTGGTGGTATTGGCAGTGTTCGGAGGGATCCAAGCATTGCTTCACCCTACTTGGTTCATAGTTGATCAAAGGAGACAACTTGCCGGCTTGAACTAGACTTTTGAAGAGTTTGGCTAACGGCATACCTAAGTCGTCGAATTTGCGCTCGTCCTTCCTTTCACGAACTGTCTTTGAGGGTGATTTAGGTACCGGCACCCCTTGTTGATGAGTAGTCATAGGAGGCATCCCGACGGGGACAGTCTGTGGCGGCCCGTATATTTGAGGAGCGTACGGGTGTTGACATTGAGCAAGAGGGAGAACTCGACTGAGATAATCATAAACGCCACGAATGTCAGACAAATGGCGCCTCTCGATATCTCTTAGGGTCTTATGCATCTCCTTCTGAAAGTGTGTTGCTTGCTCGTTGAGAATGGCCTTAAAGTGGATTGCTTGTTCATCGAGGATGGCTTCGAAGTGGGATGCTTGCTTACTGAGAGCAGTACCGGTGTAGAGGATTGTCTCGGGATCTTGGGTAGCAGCTTCAGTTGCAACTTCGATGTTCCTTGCAGCTGACATGATGCAGAACTCTATGTCATGAAAGAATTAGATTTGTATTTAATGATAAGGCATCGTTATAAGAATCATTTTTTGGAAAAGAGTCGGTCTCCACATTTTTGAAATGCATTTTGGTAAAAAATTGAAAGTTTGACCGGGCCGAAGTTGCCTACGTTCCCCTTATCATGAGGGAGAGGTCCCACACAATAAGAGGCTCAGGTCGCCGTAGTTCGAATCAAGTTAGACTTTTAAAAAGGGGTGAGAGATGACCATAGGGGTCAAAAAGAGGGAGATGACTCGGTCCTTGGTCAAGCATGGGTGAGGAAGACCTATAGGAGTTGGTTTTGATTGAGTAGGGTATGGTTTGACCTAAATTTGACCTAAGGTTTGACCTAAGGTTTGAGACAATAAGTGGTTCAAGCTAGGATGCGGCGATAATGGTGGGTTGACCTAGATGGGTAAAGGATAGGTCGACCTAAATGAGAAGGGTTGGATTGACCTATATGGTGAATGAATCAAGATAGCGGGTTGTAGCGGTTTGCCTATGGGATGATCTAAGCGGGATGGACATGGTTTGACCTAGGCGGGTCTAAGGTTGACCTATTCGGGTTGGTGGATTAAGGAAGGTTGGAGATTGACCTAGATGGATCCAAGATAGGTAAGTCGATCTAAGCGGGTCACGGGGTGACCTTGGCGGGTCAAAGGTGAAGGGGTAGTTTTAACCTAAGACGGGCAGGTTGACCTAAATGGGTCAAGGATGGTGTGTGTACCTAAACGGGTTGACCTAGGTTGGTCTGGACGACGGTGGGTCAAGATGACGGTTTGACCTAAGCGGGAGGTCAAAGGTAATTGGGTTCATCTATGGAATCAAAGATTGACCTAAGAGGTCAAAAGCGGATAAGGTTGACCTAGGGGTCACAGGTTGACCTAAGAGGTCAAAGGTGATTAGGTTGACTAAGGGAGTCAAAGGTTGACCTAAGAGGTCAACGGGTGATAATGTTGACCGAGGTGGTCAAAGGTTGACCTAGGAGGTCAAAGGTGGCCTAAGAGGTCAAAGATGATTAAGTTGACCTAGAGGGTCAAAGGTTGACCTAAGAGGTCGAAGGCGGATGAGGTTGACCTAGGGGGTCAAGGGTAGACCTAAGAGGTGAAAGGTGGATAAAGTTGACCTAAGGGGTCAAAGGTTGACCTAGGGGGTCAAAGGTAGATAAGGTTGACCTAGGAGGTCAAAGGTTTGGGAAGGTTGACCTAGGCGGTCAAGGTTGACCTAGGCGGTCAAAGGTTGACCTAGGAGGTCAAAGGTTGACCTAAATGGGTCAAGAGCGGAGAAGGTTGACCTAGGGGGTCAAAGGTTGACCTAAGAGGTCAAAGGCGGATGAGGTTGACCTAAGGGGTCAAAGGTGACTTAAGGGGTCGAGGGGTGACCTAAGAGGTCGAAGGTGATAAGGTTGACCTAGGAGGTCAAGGGTCAACCTAAGAGGTCAAAGGTTAATTTAGACGAATAAGGTTGACCTAGGGGTCAAAGGTTGACCTAAGGGGGTCAAGAGTGGAGAAAGTTGACCTAGGGGGTCAAAGGTTGACCTAAGAGATTAAAAGACAAATGAGGTTGACCTAGGGGTCAAAGGTTGACTTAAACGGATAAGATTGACCTAGGGGGTCAAAGGTTGACCTAAGGGGGTCAAGAGCGGAGAAGGTTGACCTAGGGGTCAAAGGTTGACCTAAGGGGGTCAAGAGCGGAGAAAGTTGACCTAGGGGGTTAAAGGTTGACCTAGGAGGTCAAAGGTTCAGAGGGTTGACCTAGGCGGTCAAAGGTTGACCTAGGGGGCCAAAGGTTGAGAAGGTTGACCTAGGCGGTCAAAGGTTGACCTAGGAGGTCAAAGGTTGACCTAAGGGGTCAAAGGCGGATAAGGTTGACCTAGGAGGTCAAAAGTTGGTAAGGGTTGACCTAGGGGGTCAAAGGTTGAGCAGGTTGACCTAGGCGGTCAAAGGTTGAGAAGGTTGACCTAGGCGGTCGAAGGTGAAGGGTAGACCCAAATGGATCGCAATGATGGCCCAACGGATGAGCGATGGACCTTAGAGGTCGTCTAGATGCAATGCACATTTTATTTTGTGAAAAGTTTTGCATTTATTTACATCCTAAATGGTTGGTCTAAGGAGTGTCCTAATCTCTATGTGTGGGTTGACACGGGTAAGGTAAAAGGTTCCCACCGCTCACGGAACGTACACGGTGAGTGGAGTAGACGAGTGACTCGAAAAGAGGGCGGCAGTAGCGCACAAATTCCTGCACATCGAATACTCCGGGTAATGGGGACATGTGCAGTGCTGACACGGACTAGTGGTAGTGTGTGGCAAGAAACTAATCCTTTTTAAGGAGAAAAGAGAGAAGTTTTGAATGTTTGAATGATGCTATGCAATGCAATGCAGGAGAAGGAAAATAATGTACAAGGGAGCATAGCAGAGTTTTGTTTGACCCTAATACTAAGGCGAAAATAACAAAGGTACAAGGATACAAGGTATATACAAAGTACAAGTATCAACAAAGTACAAGTATTAACATTGCGGGGTGCACGGGTGCATGTGTAAACATGGCAAGTATGTGAGGTGCATGTATAAACAGGGCAAGTGTGTGCATGTTTAAACATGGCAAGTGTGTGTAGGTGCATGTGTAAACATGGCAAGTGTGTGAGGTGCATGTGTAAACATGGCAAGTGTGCGTGAGGTGCACGTGTAAACATGGCAAGTGTGTGCATGTGTAAACATGGCAAGTGTGTGCATGTGTAAACATGGCAAGTGTGTGCATGTGTAAACATGGCAAGTGTGTGTAGGGTGCATGTGTAAACATGGCATGTGTGTGTAGGGTGCATGTGTATACATGGCAGGTGTGTGTAGGGTGCATGTGTAAACATGGAAAGTGTGTGCATGTGTAAACATGGCAGGTGTGCATGTGTAAAAATGGCAGGTGTGTGCATGTGTAAACATGGCAAGCATCATGATGTGACGAAAGTTAGACCCACTAAGTTTGAAAAAGTTTCAAAGCAGTCCCCAGCAGAGTCGCCACTGTGAATACCCATTTCCGATGAAGCGACGCATGGGAAGTATCTTGTGATTATTTTTATTTATAAAAGGGAATATTCTTAACGACATTAAAATTATGAGAGTCGCCACGCCGTTTTAATTAAAGCCAAAACATTGAAAAAAGCATGTTTAGTGGGTTCGGGGGTCAAATTACAACAAGAGAAGAATATTGAACATTATCACTCCTATTGCCCGAATTGATCGGTCTTTCTATCATGATGAATGTGTTAGTAGTGTGTTAGTGATTTAGACCGGATCCGAAGATTGCCTACGTTCCTCTCAATGTGAGAAGCTCAGGTTAGCGTAGTTCGCAGAGAATTTAGAATAGGCAGAAGAATCGGGATCATGCATAATGAGGGGGAATTACCTAAAGATTAGGGTTTAGAAGTAGTTCCTAGATCATCCTCGGGTTGATGAACCCTCGATCATCATAGGCTATGAAATAACATGTAATTATGAAGATCGCGACCCTAAATATAACATAAATAAGGTTTTAATCTATGAACACGATGAACATATGAAGAACATATATGAACATATGAATGAGCAGGCGAAGCATATGAAGAAACTATGAATAAACATGTACGAACATGAATATAAAAGATCTACATTAAAAATGATGCAAGAACATGAAGAAAAAGTTAGAAAACTTACCTATGTTGGCAAGAAATAAACCTTGATCTTCTTGGAGGTTTGAATGTTAATTATAGAGCAAAATAGTGTTTAAGAACTCTCAAATTCGGATCCCTCTAAACCAATAGCATGAGATTGGTTTATATAGTAAACTGAGGGGAAGATCTGATGGTCCAGATCATCCGGCGCAAGGTTGGCCGCCTGACCATGGTTGAAGCCGGTTACAAGAGTGGCCGCGTGGCCAAGGTCAACGCGGAGCAATGTTGGCCGCGTGGCCAAGGCTGCCGGCTGACTTGATTCTTAAGTTAGGGTTTATGCATGGTTTTAAGGAAACCATTTACTACCTAATTTGATAGATTTTGTCATAAATGAGATATTTTGGGAATCCGGGACAAGTCTTTGCAAGGTTTCTAATTCCTATAAAGTCCTTGTATTTTTGGGAAACTCCTAATAAACTCATTTTCAGGTCGGGTACTAACACATGCGTAGGTCCACTTCGCCATCTTTAAGTAGCCTTCTATTCCTTAGTCCCTGCACATTTAAACAAATGTGAGATCCACATCTGGTATCTAATACCCAGGAGCTAGAAGTAGAAAGAAGAACATCTATAACATAAATACCTGAAGTAGAGGCAGTCCCACTGCTCTTCTTCTTCTTCTTAATCTCTTCCTTGTAAACCTTGCAATTGCGTTTCCAATGACCAGTCTCATTGCAGTGGAAACAAATTGCATCCTTTTGGGAAGCAGGTTTAGCCACATTGGCATTGGCAACAATTGCCTTGCCAATCTTGGGTTTGACAACTTTTGTCTTACCCCCTTTTCCTTTGCCTTTCTGGCCCTTTCCTTCCTTTGATACTATGAGCACAGGAGCGGCTTCTTTACCGATTTTCTTTTCCGCTGTCTTTAGCATCCCATGCAACTCAGACAGGGACTTATCCATCCCATGCATATTAAAGTTCATTACGAACTGATTATAGCTTTTGGGAAATGAATTAAGAATAAAATCAGTGGCCAACTCAACCTCAATGGGATGACCAAGCCTCTCTAGATGCTCAAAGTGAGCCTTCATATTTAGAACATAAGGGCCCACAGCCTGCCCATCACTTATCTTGCATGAGACAATGGCAGCTATATTATCAAGCCTTTCTTGCCTTGCCTATTCTTGAAACATGTCTTTCAACTCAACAGCAAGGTCATATGCCTCCAAGTGTTCAAGAGTCTTCTGAAGCTCAGAACACATGGCTGCAAGCATGAGACAACCCACCTCACGAGAATCACTCTTGTGTTTCTTGTAGGCGTTTCTCTCATCCTTGGGGGCAGATGTTTCAGGTTCATCCTCAGGAACGGGCTCATCAAGAATATAGAGCTTGTCTTCATGCTTTAGAAACCGTACGGATAGTTTGGCCGGAGGGATGTTATTCTGTTTAAACCCAGTTTTGTCAAGATTTTTACGAATAAACCCTTTTCTGTTAATTTTCCAACGGTTTCTGTTAAAAGGCAGTTTCTCCCATTTTTAAAATACACACACACTTGCGCATTTTGGTCAACACACTTAGGGAGATTCGGTTTTCCGAGGCGGATTGGGTGAACCATGAAACGTTCTTCCCAAGACGTAACCTGACCTCCGAACTCATTTTCTCTAACCATTTTTGTTAAATTGGGTTTAAAATTAATTTAACGTGGCGACTCCGTTTTCTTGTAAAATAAAGTTCCGTGTTCGGTCCCGAGGGAAACATTATCCGATGTTTTTCCCGCGGGTATCCTACACCGTGGCAGAAAATAAATCCATCAAACTCCTCAACTCAGTACCATTATCACTTTGAACAATTTTAATATTTTGATTAAATTGGCGATTCACCATAGTGTGAATACCCCTTTCCGATGAAGCGACGCATGGGAAGTATCTTGTGATTTTTTTTATTTACAAAGGGAATATTCTTAACGACATTAAAATTATGAGAGTCTCCACGCCGTTTTAATTAAAGCCAAAACATTGAAAAAAGCATTTTTAGTGGGTTCGGGGGTCAAATTACAACAAGAGAAGAATATTGAACGTTATCACTCCTATTGCCCGAATTGATCGGTCTTTCTATAATGATGCGGTGTTAGTAGTGTGTTAGTGATTTAGACCGGATCCGAAGATTGCCTACGTTCCTCTCAATGTGAGAAGCTCAGGTCAGCGTAGTTCGCAGAGAATTAGAATAGGCAGAAGAATCGGGATCATGCATAATGAGGGGGAATTACCTAAAGATTAGGGTTTAGAAGTAGTTCCTAGATCATCCTTGGGTTGATGAACCCTCGATCATCATCGGCTATGAAATAACATGTAATTATGAAGATCGCAACCCTAAATATAGCATAAATAAGGTTTTAATCTATGAACACGAAGAACATGCGAAGAACATATATGAACATATGAATGAACATGCAAAGCTCATGAAGAAACTATGAATAAACATGTACGAACATGAATATAAAAGATCTACATTAAGAATAATGCAAAGCTCATTAAGAATCATCCAGCTCAAGGTTGGCCGCCTGGCCATGGTTGAAGCCGGTGACAATAGTGGCCGCGTGGCCAAGGTCGACGCGTGGCAAGGTTGGCCGCGTGGCCAATTCTGCTGGCTGACTTGATTCTTAAGCTAGGGTTTCTGCATGGTTTTAAGGAAACCATTTACTACCTATTTTGATAGATTTTGTCATAAATGAGATATTTCGGGAATCCAGGACAAGTCTTTGCAAGGTTTCTAATTCCTATAAAGTCCTTGTATTTTTGGGAAAGTCCTAATAAACTCATTTTCAGGTCGGGTACTAACAGTAGCCCCTCGGCGACGCTTCTTGCAAGGCAATGTGGGGTCGACGATAAAAGAAGGATCCGTCTGAAACATGAGTTTCAAAACAGATGAAAGGTAAGGGAACGGCTGAACCTTGACAGGCGACCTACGTATCCGCGGGGGAATTAAGCCAAACGTAGTTCAAATCTGATGGGAAATTGGGACTGATTGTCCTCTGATAGGGTGCAACGTCTTCTGCTGGGGGAAAATGCACCTGCTGGGGATGAGAGATGACCGCGTCGGTCGGGTGGCTGGACCTTTTCAGGTTTCCTACGTATCCTCCGAGGAATCAAGCCGGTCGTAGTTCAGAGCTATTGGGGAAAGACGAGACATCGAACTTCTGCTGCAGATAATAAACCTACGGATACCATCTTGTATGAAGAATGAACATTCGTAAGCAATGAAGTTATTTGGGAAAAATAAAGACTACGTTGTCTAAATAATCCCAAGATGGAATGGTAAACGCAATCAGGATCGCCGGGGTTTCTGCCGATTGCGCTAAAGTAATAGATGCTGGATCTCTCGCGAACAGAAATGCCGAGGCTTCTGCCAATTGCGATCGATCTAGAATGCGTATGTCATAGAGGCGCCGAAGTCTCTACAACCATACGAATAATAATAGATGCTGGATCTCTCGTAAACAGAAACGCCGAGGCTTCTGCCAATCCCGATTGATCTAGGATGCGTATGTCATAGAGGCGCCGAAGTCTCTACAACCATACGAATCCTAAGCAAATATTCGGTGAAGAATGGAAATTTTAAAGGGATTTCCGTACCCAAAGGTAACGAATATCAGTCAAAATAGTGCTAAGGGCATTTAAAATGAATTAAGGGGAAAAGATCAGGGGCAAAAATGGAATTTTATCTGAAGGGACAAGGTTGGCCGCATGGCCAAACACACTGAATTGCAATAGTGGCCGCGTGGCCAAGACCGCTGAGTGGTCAGATCTCCTTCACGCGGATCGCTGATCTGACGGCTGGGATAGAGAGTGCATAAGTGGCCGCGTGGCCAAGGTCGCCGTCGGGCTGACTCCTTGGTCACATCACCAGAAACCCTCCCTCTTCTCCTTCTTTTCTTCTTTCTTCTTCTTCCTTCCTCCATTGTTGACGAGTTAGAGAGAGAAAATTGAGTTTTTAGAGAGAGAAAGCTTGGATTTTGATAATCTTGAAGACTTCATTTCACATATTTCTTGAAGCTATGGCAGATTGGATCAATGAGGCGTTATTCAGGGATTTTCCGGGCCAAGGTGGGTATATGCTTCCACAACAAGAGCAACAAGGAGAGGGGCACGGTGATGCTCAGGGTGAGGGAAATGTGGGGGTTGACCCGGGAGCGGGTTTTGAAGCGGCGCCCTTGATTCCACGGGGCGTTTTGAGACCACGAGCCGCGACTCGGAATTATCGCGATAATCTGCTGCGGTCTACGTTCTACCAAGATTACGATTTTTACATCGACTCTGAGCGTCATTGGTCGATGGGGCTTCCGGAGACGCGAGAGGTAAATTTCGAATTTTCACTCATCTCCTTCTCGCACATTTGCATGTTTTATACATAGTATGAGATGCCAGAATAATGGAATGCTAGAATTTAAATTGCTAGAATTGTAAATTGCTAGAATGGTAACATACTTGTGCTGTGTTTACCTGCAGAGGATCAAGGCTCGTGGGTCCACAGTGACTGTGGGCAAACTGTGGGCGTCCCTGCCGGAGGGACCGGGCGGTTTGCGTGCTCGAATCGAGCTATGGAGTTTGGCCCATTCTTTGACAGTGTCTGCATGGTTGGGGGCACCCTGAAGGTGGCAGCGGTGATAGAGGTGTACAGGGAGTTCTGGTGGGACACCACCCATACCTTCCACTTTAATTGGGGAGAGATTACCATCACGCCGACGGATTTCGCGGCTATCACGGGGTTGAGTTTTACTGCTACCCCTCTGCCTTTTGATGAGAGATTGGCAGAACGGCGGGACTATAGGCAGGCTCTGTTGGGAGTTGACATTGATCTGGGGGGAGGTGTCAAGGGTTATGGAGTGGAGGCCGGGAAGGTGAACCGTTTGGTGGAGGTGGATATTGAAGCCTTTGGTAGGGGGGAGTATGATTTGGATTGTTTGGTCCGGCTGTTCTTATGGTACAGCTTTTTAGAGATCTTGTTTCCCAGCGGGGCTACTGTCTGCCGGTACTCACTGCTAGGGGCTTTGGTGGACTTGGACCTAGTCGGTGGGATTTCTTGGGGCGGAGCTGGTTTGGCTGAGATTTACCGGGCATTGGACCATTGCTCGAGGGCTAGCTCGTCGGCCTTTGACGGGTTTCAGTTCGCCTTTGAGGTATGCTCTTGACTACCTTTCTTTTTCACATTGTTGAGATTTCTGCTCTATCTTTTGGTCTGAAATGTCTCTTTCATTGTATGCACAGGCCTGGGTGTACGAGATCTTCGGCGTCGCCCCTTTTCAGTTAGTGATGAGTGCTAACAAGGTTGTTCCCATCATGTCGTACTGGTGCAAGGGCAACAGGGCTCCTCCCCGTAGAAACCGGGATAGGAAGACGGTGGATGCTGCTGATCTGAGGAGGTGTTCGCGATGTCTGAGCCTGTCGGGGTTAGATTTTACCCATGGAGTCCGGCCAATGAGGCTTCGGTGGGTCCCTATGTAGTGGAGTTGACCGCTTCTAGGGTTTTGCTTGTGGGTCTCACCGGGGAGGCCATGTATCTCGGAGAGAGGGTGATTCGTCAGCACAGGGCTGGTGCATTACCGTGGGATCCTTATGACCCTCTTCGGGATATGCTCCGTCCCGCGAGGTTGGAGACTTTCTTGGCTCCCACTCCGGCAGAGCATTACAGAGGGAGTGATGACTATGCCGGCTACGTGCGGACACGGTTGATCAGCCCTCAGGTTCGGGCTAGGATGTTCCGGAGAGGGATCGAGCTCGCCCCGGTATGTTGGTCGGAGTCGGCCTTTGGTTGACATGCCCCTTCGCTCGAGTAGCGTGAGAGTGATGAGGGGCGGCCGGGAGGTGGAGCTGAGCTTGGAGCCGACTGATGCAGATCTTGTTGAGGAGACATTCATTCCTCCGCCCGACGCTGGGGTACGGCTTTGTACTTTATATTAGTCATGTTTGCACACACTTATTTCTTTCTGCATTGTAATCATTTGCCTTGGCTTCCCTTTCAGGTGACTCGGGAGGCATATATCCGTTCAGCTCGGCGGGAGAACATGTTGATGCGCTTACTGAGGGAGGCGTACCATTCATGTACTTGTCAGAGGGATGACGTTGCGTCACCCCAGCGTCGGGAACGGTCTCCGAATGGTGCGGGCTCTTCTCACACTGGTGGTCGAGCGGTCCGGGGATGGAGTTCGGGTGCCGGTAGCTCTCGAGCTTTAGCGCGGCGTGGAGACACCACGGAGGAGGATTCTGATTAGGCGGGGCCCATCTTTCCATCTTTATTTCCTACACTGTTAGTTAGTAGAAGCAAATATGTACTGGACAAATATTTAATATGTATGCAAATGTATTTATGTACTAAAATGAAAATGATTTGTAATAACCTATTTGTACAAACTAATTACTTTACAATGTGCCTAATTTTATACAATGCATGAGCCATAGGGAAGGGTACGTTGCTTGCATGGATCCATTGCGGAGTGGGAGCATCAATCTTCGAATTGTCTGCATGGGGCAATAGTGGCCGCGTGGCCTAGGACGAAGTTGGCCGCCTGGCCAAGGACAACATCGGCCGCGTGGCCAAGTCCTGCGCCGCCTCCGGTTTTCCTTTTCCTGGTAAGAATCGGAAGTTGTGTAGTATTTAATGGGAGTTTGTATCCTATTCAACTTCGTACCAGCAGCTCTTTTGATCAATTTTGAGTTCCAATCATCAACTTGCTTTTTTTGCCATGGATCACAATGCAAGGCTTTCTAGACTTGAAAAAGGAGCTTTCATAACATCTTTGGAGAAGTGGGTTGCCAAGATATCCGGTCCTTGTCGTAGGAAGTTTGAGAAGCGCTATGGGATCAAGTGTCTTTGGTCATTCTTGCACATGAACTCCAACACTAACCTCTTGCAAGCTTGTGGGAAGTTTTGGAACAACACTCTTCATGTTTTCAACTTTTCTTTTAATGAGATGGTACCCACTTATGAAGACATCAAGGCGCTTTGCGGTTGTGAAGGGAAGGGTACACTTGCATTGCCCTTTGATCTTATTTCTTTGCATGACAAGTTGATAACCTTTGGTGTGCCCGCAGATGACATTGGTAAGTATGCTAGAGGTGGCTACGTCGACCTTTCTTGGATGCCAAGGCACTTCATGCACGCGGATGTGACCTCGGACCGTTCTTTGGACCATCTTGCCTTGTGTTTATTTGCTTCTATTCTTTTCCCTTCCGAAGTCGGATGTGCTAGTGAGGGATGTTTGACCATGGTGAATGCGGCTCGTTCGGGACATGACATTGTACCGGCCATCCTTGGGGAGATCATTTGTGGGATTCCTCATCTTGCGGTTTATGGCGGGATGCCGTGCGGCAGTGATAGACTTTTGACTATGTGGTTGCAAGAAAGGCTCCGAGTGAACAAGCCAGCGGTTTCTTCGGCGGTGGCCCCATGGATGCACCGTATCAGAGGTATGGAGGAGAGGTTCGAGGGCATGACTCTCAAGGGTTGGGAAAGGTATTTGGCAGAGATGGTGACCGATGACATCAAGTGGGTGGTGCCCCATTGGCATATTAATTCTGTGAGGGAGAAGCAAGTAGGACTGCACATGATTAAAGTTCCGTCATTTTCTGGGACTACTTTTTACTACCCCGCCAGAGTACTCCGTCAATATGGTCTAGTGCAAACCATCCCCGAGGGTTGGGATGAGGAGAGGACCCGTTTTCCTTTTGGCATACTTCATTTGGATGATAGCGCTTTGGTTCTCCTTTCTCAAATGTGGGGCGAGGCCGGTTTTAGCCATAGGACTCTCATCACACGCTCCAACAACACCTGCCTATCACGAGAGTATTTGGATTGGTTTATGGAGAGACTTGGGCAAGCGAAGCAGACTCTAGAGACCCTAAGGGGCACTATTTTGGCATCCTGTGCTCCTAGTTGTTCATTGAGGATGAAGGAGGCGATGGCCTATGAGAGGAAGAGGAGCAAGAGCATGGCTAATGGAGATGGAGCGGGGACTTCAAGGAAGAGAAAGGATGGGGAGACTCCTAGTGTCAAAGCTAAAGGGGTTAGTGAATTTGAGAGGAGGTTTTGCGAGAACCCTAACAAGAAAAAGATTCGCCGCGGTCAAAGCAAGAAGAAAGAGACCGAAGGCACGAGTGGCACTAAAGAGTAATTCCGAGGATCCCTCCATAGTCGTTGCAAACACATTGTTTTAATTTTAGTTTATTTTTTTGTTTTAGTTTCAATTTCAGAATAGGTTATTTATTCAAAAAGTATGTCAAGCTTAGACTCATCAAATAGTGTTAACATGCAATGACTATGAAATAAAAGTTTTTGCTTTCAGAAAATACAACTTCTATCTTTATTGCTTGACAAGATTTGGATGTTTATTTATTTTTTAGACCGCACCTTTTGAAAGGCTGCCTACGTTCCCCTTTTACAAATAGGACTAAGGGGCTCAGGTCACCGTAGTTCACTCCAGTCGGACTAGAATGATTTTAGAGAAAGGGAAGATAGAAGGGGGAATGCTCTAACTTTTGCCTAGACCGCCCTTGCGGGTTTTCAGTCTAGCGAGCTTTGTACGCACCCTTATTTTGCATAGACCGCCCTTTGCGGGTTTTCAGTCTATCGGGCTTCTTTTTGCGTAGTAAACTTTTTTTTTTTTTTTGAGAAGGGGGGAATACTAGTCGTAGTAGCGTCTGAGCTTGCTGAGGTTGACTGGTTCCTTGAGCGGGCTGCCATCCAAATCTGCCATTCTGTCTAGTCTTGTGGCGCGCCTCGAGCTTTGGTCATTGCGTCGACGCGTTGCTTCAAATCCCCTATTTCTCTTGAGATGTCTTGAATCGTTTCTGCAGTCAGGTGCGAGAGTATCTCTGGGCTGTTCCTCACATAAGGCTCGATTTCGTAGCAACCGAGGAGTTCTAAGTTTTCGTTTTCTCTATAGAACCAAAATCCTCTCACGCCGGTGAGCATGTTCTCGTCCATCAAGCCTTGGATTTTTCTTTGTAGAGCGACACAGTCGTTGGTGTCATGGCCTTCGTCTTGGTGGTAAGAGCAACTTTTGGTAGGTTCAAATAGTTGAAGGGGTGGTAATTCGGAGAGGAGTGAATGTTCTCCTAGAGGTTGCATCTTGCCCATTTGTCTTAATTGGTCGAACAATTTTGCGAAAGGGGTCCCTATTCTTGTGTAGCGGGGGACTGAGAGGGGATATTTTTCCAAAAATCTTTGCATTTTTTCACTGATTTCCTTCTCCTGGCGCGAGGGCCACGATTCTGTCGTTGGTGTTGGGGTCTGAAGTTCATTCCCATGTGCCGGGTGCAGGATTGGGGTATTCGCGAGGTACTCCTTGAGGCAGCATAATGCGAACTCACATCTCGAACTCCATTCTTGGTCGCGGGCCCTTTCTATTTCTCTGAGTGTCGGCTCCCCCACTGTTGTAAAATGGTTGAGGTGTTGCAGTAACTTGACGAGTTCTTCCTTTTCGGCTTTGTTTCGAGGAGACTGCATTCTCAACACGGCTCGAACTCGCCGACTGATGGTCCTCCACGAGGTTGTGGAGGGGGTCGCTTCTTGGTCCTCCTCGGTTGTCTCGATCTGGTTATAGCCGGCAAACCCATCAACAAACGACTTGACCTCATAATGGGCGGTCGCGTCCACCAACATTTCGATATTTGGCAAGGGGAAGTCATCCTTCGGCGTAGCTTTGTTGAGATCCCGAAAATCCACACATACTCTGACTTTACCGTTGGATTTCTTGACAGTCACCAAATTTGATAACCAAGTTGGATACTCGATCACCCTAATGAAACCCACACGGAGTAGCTTCTCAATCTCTTCTTTCACTTGCAAAGACCATTCCGGCTTAATGCGGCGCAGCTTCTGTTTGACTGGCTTAGCGTCTGGTGCTGTCGGGATTCTGTGCTCTACGATCGAGTTGTCAAGCCCCGGCATGTCTTTATAAGACCATGCGAACACATCCACATATTCTCTGAGTAGCTCAATCAGTGCTTCCCTTTCGGCTCCGCTGAAGAAGCTTCCGATCTGCGTTTCCTTAGGCTCGGCTTCGGTTCCCGAATTCACGCACGTTAACACCTCATCGGCAGCTTGGGCTCGAGATTCCTTTTGATTAATAACCTGTTCTGAGATTTCTTTAATGTATTCATCATTTAATGTGTCTGTGTCTGCCTCTTCTAATGAATCATTATTAACTAAGTGTATGTCATTAGTTTGATTATTAGCCAATTTATCAGTTAAAAGAGTGACTATGGAGGGATACTCGGAAAGGTCGAGGGTTTCATTCATGGCAAAAGGGAATATAGCGTTTGCAACAAGATCATAGTCTTCGGACGTAAGGTCGTCAGACTTAGAGGAAGACTCAAATTCAAAATGTAAAACACTAGACTCTGGGGACGGGGATTTTGGGTGAGTGACAGGAGATGCTGCAGGAGTGGTGACAGGAGAAGGAGTAAGCCCCAGTGTCCCCACCATAAATTCCGGAGTAGCTATAGGTCCCCCAATGATGCACCAATTCTTGAGCTTGTCCCCCATGGGTACCACCAATGTCCTTGGGTCCACCTTATCTTCAGAATCGTCTCCAATGACGGCAACCATGTCTTCGTGCAGCCCCAGATTACCCAGATGTTGAAGCAGATATTGGCCGTCCCACGTCTCAGTCAAACTCGGAGTTTCTGCGGCTTCTATTGCTGGCTTGTCAAGGGTTGCGGCTTCAAGTTGATCTGCCAAGTCATCTGCAACCTTGGTGGAGTACTCATGCCTGATGGTTCTAACTCTGCCCGTGGCTTTGTCATATTCCATGTAAGTCAGCTTCATGTTGGACCGATCGAATTCCACATCTCTGAAAATCTCGAACCCTTTCTGCAACTTCCCGGTGTGGTCAATCCATGGCTCGGCGAACTCAAAACACGAAAACTCCTCGCCTTCCCTGACAAAGTAGCTATTCAGGGACAGGCGGTATGGCCGCATTTCAAGCTTTTTGTAGGGAAGCTTCATCTTTTTAAGCAATTCTATCCTTTGTTGCTCCATCTTGTCTTCAAGAGTAAGGGTGTATCCAAGACCGAACAATCCCCGGTGATCGATCTCTTTAACCAGACTTGTGGGACCTTGCAAGCACTTACCTAGCCCCAGCCCCGGTACGAAGCCCATATTACGCAGTATCTTGACAACAGGTGCCACTTTATCCGTTGTTTTGGTGAGGTCGATGGTGCAGATCTGTGCTTGAGCGACTATTTCGAAGCCATTGAAGAGTCGGCTCTCTTCCCATGCTGAATCTGTAAGACAGGAACGCCCTTGGTGTCCGTCCCTTGGGCAGTTACGAGATCGCTGTAGATGATGGTCACTTCATTACCAGATTGAAACTTCACACACTGGTGCAGGGAAGATGGGACAGCGCCCGATTGATGTAACCATGGCCGGCCAAGGAGGAGTGAGAAGGTTGCGGGGATGTCTATGACGTGGAAGTCGGTTGGTAGGATCTTTGTTCCGATGGTAATGGGCAAGGTGGCTTCGCCTATCACGGCGCGGCATGTAGAGTCATAAGCTTTGATGGTTTGCTTGGATGGGCGTAAATCAACACCATGAACGCCAACCACATCCATCATCCTTGAAGGCAGGATATTAATAGCAGAACCATTATCAATGAATACACGGGGAATTTTCTTGCCATTTACCTCGACAGTGATGTATAAAGGCTCATTATGATCAACTCCGAACACTGGCTTGTCTAGCTCTGAGAAAGTGATGATGTTTCCATAGTGGATATTACCAATCATGTGGGTGACGTCTTCCGGGGTAATAGTGGATGGTACCATGGTGGCGGCGAGGTTTTGCTCGAGCATGAGGCGATGGGCTAGGGAGGAGGTGAGTAGGGACCAGAGCGAGATGTGGGCTTGGGTTTGTTTGAGTTGAGTGAGGATAGGGTCTTCTTTGTCTAGGTCGGCTTGCTCGGGTTCCTTCCCAAAGACTTTCTTTGCACCCTTTGGGTCGGATTGGTACACTTGACCGGATCTCGTAAGGAGACAAACTTCTGCACGTAGCTCCTCCAAAGACAATGGCGTGTCAGGACAAGGGGGCGAAACTTCGGTCTTTTCGGCCTCCTCGAAGATTTCGGCCCAAGAAAGAGGTTGAGAGGGTTTGGGACTCTCTTCCTCTAGAGATTCGACTTCACTCACTAGTTCTTCTAAAGACAACAAGTAGCAAGAAGGTTCTTTATTATTAGTCATTGAAATACAACCCACCTCATCACAGTCCGCCACAACAGGCTCGGCCGGATCAGTGATCTCACTAAGTTCTACCATGAGTACATTGCTAGCTACATAATCTCTAGGGTCTTCGACAACTCCCTTGTGGATGAGCTCTTGCACGGATTTCTTGAGTTGAAAGCATTCTTCGGTAGTGTGACCGGTGCACTTGTGGTAGTGGCAGAACTTTGACAAATCGCAACCAAGACGGGGGAGGTGTCCTTCTAATGGTTCGAGAATTTCTAACATCACTAATGCCATGAAGATATCCACCATCGTGAGCCCTAACTTGTCAAAGGCATCCATGAGCTCTAGGATACTGATCTCGCATGTTTGCAACATATTCACCCCACCCCCATTGTTAGGAAGAGGGTTATTCACCACATTAGGACCCTTCGGCTTCTCAATCTTCTTGTCATTGATCAACCCTTGAACTACGCGTTTCAGTTGAATACAACCATCCGTTGTATGCCCGATGTGTTTGTGATACTTGCAGAACTTGGAGGCGTCCAAATCGGTTCTTGGGTAGGCGGGTTGGTAATTCTCTAAAGGCTTGATAAGACCTCTCTTGACTAACACGTCAAAGACCTTCCCCATGGGCATACCAAAATCATCAAAATGCTCCCTCTGTTGTGGAGACCCATTCCTTGTTACGGCTTGGACATCTAGCGGGACCTCTTTCTGGACCATATTCACTTGGCCGACGGCCTCCTTTCCACCCCTAGGAGGCGCAGGCGCAGTAGGAGCCTTGTAGCGGAAGGAGTTGTTGTTGTTGGTCTTTGGACTTTCTTTTGGCGGCACAATCCCAGTGAACCCTACTTCGTACCTTACTCCGGCGTCAACCATTTCCCGCAAGTCAGGGAAATAACCATTGCCGATGGCTGCTTTCATCTCCGGTAGCAAGCACTTGTAGAAAATCTGCTTATGTTCCTTTGCTTTTGGTGGGTATTGGACCTCGCACAACCGATGATTCCACCTCTTGTAAAAATCATAAATAGCCTCGCCGGGCTTTTGCATAGTGTTCTCAAGGTCGGTTCGATTCACATGCCAATCCAAGTTAGCCTGATACTTCTCACAGAAAATGGCACTGATTTGATCCCACGTTTGCCTCTCGCTTGGTTCTAGCCCCAAGAACCAACGCAGAGCAATACCATCCAAAGTGCTATGGAATACGCGAGCCATTTGTTCGTTGGTGTAGTCACGAGCCCTCATGGCCAACACATAACTATCCAAATGAGTCTTAGGACACGAGTCACCATGAAACATTGCCACTTTAGGCATCTTGAAATCCTTGGGGAGAGCCCCCACTTGGCTAGGGTTGATTGTCTTGGTAGTCGGTGCACTTTGCTTATCCACGGTCTCAATCAACTTGCGCATTTGCTCTTGCATGGCCGTGACCACAGGGTGATTGGAGATGTCGGGTATAGATTCTGACAGAATGACAGGAGGAATAGTGGAAGTAGTAGCAGCGGCCATCCCAATACTCAGAGGCAACGAGGGTGCGGGTAGCTTGCTAGCAGAGAGGTAGCCACCAAGCAGTTCGGGGGAAGGTTCATAGACAGCCTTGTTCTTGCTCATGGTAGTGAAACCTTGTTGGGTGTAGAGAGAAGGAGGTGGAACATTGCGGTAGCTTGGGAATGGGAAGGCAGTGGCATTGGTGTTGGGGGGACAGTTGGTATTGACCTCTTCATCCTCGACATAAATGAAATTCTCACCATCGGGCACCAGTTTAGTTCCCTTTTGTTGAATGTGACCCTTCAACTGTTGGTTCTGGTCTTCCAACATCTTGTTGCTTTCTTCGAGATTCTTGATCTTGGCTTCTAGACCGGCGAGGAAATTCTGGAGGCTTGGGGGAATACCATTGAGAGTAGCCTCAGTGTTGAGCTCGGCGGTACTAGCAGGAGGAGCAGAGGCCGAAGATAAAGCGGGAGTTGACATTGCTGATGACGAGACTGAGAACGTGGACGGAGTAGAAGCTTCACGTTGTAGTCGACCACCCGAACGGATCCAAACTTGCTTTGCTGAAAGGTTGAAGGGCAATGAAGCTTTTAGGAGAGGGGGAAGGCTCATGCAAAGTATACTTTAATTTACAAAAACATACATTATTTACATCCTAATTGGTTGGAAGGGGTACCCCTTTTTCGCAACTAGTTAGAAGACTACGATTAGTGGAGGCCATCACTACGTCTATAGACCCCTCGTTTTTCACCTGCATTGCACACCCCCAAACGGACAATTTGGGCGAGGGTCCTATAGGGCAAGCGGCTTCCACCAACCATCGGATCCTACGACTAACCCTTCCTTAAAGGCATTTAACGCGATGTCTATGTTGCATCCTACGCAAGTTAACGATGAGCGGAGATCTTGACAACAAACACTCATCTCACCATGGCACGTCCCTTGTAGGGAAATCACTTTTTTGTGCACTTTCTCTCAAAGATCTCGATTCATCATTGACTTGGGGATGACTGGACATAGACAGCACGTTAATTGACTATTAAGAAAAATCTAGCCAAACCAACCGGTCAAAACCTAGGTGTGTTACCTATACAAGTGTGGGTTGACACGGGTTAGGTAAAAGGTTCCCACCGTATACGGTGAGTGGAATAGACGAGTGACTCGAAAAGAGTGCGACAGTAGCGCACAAATTCCTGCACATCGAATACTCCGGGTAATGGGGACCTGTGCAGTGCTGACACGGACTAGTGATAGTGTGCGGTAAAAACTAATTCTTTTTTAAGGAGAAAAAAGAGAAGTTTTTAATGTTAGGATGATGCAATGCAATGCATGAGCGAGAGAGAGAGAGAGAGAGAGAGAGAATAATGTACAAGGGAGCATAGCAGAGTTTTGTTTGACCCTAATACTAAAGCGAAGATAACAAGGGTACATGGTACAAGGTACAAGTATTAACATGGCGGAGTGCGCTGGTGCATGTGTAAACATGGCTTAACTGTAGGGGGCACGTGAAAACATGGCAAGTGTGCACGTGAAAACATGGCAGGTGTGTGCGTGAAAACATGGCAAGTGTGTGCATGTGTAAACATGGCAGGTGTGTGCATGTGTAAACATGGCAGGTGTGTGCATGTGTAAACATGGCAAGCATCATGATGTGACGAAAGTTAGACCCACTAAGTTTGAAAAAGTTTCAAAGCAGTCCCCAGCAGAGTCGCCAATGTGAATACCCCTTTCCGATGAAGCGACGCATGGGAAGTATCTTGTGATTATTTTTATTTACAAAGGGAATATTCTTAACGACATTAAAATTATGAGAGTCGCCACGCCGTTTTAATTAAAGCCAAAACATTGAAAAAAGCATTTTTAGTGGGTTCGGGGGTCAAATTACAACAAGAGAAGAATATTGAACGTTATCACTCCTATTGCCCGAATTGATCGGTCTTTCTATCATGATGCGGTGTTAGTAGTGTGTTAGTGATTTAGACCGGATTCGAAGATTGCCTACGTTCCTCTCAATGTGAGAAGCTCAGGTCAGCGTAGTTCGCAGAGAATTAGAATAGGCAGAAGAATCGGGATCATGCATAATGAGGGGGAATTACCTAAAGATTAGGGTTTAGAAGTAGTTTCTAGATCATCCTTGGGTTGATGAACCCTCGATCATCATCGGCTATGAATTAACATGTAATTATGAAGATCGCAACCCTAAATATAGCATAAATAAGGTTTTAATCTATGAACACGAAAAACATGCGAAGAACATATATGAACATATGAATGAACATGCAAAGCTCATGAAGAAACTATGAATAAACATGTACGAACATGAATATAAAAGATCTACATTAAGAATAATGCAAGAACACGAAGAAAAAGTTAGAAAACTTACCTATGTTGGCAAGAAATAAACCTTGGATCTTCTTGAGTGTTTGAATGTTAATTAGAGAGCAAAATAGTGTTTAAGAACTCCAAAATTCGGATTTAGAGCTCTCAAAATCTACCCCTAAACCAATAGCATGGGATTGGTTTATATAGTAAACTGAGGGGAAGATCTGATGGTCAGGATCATCCAGCGCAAGGTTGGCCGCCTGGCCATGGTTGAAGCCGGTGACAATAGTGGCCGCGTGGCCAAGGTCGACGCGTGGCAAGGTTGGCCGCGTGGCCAATTCTGCTGGCTGACTTGATTCTTAAGCTAGGGTTTCTGCATGGTTTTAAGGAAACCATTTACTACCTATTTTGATAGATTTTGTCATAAATGAGATATTTCGGGAATCCAGGACAAGTCTTTGCAAGGTTTCTAATTCCTATAAAGTCCTTGTATTTTTGGGAAAGTCCTAATAAACTCATTTTCAGGTCGGGTACTAACACATAGCAACAAAAGTCATAAACGCTTGAAAAACTTCAGTTTTGTCAATCAACAAATAGACCCAAACAGCACGAGAATAATCATCAACAATGGTGAAGAAATAACGTGCCCCACAAGAAGAAGCATGTCTATAAGATCCCCACAAATCACAATGTACTTTTTCAAAAATTCTAGTAGATTTATTTTCACTTAACAAAAATTTGTCTTTATTTTTTTTGGCACGAAAGCATACCTCACAAGCTTTATTCAAACGACACTTAGAGTCACTAACTGGGGGAAGTAAATTTACTATTCCTTCAGACGGATGTCCCATTCTTTTATGCCAAAGTTCCAAGGTGGATGTTGCTCCATTAACTGAAATCTGATGCAGTTTATCCACTTATTTGAAGTAGTAAAGTCCATCTCGTCTAACACCCGTTCCAATCAAATCCCTCGACTGGTCCTGTATAGCACACATAAGAGAGTTAAATTGGATAATACACTGCATATCATCACTTAACTGTGAAACTGAAATTAAATTGCAACTTAAATTTGGCACGAAAAGAACATTCTGAAGAGTTATTTTGTATGTCAATACCACAGATCCTTTTCTCGTTGCAATGACATAATCACCATTAAGGAGTCCAACTGGACAATCAAGAATGTCATTAATGTGACATAAAAGAGACATATTACCAGTGACATGATTAGAGGCTCCAGTATCAATTATCCATACAGAATTATCAAACATACCATTCAAGCGATCATCTGAAAATCTAGTATTACCAATAAGTCCAGCAACGGATGCTCCTACAGAACCACGAGTTGTTCCAGCAGTTGTTGGATCAGTTGTGTGAACAGCAGATCGCATATCTAACCGCACATATCTGTTGCTGGCTGCTGCGTTGGCTTGAACTCGGCCATTCTTACCATCCTTTCCTTTCCCACTTCCATCAACAGGTTGTCCACCGTTATCCCACCATTGTGGGTAGCCTATGATCTTAAAACATCGATTTATCTTGTGACCGGGCTTCTTACAATAATAGCAACACAAGCATGATTTATCTGGACGTATAAATTTTCCATGCATACGTGCAAGATTTATAAAGTTACTTGACCGATCTTGCGGTCCAAGAAAGTAAGAGGAAGTGGGTTTTATTGTAAGTGACGTTGTTGGTAGGCCAGTCGTGTGGCTAGTTGTTCCGGCAACCGGTTGCTCAGCCTTGGTCATGATGATGATCTTGATTTAAAGAATACCAACTGATACCATGTTAAAGAATAATTCGGCTACAATCATAAGAGATATAATTAGGGTTCAAAGCTTGATCATATTATTGATTTTGATAGGGTTTTATAATACATCAAAGAGAATCCTATTTAGGAAATGATTCTAAAGAGTAGGCAACAATAAGAAAGATCAATTCTAATCTAACCAAATATATATCATATCTTTAATTAATAGCAATCGGATCTCCTAAACCCATTAGGAGATCCATATCCTGTAACAGTCTATTACCGGCGCGTGTGATAGAGAACTAAACTTGTGTGTTAGACATATATCCTACATTTGATAGAAGATAAATAACTAAATTTGGACCGATATATAGACTGAAGGGACTACTCCCGTTAGCACCAATTTGTTTTGATGTGGTACTCATAAAATAGTCTGCTTCTGATCTATCTCTAATTCTAAGAGGAATAATAGAAAGTTGAAACTAAGGCCAAAATATGTTTAGCCCCCCAAAGTATCCACCCATTCCCACTTTACACCCCAAACACAATTTTATCCCAAAGTGACCCTCTAATTTTCCATTTGTCTCAGTTTGACCTATGACCCCCTATGACCCCTAACGACGTTAGAAAGTTAATGAGAAATGATCATGTGCATGTCATGTGAGGGTTCTTTTTATCATTTTTCTTGAAAATATAAGGGTATAAAGGTCCATTTATATTGAGGGTGACAATTACTTCTCCACCTAACCCCACCATCCTCATCAGTCAACAACCACCACCACCACCCAAATCCGGCCACCATTACAGCCCATATCCTGCCGCCACCACCACCATCACCATTTTTCCACCACCACCACCACTATTTCTCAAAAAAATGATAACCACCACAACCAAATTCCAGATCGCAAATTCACCGTCATACATAAAATTAAATAACAAATTAAAAAGAAAATGTCTAATAATAACTTTATTATTTTGATAATAATATATAATTATATTTGATATAAATAAAAAGTCTAATATTTGAAGAGAATAATAAATAAATATTAATTGAAAGTTAAAAAGAAAATGTCTAAAATACACCTCATGTGACATGCTCATGACCATTTCTCGTTAATTTTCTAACGCCGTTAGGGGTCATAGGTCAAACTGGGACAAATGACAAATTAGAGAGTTACTTTGGGACAAAATTGGGTTTGGGGTGCAAAGTGGGAATGGATGTATACTTTGGGGCTAAACATATTTTGGCCTGAAACTAACTAAGGACAAAATAAGATGGCAACCCAAATGTGCACCCATAATGCAAGTTGAGGACTATATACACATGCGGGGGAATCTATCCCAAGGCTTGTTAAAATGGGATGCGGCGGCGGGGGTAGTTTGTGAGTAAGTTATAATCGATGTACTATGTCGGGAAATTGAGGATCAAAAAGATGCTGATTTGCCGCATAGATAAACTTATTAATATTATTTTTAGTAATAAAACAAAAATAAATTATTGTGAAAAATTGCATGGATGTATGGGCAATATTTGTAATACACACAATAATTGGCCCTTTTGAGATGAGAAAATAGTTAAAAGTGATTTGTTATTGGTCTAAGTTTGACGTAAAGGGGCAGTTGGCTGTTGGACCAAGTGAGGAGTTTAAGTCTTATGCATGTTCTAAAGAGCCACATGAATTGGAGTGTAGTGTAGTGTAGTAACATGCTGACAAAATTATAATCACTATGTCTTGTTGCTACTTTCTTTAGTTGAAATGTAGTACTACTTCCGTCTCATTTTAAACTTCAAAAAAAATTTGGGTTCAAGAATTAAGCAAATTGTGATGTGTTGTGAGTGTAGATGGTTTGGTAGGAGAGAGAAAGTGGGTAGGGAATAGTTAGTGGGTTATTGTTGTGAGTATGACCTGTGGACCCACAAATAAAAAAAATAAAAAAAATCTTTCTTTTTTGTGTTTTGAAGTTTAAAATGAGACAAAAAAAAAAAATAAAGTTTAAAATGAGACGGAGAAAAGTATACGGTAATAATGTCAAACTTACATGTTCTATATCCTTGTATATTTGCATTATTGTGCAGTTAGTTGTTGATAGGGAAGTGTAGACTTGAAAAGGAGAGACAGAGAGAGAGGTTTTTACTGTTTTTTTTTTTTTTTTTTTTTACACTATTGTAGTGTGCCTATGTGCTTGTCACGAGTTAGATGGTTTGGATAATTTTGGGATATAAGGTTTGCTACATCGCTTGACTAAGGTTTATAATCAATTAGCATTCCGCAAAATCTTGGGAAAAACGCATTTTTTCAAACACTTAGGAAAAACGTGTTTTAAAAATGCGGTGACATTTTTGTAAATAATCGAAACTTCTCAATGGTTTTGGATATCAATATAAAGGCTTCTGGATATGAGATTGATAGCTAGAACCTTTGAAAGCGATAGCCAGATGGGTCCTGGATATCAATATAAAGCCTTCTGGATATGAGATTGATAGCAGAACCTTTGAAATTGATAGCCAGAACATTTGAAAGTGATAGGCAGAAGGGTTCTCTGATTCTGGATATCAATATAAAGCCTTCTGGATATGAGATTGATAGCCAGAACCTTTGAAAGTGATAGCCAGAAAGGTCCTGGATATCAATATAAAGCCTTCTGGAGGTTTTGAAAAACACGTTTTTCCTAACCATTAGGAAAAACGCATTTTACAGGAGACCAACTCTTAGCATTCCTTGCTCATCGCGTCTCAGAAAAACAGTCTTCTTTGACTTTTGTTGATCAATGTGTATACGTTAATTTTAACTAAAACAGTAATGACAATTTATGTATCTTAGTGAATCTTTTTTTTTTCCTGATAATCACTTAATATAATTGACACTAATGTTTGATTAAAGTTCACTTGTGTTTGTGTTGATCATCAAAAGTTAAGTGGGGTTGTCTTTTCGAGGCGGAGGGAGTATTATTATAAGTAATGCTTGATATTAAGTTATGTTGTATGTCTGTTTAATATATCTTAACTTTGATAAAATTGAAATGAACGAAGATCAAATCAAAGATCAAGCAGAAGATTGCGAAGGAAGCCATTTCCATTCAAGAGAGAGAAAATGTGCAAAAACAATTACAAAGACAAAATCTCTTCTAACTAACTTTCTACCAGACTAACCGTACATTAAATAGGCCAACTAACAGAATTACAATAATGCCCTTCTCTACTCTAATTATTTACAAGAACTTATTTACATGTATGCCACTAACTGACTTAACTATCCCAACCGACATAGTATCTTCACTTAGCTCCATTGTACAACACTTGTATGCACTCTTATTATATTGAAGTATTGTATGAGATCATGGTTAATGGCTTTGCTATTAGAAGTCAACGTGTTCACCTTGACCTCCATGATCATTTGTTGCATCATATAGTCTAACAACCCCCACCCACAAGTTGAGGGTGAAAAAGGATTTGTCTTGTTGAGAAAGTACATGTTGGTCCCAGAGGGCAACAACGGTATAGAACCGCTAGAGGGAGGTGAATAGCGGTTTCAACTTTTTTTGAAAATACCCTTATAAAATTCAACCGAGTACTTATCAGTTTGGCCAACTGCGGTTCAAGGCAATGAAACCAAACTAATAAAATGCACATCGGGGATTTACGATTTGGCAAAAGTAGATAGATAAAGAGTTGGGCGGTTTGACTGGGTTGAAAAACAAATGCACAAGATAATTATAACTTAAAGGTCAAAGGGAAAACACTTGTCATTTTTCTGATTATATCATAGATGAACTTGTGAGAAACCACAAACATAAAATTAAAGAACACAACTGAAAATAAAGATCAAACACACCAATTTGAAGAGGTTCGTTCTTGAATGAACTACGTCCTCTTCCTAGATGGTTAGTCTAGGATTTTCTAATAGCTACTAGACTTGTATTAATTTAGAGGAGCTTTTACAAGATTACAATGAAGAATCTAAACTCTAAATAAACAATCTAGCCTATCGAAGCCATTCTAACAACCGGTGTTTTCAAAAGGTATAATTTATATGATCATACAATTTGGGTGTGTTTGTAGGAAATAAATCAAAAGCTCTAAAGATCTAAATGATGTTGAGCAAAAGAAAACTTTCGGTGTGCAAGACTGAGTATGAATGGATGAATGACTGAAGATTTGATGAAGAATTCTGGGTTTGCTAAGGAGATCTTTGAAGGTTTGAATATCTGGGTAATATCTGCAAAGCAAACTTTTGAACACTTGGGAATTTTCTCTCTTGAAGCTCAGCAACCTTTATTGTGGAAAAATGAAGGCTATTTATAGGAGAGCAGTCTTGTGACCGTTGGATAAAGATTTAATTCAAATCATGAAGGTACAGCTGCTGTCAAAATCCCATTGGTTGAGCTATCATTTTCGTCCGTTGTTTTGTCTTGTAGTCCTAGGTAGTTGTAGCACCACTACCTGATATTGTCCTTTGTTTCAGATAAAAGACTAACGGTAAACATTTGAATTTACAGAACAAAACCGACATTCCTTGCAAAAACTCCAAGTTAACTCGATGTTATTTGTCAAGTCATAAATCATTCATTTATGGTTGTAAAGGAAATGTTTGTCTCAAGGAATAAATGATACACTTGAATTCTTCAATAAATGCTCTGCGGTTCCACCAGATGCTGGAGCGGTTCCATAAATGAACTTGAATTGCGGTTTCATTGAAACTGCAGAACGCGGTTTCATGAACTAATGCGGCTCCATGCAGGCGGTTCAAGAGTTGCAACCAGTGCGGCTTCAAGGATCAAACCGCTGAGGGAAAACCGAATCATAACTCATCCTATGACAAATAAAAATCTAGAAATGGACTTATCTAAAAATTGAAGTATAAACGTCATTACATATATCCTATAGTCCATAAAAAAACACGTGACATGAATCAATCAAATCAAGTAGGGCGGTCTAACAATGAATCTAACAATCTCCTCCTATTTGATTAATGCCATTACCACACTATGATAAAGCAAAGCATTGTACTTGGTAATAACATGTCCAAATAAACTTTTTCTTGAAATTGCATGCCCCAAGTCAATGCACACACTATGCTTGATCATAGATTCCTAATCTATCTACAAATAAATGAAGTGAAAAATATATAGAAGGAATAATCATTCAGTTGTATATATAAAGATATGATTTTAAAGATCAGATATGCAAGTTTTAACTGAATGTTTAAAAAAAATGCACGTAAAAGACTTTTCATGGTGAACTTAGTGCATGAGTTTTGAAAAAATGCAAGCATTGTTCCACAAACAAGCAGTTTGAATAAACAAAGTTTTAGAAACCGCAATGCAATGCATTCTTCTCATTATGATTCACTTATAAAATATGAGAGTTACAAGTACAAGAAATTATAAGAGGAACAAAAGAAATGAACAAGCAAAGATAAGCAGAGTAGACTACGCGGCTTGATCATCACTGACAGCATTTCATGCATCTTGATCTTCACTGACAGCATTTCGTGCCTCGGTTTCATACGTATATGAGAATTCAAAATCAGCGGCATGAAGACGAATCAGTGTCGGTTTCTTCAAGCATTTCTCCATGCTTTCTACCCTTTTGCGCAGAAGAGCCGAACTGATGTCAAAAGAATGTGATAACTTGGCAAAATTTTCTTCCAAGGATGTCAGCCTAACATCTACAGCATCCAGCCTCAAGTTGTATAGATCATTGTTGACCATGACCATTTCTAATAACTTGAACTGGTTGGAGAGAATTCCATCCAGCTTCTCATCAAACTGATGCTGCTTAGATGAGTCTTCTCTCTTTTCCCCGTTAATGGCATCAACAGCAGAGTATAACTCAGACTGAAGAGATTGCAGTTCAGAGACAAACTGAGATGTAGAGGCCATTTGATGAGACTGAATGTTCGTAACCGCATCCACTAGATCAGCATTAGTTGCATTAACAGGAAAGAGTGGATAGGTTGGAATTGAAAGTGAAGGTTCATCAGATGGGGTATAATTAGGCATATCATCATCATCATCAGAAGACAATGAGATAGTATCATTGATTTGAGGAGGAGAGGATAAGGCAATTGGGGTTTTGGCCTTTAGCCTAGAATTGGCATCATGAAGGGTTTCACCCATAGAAACACTTAGTGCTAATTCAAATTCTAGTGGATCAAATGGGGAAATATGATGTGTTGGGATTATAGATGCGGTTTGAGAAGGAGGCCTTGGAAATAAATTCAAAAATTGATCAGGACATAGAAAAATAAAAGGCAAAGGTGCATTAAAGATATTGAAGAGAGATGGGGTAGAGATGTGATCAAACCGAAGGAATAGCTGTGATAGAAGGTCAGTTTCGGCTAGGACCTCTCTGGCTAAGGCTTCAAGAAGCTCATCAATAGCACTGATTAAAATAGCATCGGCAACGGCTATGATCTCATCAGGAGGATATATGAAGAAGGTAGGATTGTAACATGTCTTGTCAGCCAGTAAATCAGCTTTAATGGCGGCTTTAGCATGCTTCTCTTTTAGTTTAGTGGCCTTAAACCATTTCAAGTACATGGCAAAAACCAGTAACATATTTCTTTGAAAGTAAGATCATTCAATGTTGGAAAGAAGAGACCTTGTCCAGGAGAAGTTCTGACATATCTCAGAACCCGATGTAAAGCCTTTAAATGAGAATCCTTTGGATCATGAACAAAATGACTAAGTGTGTGGGCAGCAAAAGATAGATCAGGTCTTGTCACAGTGAGGTAAATAAGTTTCCCAACCATCTACCAGTAAGAACTTGGATCAGATAGAGGAGTACCATTGTTAGCAAGTAACTTGGTATTGGGATCCAAAGGTATGGTTAAAGGCTTGGCAGATGTAAGACCAGCACTATCTATTAAATCCAAAGCATACTTTCTCTTATTCAAGTAAATGCCTTCTGTAGATCTAAGAACTTCCAAACCCAAATAGTATTTAATGACACCCAAGTCTTCAATACTGAATTGATCATCTAAGTATTTCTTAAGAGAATGAATGATATGAGGAGTGTTTCCAGTAACCAGGATATCATCAACATATACCAAGATAATGGTGAATGAATCTTGAGATTTGAGAGTGAACATAGAGTAATCAGCATGAGATTGAGTGTATCCAAGATGCAAAAGAGCAGTAGTGAGCTTGGCAAACCACTGTCTTGATGCTTGCTTTAGACCATACAATGACTTAGTGAGTTTGCAAACCATTCCCTTAGCCTTAGAAAAACCTTGGGGTAAGTCCATGTACACTTCTTCATCCAAATCACAATGTAAAAATGCATTATTGACATAAAGTTAAAATATATCCCATTTCTTCATAGCAGCAAGAGAGAGAAGACATCTGACTGTGACCATCTTAACCATAGTAGCAAAAGTCTCTTGATAATCAATGCCTTCATTCTGAGTATAGCCTTTGGTAACTGATCTGGCCTTGAATCTCTCAATTGCACCATCTGAGTGATACTTCACTTTATATACCCACTTACAACCAATGGTTTTCATGCCAGGAGGGAGATGAACAAGTGACCAAGTGTTATTTGATTTTAAAGCATTAAGTTCTGCCTGCATAGCCTCTACCCACCTTCTGTCCTTAACAGCTTGGGTATAAGACTTGGGTTCACTAACACATTTTAATGTATTGATAAAATGAAAAGATGAGGGAGTACAATAATTGTAAGAGACAAATTGTTTGATATCATATTTGGGAGAATTAAACACATTGGACACAACATAATCTTTTAATTTTGTAGGAATATATTTAGGTCTGGTGGAGACTCTAGGAACAACAGGAATAGGAGGAGTGTGGTCAGGAGATGGAGAATGATGAGAATCAGAAGTATGATTTGAAGTAGGTGTGGGAGTAGAGGTAGAAGAATGATCATGGTTAGAAGTAGAAGAGAGCTTAGTAGCAGGAATATGATTAGGAGATGAGACACGAGAATTGGAATCAAAAGATGCAGAGGGAAAAATAACAAGAGGAGAAGGGGGAGTATTATTTGAAGAATGGTTCTGGGAATAAGAAATAGAAGGTGTAGTATCATCCACAGGCTAAGGAATAGATTGTGAAGTAGAATTAGGATATGAAGGAACAGTAGTATGATGTGTCAAGAAAGGAAAAATAGTCTCATGAAAGATTACATGTCTGGAAACAAAAATCTTCTTAGTGTCAAGATTGTACAGAGTGTAGTCCTTCTGTCCATAAGGATAGCCAAGAAGAACAGACTTGATGGCTCTTGGTGCAAATTTATCACTAGGATGAGAGGAGGCATAGAGGCATCTAAATGTCTTTAGATGAGAGTAGGATGGAACAGACTTGTGTAAAAGTTTATAGGGTGTTTTGAAATTAGTAGCACTAGTGGGGTAAGATTGAGAAGATATGTTGCAGTAAGAAGAGAGTATCCCCAGAAATGAATTGGAAGTCCAGCTTGGAATCTAAAAACTCTAGCTATGTTTACAAGATGCTGATGTTTTCTTTCGACTACCCCCTTTTGTTGTGGGGTGTCAACATAAGAACTGAAATGAAGAATACCAAGATTGGCATGAAATGACTTAACATCTTGATTAAAGAATTCTGTACCATGATCTGTTCTAAAGGATTTTACATAGGAATTGAATTATGTATGAGCATAGCTACAAAAGGATTTGACAAGGTTGAAGACATGATGCTTAGTGGTAATGAGATAAGTCCACACAGTTCATGAGTAATCATCAACTAGAGTTAGGAAGAATCTACAACCATGCATAGTGGAAATCCTATATGGTCCCCATAAATCACAATGGACCAATTGAAAATGAGCTGTAGTTTTGATACTACTGACAGGAAATGGTAATCTGTGTTGTTTAGCTAAGGGGTACACAGAACAAAATAAAAGCTCTTTATTGCACAAAGATTTTGAAGGAATTTTATCACACACAGTAGGTATTTTCAACAAAGTATCTACAGAACAATATCCCAATCTTTGATGCCAATGATTGGTCTCAGAATCAAAGGTAGTACAGACATTATTAACAAAAGATTGAAACATGAAAATGATCATGGAGAAGAAATAGACCATCATGCATTTCCCCAATGGCAATTACCTTCATCAATAGTTGGTCCTGAAAAATGCATGTAGAATTGTCAAAGAGGACCTTCAAATGATGATGTGATAGAAGTTTGGAAATGAACAAAAGATTAAAATTGAAATGGGGAACATATAACACATTATGAAGAACAAGATCAGAATTAATGTGTACTGAACCAAATATGTTCACCTTGATATGAGTACCATTTGGCAAGGAAAAATGAATAGGATGAATCAGATAATTATGGAATGTATTAGATGAAGAGAAGTGCAAATGTGGTATGTGGCACTAGAGTCTATCACCCAAGTATGTTTGGACATAATAGGATTATAGATATTCTGACTTAAACAAAATGATAAGCCATACCTTCCATGCGAGTTGCCATTATGTGAGCATTCTGACCAGTAATGTGATCCTCAGGACTATCCTTGCTCCTCATCATAGCCATGAGTTGATTCACTTGGTGTTGCAATTGCTCTAACTCAGAACTGGAAACTGAACCCTTATTACTTTCCATGGGAGACTGCATAACTTGCATAGCTTTAGATCCATTGGTCACACCCACATTCTTTCTAGAATCCACTCCCTTCCCAGCTCTTCCCTTATTCAAATGATAAGCTGGATGTCCCACTGGAAATCCATTCAGTTTGTAGCATTCAGACTTTACATTCCCCTCCCTGATAAAATAATTGTAAAATATACCTTTCTTGAAAGGTGTCTTTGAGTAAGAACCTTTAGAAGTAGAACCACTGTTGAATATTGCAACAATATGAGTGGTAAGGTTGCTAGGACTGGAAAAATGGCCAGTATGAGTATGTGAAAGGAGTAACAGATGCTGCCATTGTGAGGTTGTCAGGAATATATCCTTGTCTTAAGGACTCCTCCTGCCTCACCATGTAATATGCCTCACACAGACTAGGTAGGGGTTTTATATGCAAATTTTGTCCCCTTATGTGTACATAGCTGTCATGCAGTCCCATTAAAAATTGCATGAGTTGCTTGCGCTGATCTCTCTCAACTTAAGCCTTGATAGCTCCACAAGTGCAATTTTTACATGAATATGTTGTAATTGTGTCTAAAGCTATAGTTTCATCCCACAACCCTTTCATCTTGTGATAGTAATACTCTACAGAATGTTGATTCTGTTCCAAATTATGCAGATCCTTGTCTAACTGGAAAGCCCTGTGGCCATCTATGCTAGCAAATCGTTGATTAAGTTCATTCCAGACATCACAAGCAGAAGTGACATATCTAAGACTATTGCTGATAGTCTCACTCACAACATTGAATATCCATGAAATCACCATATCATTAGCCCTAGCCCAAAGACAAAACGTATTCGAGGTGGTTTCAGGTATAGGAAAGCTTCCATTAACCAAACATATTTTGTTTTTCGCAGATAATGCTATTTTCATCGATCGTTTCCAAGCACTATAGTTATCACTTCCATTGAGTTTGATAGAAATTAGGACCAAACCTGGATGATCGTTGTTATGGAGAAAGAGCGGATGCATGTTGGAATCCAAACCGATCTCCATTGTTGAGGGAGATTTATCGGTCGACGCACTTGATTCTGTTCCAGCATTCATGATAGAAATCGAAATCAAATCGATTAAAAAAATTGATTGAATCCGAACAAAAGCCCCAAACTATGATTACAAAACAAGAAGAAATCGAAGTATGGCGGATCGAACTGTCGATTTGATCAATCGACAAGCTCTGATACCATCTCAACTTTGATCAAACTGGAATGAACAAAGATCAAACAGAAGATTACGAAGGAAGCCATTTCCATTCAAGAGAGAGAAAATGTGCAAAAACGATTACAAAGACAAAATCTCTTCTAACTAACTTTCTACCAGACTAATTGTACATTAAATAGGCCAGCTAACAGAATTACAATAATGCCCTTCTTTACTCTAATCATTTACAAGAAGTTATTTACATGTATGCCACTAACCGACTTAACTATCCCAACAGACATAGTATCTTCACTTAGCTCCATTGTACAATACTTGTATGCACTCCTGTTATATTGAAGTATTGTATGAGATAATGGTTAATGGCTTTGCTATTGGAAGTCACGTGTTCACCTTGACTTGAGCTCCATGATCATTTGCTGCATCATATAGTCTAACAATATGCAACGCTTATATTATATGATGCTTTTCTAAATTATTCTTGTTGTTCTGACTGATGTGACGTCGCACTATTGTATTTTTTTTTCTAGTTTTAGTGAGTAATGTTTTCACATATTATTACTTGTCTGGTCTTCGTATATAACATTTTGTCTATGCGATCATCCCTTAAAAAAGAGTCGTACATTCCTAATTTTCCGTGGTGAAATAAAAATCTCATTTTAAGAAATAAAGTAAAACTTGAAAGTATATGCAAATATGGCTATATTAAAAAATGACTTGTCAATTTATTTTTAAACTTAGTTTAATTTTAGTGACTGAATTGCATTCTAGTTGCAACAAATTATCTTGTTTACTTTATAGAAAAAGTCCTTATATAAAGTTCCATTTTTGAGAACTTTACTAGTACTATATATTATGCTGACAAGAATGAATTGCCTTTGTCAAGTTGCTAGACTTTGCACCAAACGATAACATTTAACAAAAAACAACTTACACTTTGAGTTATCTCTGTATTTTGTTGTTATTGAGAAAGACTAGAGAGGTTGGCAGACTCTGCCTAAACTCTTTGCCATTCTGGTGGTGTTCTTTTATGCTAGCTACACTTTACTCAATTGGCTACATTAATGCTCAAATAATTAACATTTAGACTTGAAATAAATTTTACCTTATTAACATAACACGAAGCAGCAGTAGCGAACTCAAGACTAAAAGTAAGTGAATACATTTAACACTAAAAAGGAAAAAAATTGTACATTTAGCACTAGAGGGATTTTTTTATTTTTTTTTTAAGGATAAAAATCTGAAAATTGTAGGGACACTGTCACCCACTACGGTGGCTTTGTGTCCGCCACTGATACCGAGTATGATTAAATAGAATAATGTTTGAATATATTTTAGAAGAAATTAAATGTTAGAAGCAACGTTTTGGTTGTGTATTGCGTAATTAATTTGTCTTTGTGCATCATTTGATTATGTGATGTTAATATTTATTCAGAATTCGTTGTAATTGCTAATATAGTGCCTCTAATTTGACAAGGACAAGAATATGTTGCAGTTTGCATAAAAAAAAAGAATCTAATAAATTATTAATAATTAAATTAGTCTCTTATTTATGCATCTTTAATGTCGTGTGTCCCACACTTTTGCACCCATATATCGTACACACACTTCACATTGTCTATAGGGCCGATTTTAATTACCCTGATTCTGTTGGAACAATTATCTCATATCGGGAATTAACTAATCAATGCCCGACTATATAAAAAAGATCCATGACCACTCCTCCCATTGTCAATTGGTTTTGGGATGAAATCTCAGACTTTATCATGGTATCAGTTGCCAATTAGTTTTGGAAACCGGTTTTGAGACGGAACCTCAGAATCATCAATTTTGCATATTGACTAGTAAATATTTGGACCATAATTTAAATTACACTTAAAATCATCTCAACCGTTGGTTATAAACGGAACAAGTAAGATGAAGAGATCTTAACAGGTAGAGGTGTGGTAGGTGAGAGTGGACATGACATCAATTTATAATTATAGCTCGGAAATTAATAGCTTGGTGAGACTGAGAAAAAAAAAAGTCAATTTTCCAAACTCTAAGAGTTTGGTATACCTAAAAAAATGAGCCAATGACGAGAGGAAAAAAAGAAAATCATTAATCACTCCACCAACCCACTTAACAAATCTCATTCCTTAATCTCTCTTTTCTTATTAAGCACAAAACTCAGTCAAATCATTGTGTAAAATATTGTGTCAAAGCTTGTAAAATTGAATCCCAATCACACCTACCTACCACCTTCAAAAAAATAAAATGCTCTTCACGGAGTAGCTCATCAGCGGTAAGGAGGTGTTCGAGCGGTGGGAGGAGCAATTTGGTGACAAGTAATGTAAGTCTTGCTGAACATTCCTTTTGGAGCCATTTACCAACTTGGCGACTGAGATCAGACTTAGATTTATCTGTCTATGGATCTGAGATGGTGGTTTATAGACCCTAAATTATGGGGGCGCACGCACCGACACGGAATTATAATATATATATATATATATATATATATATATATATATATATTAAAAAATGTAAGAATTTCATACACCAACTAAAAGGGTAAAAAGCAATGAATTAATGTGAAATGTCATATTCAAAAGATTTGATCTCAAAAGTTACACGTCACAACAACTATTTTGTATCCCCACATTCTATCTTTTCTTCAGGCTTTAACCCCACCAAAAGAAGATACTATGTGGTTGCAAGCAATTCAAGCGGTCTTGATGAGAATGTATGTAGGTAGTGGGCACTTTTTGGCACATACATTAACATTTTATCTTTCATTTTAACATTTTTCGTAACGTCTACTACTATAAGCATGTGGGGTTGAAAATAACTAGAGTTGCAAGTATGGGGAAAAAAACATGGGAGTGAGGCTATGAGAGTGAGGGTCCTGTCCATCCTACTAATCTAGGTTGTCATAATAAATTCCCTCAGTTTCCGAAAAATATTCCAAGATAAAGGACACGGCCGTGCCAATGCTACTTCGTCAATCAGGTTCCAAAACTCTTTCTGCACGGCTGCGCTACTCCATAGTATTCGGCCGTGCTACTGCTACCCCATATTACTCGGCCGTGCCAATGCTGCTACTGTCTCAGAATTACAAAACCTCGTTGTATAATCCTCTAAGTTAGCGTCCTAACTTTAAAGACATTATCTAGCAGTATTTATAATAGTGAGGTAGAGTTTTTTTAGACATATATTTTGAGATTTAGTATTTGGCAATGACAATTTTTTAATTTGTTTTTTGGTAAACACAAAATGAAATCATCATAAGAAACAAAAGAGAAACAACTGGATTTATATAAAGAAATTCAGCCCATACCAGCTCAGACTAGCCCAATAAAATAAACTCAGCCCAGCCCAACCCAACCCAAGAAATTATGCAGAAGTGTTAAAGAGAGTAGCCCGGAAAAAACTTACCTCTGTCACGAAACGACAGCGTTAGGTAATTTGTTATGTACTCATTGTAAATCCGCAACCGCAACGGTTCCTGCCCTCAAATCTTCATTCTCCCCACGGCTGCAAAGCCCTCGAAAGAGAGACTTTTTAGAACCCTAAACTGAGCTTTCGTACCGGAAGGGAAGGCGGGAGAGAGAGAGAAAATGTCGTCGACTCTGTTAGAGCTGACTCGATCGGCTCACGAGGAAGTTGAGCGGCTAGAACGGCTCATCGTCAAGGATCTCCAGAACGAGCCGACCTCCAACAAGGACCGCCTTTACCAAAGCCATCGCGTTCGTAACATGATCGACCAAATTACTTCCACTACGCATAAACTCGTATTTTCCTCCCCTAATTTCCTCAATTTTGGATTTTCAATCGATTTTCGATGATTAATTTGTGGCTTCGAACGTTTTTTTTTTTTTTTTTCTTATGTTTCTTGTAGATTGAGATTTACGAAGATAAAGACAATGCGAGGAAGGATGAAATTGCTGTGCTCGGAGGTCAAACGGCCACCGGAACTAACGTTTTTAGTGTTTTCTATGACAGAGTGAAAGAGGTCAGTAGTTAATGTTAAACCCTAATTTTTACAATTCATCTATTGTTGTTGACATCACATTACAATGTCTGTTCGTATACTGTGACAGTAAAAACTTTCTGAATTATAAATCAATCTTGACTCCAATTTAATTGTTTAACTCGCAATAGAGCATTGGCCGAATGGTCCATGGATGGTCATCTTTCTCTAGGCTTACTAGATTTGTAATACTTGCACGACATTACTAGCTTGGAGAGTGGCGACCTAGTTGTTTTCTAGTTCTTCCACCAATTAGCCACTATCGTATCAAATTACGAAGGCTCTTTACGTTTCTAATCTAAAAGTTAAGAAACCATGCGTTTCTGCTGTCTAGTCTTTATAATGTGTTGTGTAAGTCGGAAGTTTGAGTAAAACTTGCTAAGGTTGGTTTATAGAATCTTTTCGTGACATAGGGTTTAAGGGAGTAGTGATTATCTTTTATGGAGGGTCTGCTCCCTTGGATTTATACTGCACTTGCTCCTGGAACATAGCTCTATTATTCGTGTCTAGTTTGGAATCAAGCACCTTAGTTTAATTGCTGGAAGTTACAGCAGAGCATGGAGCAGGTCAAATTAGGTTTTTTTTTTTGTGTGTGTGGCTCTAAGATCACCTGTAAACCTGCTTTCATTTTCAGGTACTTATCAGCAATACCAAAAAGCAAGAGATATTCATCTTTTAACTTTAACTACCTTAACCAAGGATTTGTGTTGGGTGCAGTCGGACTGCCTCAGAGGCAATTGGACCTGTATAGCCACATGAGTTACATCGTATAGTAACATGGGTCACACTTTATGGCGTAAGATAACCTCTATAGTGTCATGAGTTACATTTTAACGTAACATGAGTTACATCTTTTTAAGATGAGTTATATATTATTCGGTCTGTCATGAAGCACGACTGTGGAGGTCCCGGATCCTTTTAACCACATAGCATACATACTTGAAATAAAAATAAAAGAGTCACTTTTGGAAAGATTACTACCTCTACTAAAGCATAGGAGGCCAATGTGTCAGGTAGTTTCTTGGTTAAGCTAAATTCTATACGCCTCAATAGGCATATATTCAGTCCTATGATAGGAAACACTGCCCATGATAGTGGCACACAACTTTAACTTCCACGAACAAAATTAGAGAGTAACGTTCATTAACACTCATAATGCTATTTATCATATGCAGATTACCCAGTATCATAGGCGTCATCCATCTGCACGTGTTATTGATGCCACTGATGATTACGAGCAATTACTCAAAGAGGAGCCACAGATTGAGTTTAGCGGGGAGGTGAGTCTCTATCTCTCTCTATATATATATGTGTGGGCGCGCGCGCGTGTGTGTGTGTATGTGTATGTATGCATCCATCAAAGTTACAGGTGTCAGAGTAAGATTTTATAAAATTCAGTGTTCCATTACAGTTATTTACACAATGTTATTTGATTAGTGTTAATAAAGTTTCTGAATCATGAACTCTATGAGTGTTTTAGATTATATCTATAAAAATATGTTGCCAACTAAAAAAGATTGGTACTATTATTGGCCCTTCTGTTTTCTTGAGATTGTGGCTGCTGCTCCTCCGTTTGTTTCGTGTAAAACAACTTCCGCAAAATGTTTTACCCATTTTCTGGCGTTTGTTATGCACCGGAAAATGGGAAAATATTTTCCGGAAAATATTTTTCCCACTTTTCTAAGCAAAATGACTTACGGATTTCTACTCCGCAAGTCATTTCCCGGAAAATGTTAACTCCCTCACTCACACACCCAACTCCACATACCCTACCCACTCCACCTCCAAATACCACCCCCTCCTTCCATCTTATCCCACCCCACCCACCCTCCAACCTTACCTTACCTCCCCCCTCCACCACCACCCCTCCACCACCCCCCCACCACCCACCCACCCACCTCCTTCCAAAAATAATAATAATCACTCATATTAAAATTACCTACTCCACCCCCTACCCCCACCCACCCCTAAAAAAAAAACATTCTTATTAAATCATTTTCTAACAACTCCCACATTCCCGCTTCCTACCCCCACCCACCCCACCACCAAAAAAAAAAAGTTGAACTTCTTTTCACTCATTATAAAATTATTCTTAAACACCTCTCCCACCCCCACTACCCCAACCACCCACCCCACACCCACGCCCCCCTATTTTTTTTTACTCTTATTAAAATTGTTTTCTAACAACTCCCACACTTGCGCTCCCCACCCCCACCCCCCAAATAAAAACTTTTTTTCACTCATTAAAATTATTTTTGAACACCTCCCCATCTACCCCACCACCCACCCGCCCCCCTCCACCACGCACCCACCCACCCCACCCCCCAAAAATAAATAAATAATAAAAAAAAAATCTCACCCATATTAAAATTATTTTTGAACACCTCCCCCACCCCCCCCCACACCACCCATCCCACGCCAACCCCAACCCCCACCCACATTCAAACTTTTTCTCATATTACTTTTTTTTTTCTCATATTAAATTATTATTTTTCTCATATGAAAATAATTTCCGGAAAACATTTTCCTTAGATGTACCAAACAACAAAAAACATGTATGTCATTTTCCGGTAAACATTTTCCTGGAAATCATTTTCCAGAAGTTGTTTTACGCAAAACAAATGGAGCCTTATTGAAGCATGATTTTACCTGTTGGCTATAATTTCACCAATGCAACATTTTAGTTCTTCTGTTAGATTGTTGTGACAGGTTTCTTTTTCTCCCTTAAGCTGTGATAGGCTTGTCAATAACATTAAGTTATTACTTATATTTACCTCACATCGTTCTATTTTCTTATTATCTAATTATCTTTTGCAGGAAGCATATGGGCGCTACCTAGATCTGCATGAGTTGTTTAATGACTACATCAACTCGAAATTTGGAGACAAAACTGATTACTCTTCTTACCTCCAAATATTCTCACTACCACATAAGATTCCTCGGAAACTGAAATCAAATAGGTAAGAAGATTATTATTCTCTTTGCGGCTCTCAAATTTTATGATTTCATTCTTCTATTTGATGTTGTATTTTGCACGTGAGTGGATTTTGACTCCATGTGTGAACCTTTTTTTCTACAGGCAATACAGGGAGTATTTGAACAAATTACTGGACTATCTAATATCGTTTGTTGAGCGATCAGAGCCCTTGCAAGATCTTGAAAGATTATTCTCAAAGGTATACATTTCATTAATCATTAACTTCTTGGTACATTTGCCAATCAATTTGTGACTCAGGAATTTGTGCTATTAAATACTGCAGAAGTTTTAGCAAATAGCTTTCTTCTATTGAATAATCATTCTGCCAACTTGGAACCCGGAAGATCATTTTCTACTAGGCTGTTTGTTACGAATGGAATTGGGGTAAATGGACTCTGTAGATTGAATACATACTCTCTGCCATGTAGTTTGCAAATATCCCTCTGTTAGATGTCAATATGGCAACATTGTCACATTGTTGAGCGTTTGTGTAATATTAGCAGCAATTGTTGTTCAATCTTTTAGTGGCAGACTGAACAGATGTTTAATTGATATTCTGGTGGCTATGCTTAATAATATATTTGGGTCTGTGGCAGGTTACAACTGAATTTGAAGAGCAATGGGCAAGTGGCAGCATTGAAGGATGGGAGAATGATGCCCAGGAAAATGGACATGGTCCGGATCAGCATACTGCAATTGATCTGGACTATTATAGTACTGTAGATGAGCTTTTAGAAGTGGGACCTGAGAAGTTGAAGGAGGTAAGGACATAACTACATACAAACTTGCTAAAATTGAGAGCATAGTAATGTGTAGCTACCTATTTCCTGTATTTGTTGATATCAAATTAATACACTGTAGTGTCAGTTGTCGCAGAGAGATACTTTCTATAGATAAGCTCAATGCCTTACGCACAAGGAAAATGATAGGTATCCCAACTCTTCGTCATCCCAAGTACTCATTCCAATATAGGTCACAAGCTATAGACTTGCTGAATCAAGCAGCAATGTGATGTCTAACCTATTACATGCTTCGTCAGTTAGATTGAGATGAAAATCAGGACAAACATTTGTGTTCCTTTTCACGACTTTCACTTGATACACTGAACGTTTTCATCTATAGACAGTAGGCAGCCAGAATTTTTTCGCTAAGGGGTCAAGATTGCTCGGGAAATAAAAGTTATACTCAATGTATTGAAATTTGGCATATAAAAGGGATGATAATGATATCATATTACAATTTTTACCAACAATAAGAGGATCAAAATTGACAAAAGTATTACTTGTTGTGCATTTCTTTTAAATGACAATTCCCTAAAGTTAAGAAGGGGGGGGGGGAGGGGTTCAAGTACCCCTATTCCTATAGAGTGGTTTCGTCGCTGTGAGTAGGGTTCAGCTGTTTTGTCTTCTTATATAATATACTCCTTTAAAATGAGGAGATAAGAACATTTTTAAATGATTACCACTTCTATGCACTGGCCGCACTGGGATTAAAGAACATACAACAACAACAACAAAGCCTTAGTCCCAAAATAATTTGGGGTCGGCTAACATGAATCCTCATATGGCATCGTGATAAAAGGAAGAGAGAGAGAGAGAGGGAAAGAGAGAGAAAGAGAGAGAGAGAGAGCGAGAGCGAGAGAGAGAGAGAGAGCGAGAGAGAGAGAGCGAGCGAGAGAGAGAGAGAGAGAGAAAGAGAGGAAAAAGATGGAGAAAATAAAATAAAATAAAATAAAATAAATAAATAAATAAATAATAATAATAAAAAGTACGATCAACCCCCATCATTCACATGAATTTTCGCCCTCCACTCCGGCCTCTTCAACGCCACATCTTCATCCACTCCGAGTAAACTCATATCATTTTCAATCACCTTAATCCAAGTTTGCTTGGGTCTTCCCCTACCCCTCGCCATTTTATCACTTCTCCACTCTTCAGGCCTCCTAACCGGTGCATCACTCGGTCTCCGTCTCACATGCCCAAACCACCTTAGACGATGCTCCCTCATTTTATCCTCAATGGGCGCAACTCCTACTTTACCCCTGATCACCTCATTTCTCAATCGATCTTTTCTTGTATGCCCACACATCCATCGTAGCATACGCATCTCCGCTACATTCATCTTATGAATATGACACTGTTTCACAGCCCAACATTCAGTGCCATAAAGCAGTGCAGGCCTAATTGCCGTACGATAGAATTTTCCCTTTAATCTATTTGGCATGCCACGATCACAAAGAAACCCTGTGGCACTCTTCCACTTCAACCAACCTGCTTTAATCCTATGAGCCACATCTCCATCCAATTCTCCATCTTTTTGGATAATAGATCCAAGATAGCGAAAGAACTCGGAAGCTTGGACAATCTTTCCATCGAATGTGATCACTCCTGCCTCTCTGCTTCCAACTTTGCTAAATTTACACTCCATATATTCAGTTTTGCTTCTGCTTAACCTAAAACCTCGAGATTCCAAAGCGCGTCTCCACAACTCCAATTTACTTTCAACACCTTCTTTTGTCTCATCAATCAGCACAATATCATCTGCGAACAACATACACCATGGAATATCATTTTGGATTGACCTCGTCACTTCGTCCATTATCAGGGCAAAGAGAAAGGGACTAAGTGCAGAGCCTTGATGCACTCCAATCGTGATAGGGAACTCTTCTGTCTTCCCAACGCTTGTCCGTACACTACTACTAACTCCATTATACATGTCCTTGATAATATCAATATATTTCTTTGAAACGCCTTTCTTTACTAAAGCCCACCAAAGTACCTCTCTTGGCACTTTATCATACGCCTTCTCCAAATCAATGAAAACCATGTGCAAATCTTTCTTTTTATCTCGATATTTCTCCATGATTTGTCTCATAAGATAGATTGCGTCCATAGTCGATCTGCCGGGCATAAATCCAAATTGGTTATCCGAAATATTCACAATTTTTCTTAGCCGTTGTGCAATCACTCTTTCCCAAAGTTTCATAGTATGGCTCATTAGTTTGATCCCTCGATAGTTGGCACAATCTTGGACATCACCTTTGTTCTTATACAAAGGGATTAGGGTACTTTTTCTCCACTCCAATGGCATTGTGTTACTTCTCCATATCTTGTTGAATAGTGTTGTTAACCAATCTATTCCCCTCTCCCCAAAACATCTCCACACCTCAATTGGTATTCCATCCGGCCCTACGGCTTTCTTTAATCCCATCTTTTTCATCGCCATTTCCACTTCACCCTTTTGAATTCGCCGCATAAAATCTCGATTAATCATACTCGAAGGGATAGTTATATCTCCAATATCCTGCTCTTGATTGCCATTAAACAAGGTATTGAAGTACGAACTCCACGTATCATTTATCTCTTTATCCCCGACCAACACTCTTTGGTCTACATCCTTAACATATTTAACCCTCCCAATGTCTCTCGTGTCCTCTTATCCCTCATACGAGCAAGTCTATAGATGTCTTTTTCCCCTTCTTTTGTATCCAATCTATCATAAAGTTTCTGATTCACCTTTGCTCTTGCATCTTTTACTGCCTTTATTAAGTTATTGTGAGCATTTCCCTTCATTATTTTAAATGATTACCACTTCTATCATGGTAGGCATTGGCTGCACTGGGATTAAAGACTGGAGGAACTGTTCAGCAGCGTGCAGAGAGACTTTTTCTTACAAAGGTATTATATCTCCATCCCCTGAGTAGTCACTCTGTGTCAATTTTGTAGTGCATTTCATTTAATGATGTCCTATTGTGAAAGGAGTTGGCCGTTTAATTGATGTGATGGTATTCATTACAGATCAAATTTATAATACAACTGATTGAATTAAGATTCAGTGAGGTAGTTACGAAAAATGTGAAGCAAGAAAATAAGATGAAATCTCCTAGATGCTTGAGATGGGTTGATTAAATGATGGACTTTCTTTCGCATGCAAATATCTTCATATACCCTTGATTCATGTACCTGATCTTTGATTAGTTTGGCAGTAGTGATTGCTAGTTAAGTCTCCTTAATTGGTATCTCTATTCTTTCTTGGGATGTAATTCTGCTGAAATTACTTAGAAATCTTGTTTTGCCAGTAATCTTGTTTGAGTTACAAATTCTTGATTGAACATGGTGAATTATCTAGCAAGATCGATTGTGTTTCTGAAGCTGGAAACAAGTTGTGTGTATCTCTTAAGACCTTGATCTGGATGGTCTCTTCACTCTCTTCCAGTTACCCATTTAGCTATATTGTTAGATTTCAGAAGCGTTCCAATTTTCAATGACCACACATATCATTCGCTCCTGAAACAAGTGGAGATGGCTTTCATTGTGGTCCTTAAATGGATCGGAAAATATGTTATGGTGTCTAGACTGCCTAGTGATAGTCTCGGCCTAATGTTATATGAGGAAAAAGCTGGGCATTGACCAAATGTTAGGTATTGTAGCTGGAATTAGGATTCTAAGAATTAGGTATCCTCAGAGTGACGTGAGATTAACCATAGAGACCAGTTTTCTAGTTTAGCCAAGTGTGCTGTTATACCGAATCTTCTGATCAGGTATATTTGGAGGCATCATCGTTTTGTCTTTGACTTATCCTAGGGGTTTTCCAGTGGTGGAAAAAATAGTAACCTCAGACGTGCAGAGACCAGATTGTGCAAAAGAATTTGAACCTGAGGGTTGAACTATTCTTGCTATTCGACTCCGATCTCTTACTTCCATTACGTGCATCTAAAGTAGTTTGTCCACTTTATGGGCTATCAGGCCTATTGGACGTATTTTTATCTATTGGGGAGATTCATTTTCTTGGGTAGAGAATGTTAAGGACAACAGAAGGGAAAATACATAAGAAAAGGAGCATATGCTTAAAATGCTGTATTAAATAAGGACAATTACATCAGTAAATTGATTTTGGATACTTTTAGATAAGAACACGAATGAAGAAACCTTCATATTCCTTGCCGTGGAAAAAAATAGTAGCCTCAGACATTTGTGGAAACCTTATTATGCATTTTTTTAGACTTTCTGGTCCTGCTGTTGGATTTCTTGAAGAGAGGGGGGAATGCTGGTAGCTATTCCTTGTATTTGACTTAAAAACCTCATACTTTCAGTAGGTGCGTCAATGTAGTTTGTTTCTCTTCTTTATGGCTTATTGTTGCCTGTTGGTGAGATTCATCCTCTTGGGTAGAGAATGCCAATGACAGCGGGAGTGAAGAGAAATAAGAAGATGAAGGCACCCTTAGAAGGGAGTGGTAGAAATAGACAATTGGCTCAAATGAAAACACAACTCCTTATAACTTTGTTGGTATGTGCTTTCGTAGTAGATCATCAGGATAAATATGGCTGATATGTCCTGCATCAGCTTATAATTTCATCTAAAAATAGAATCTCAACTCACAAGTTTGTTGTTTTGAAGTATGAGATTTGTGGTCTATTAAATTTCGTTATTTATAGTTGTATGTCAATGCAGTCATTTGCTATGAGCATTCCAATGAATGGACATTTTCTTTTCCTTGACAGTGGAAAATTCAAAATTATGGATAGTAAAGACTAAAGAGTCCACATATAAAATCATAATAGACACAGCATAAATTGCTTGGCCACATATAAAATCATAATAGACACAGCATAAATTGCTTGGTGATTTGTTCTGAAAGTTACTTTGGGAATTTTAGCTAGAGAAATAATATAGTACAGGATTTATAGTTTTGCTATGATTGCTAATATGTCAATAGGCATATCCATTTACACATCTAACCTTACTTTCAGGTGTTGGGGCACATGGTTTCCCAATGTGAGTTTTTCTAATCGCTTCTGCCTTAAGTTTGACTGAGCCCTTTAATGAGGAGTGAATGAATGTATATTTTCATTTTTAATGTACTAATTCGTTCTCTGCAGCACACACCTCTTGAAAAGTTGGACCGAAAGCACTTTGCCAAAGGATCACGTAGAGCTGTACAAAATGGCAATGCTGCAGTGCCACATCCAGTGGAAGATTCAAAAGAGATTGCTCTGCTTGAAACAAAGATAGAAAAGCTATGTGAGCTGTTGCAGGAGGTGGGTTAGCCCTGTTTGATGTTCCATCATTTCATTATTTCTATTCTAGTTGTTTCATGCAGCTGCTATAGTCGATTGGTTTACTTCAGATCTCTACTACTGATGTGTACTTTTTCGTTGCTTGTGCAGACCATTAACAGAACACGAGAAAATGTTGTGAAGAAGCAGGCACTGACGTACGAGGAAATGGAAGCGGAACGGGAGGAGGTGATGTTTACGTTTTTTCTGTCTTGACTATTTTTCTCTGAACCCCTCCCCGTTAACAAAAAAAAAAAAAAAAAGAGAGGAGAAGAAACATAAGTAAAGTAAGTCGGTGCCTCTGTAATTAATTCAGGTCACAGACTTTTTTGATTAGTTTAGATGGTCTTCAGTCTACTTTCTTTCCAAACCAGGGACTGGCAGTTGCCCTCTGTGATATTGGCAAGGTAAAAGCAAGGGTGCTTAGTCAGTAGTGTGCTATATAGTCTGTTTTAGAATATTCTGGGTTGATATTTGAAGTTGTGACACCTTAAAATATGTTTTGGCCAAGAGTAGAGATCTTTTGTCAGTCATATTACTGGTTAGTGAAGTGGCAATTGTGCTCCACTTTTCACTTCCAAGTAATTTTATGAAGCCTGTTTTGTACAGCTCATTGAGATACACATTTAACCTTCACATTCTGATTGATAATTATGCATATACCCTTTTTTACCAACTCTTGCATGAGATGAACTTCTGTGTACTATGATTGTTGTGCTGATTGTGTACGAGGACTCTTTCATTGGTTTAATACTTGTGTCAGTTAGGTCGAATAGGTTATTGTTCTTTTTATTTTTAATATTTATGTCAGTAAGGTAGAATAGAATTGACGTTCTTTTTATTTTTTAGTGATAGTGAAGCTGATTTTGTTTGTGTTCAATTATTGTTTTCAGGAAGAAGTGCAAGCCGACATTGAGAGTGAGGACGAAGAGCAGACAATATATAATCCTTTGAAGTTGCCGATGGGTTGGGATGGGAAGCCTATACCTTACTGGTTATACAAGCTTCATGGTCTTGGCCAGGTATTGCCTGTAATCAAATTACTATAGTTACTTCTTTGGTGTCAGTTTTCTATTTACTTTCTCTTTTAAAGATTCATGGGGTATTTCAAAATTGTGGACTCTTATTTATTTCAAACTAGTTGAGGATTGGCAAATCTTTATCCCTCCAGTTTGTACCTGTTGAATTTGTGTTTTTCTCTCAGGCTTATTTTGTGGGGAAGAGGGGATGTGACATTATTTAAGTGTATATAGTTGCCTTACGTGGAAAATAGGGGCTACTGTTAACCAGAGGGAAAAAAGTGATGTCGTTGTTGATGGCCAAAACTTAAGCAATCTTTGCTATGTGGACTTAGATCCAATGATCGAGTTACATACAAAAATACGAGGGAGGCTGAACAATGAGTTACCCTCTTAGGTCTAGGACTTGGCATTTCAATCTCTTTACTTGGATATCTTCCTTTTATCAATACCTTTCATTTGCCCACAAGGAATCATAAACTCTTGTGCTGCATTAAATCTTAGCTGCAAAAGTTTCTCATATAATATAGGATTACCGATGTACTGATTCCTAATGGAACGGCTAGATGATTTGTGAGCTGCTCATGTGTTCAAGCCTCTACATCTCCAATTCCATCACACATGTACATGAAATTAAAGTGACTTAATATGCGGTATACCTGTTTCATCTGAAGCTTGAAATTGGATAAACTTATGGAGAGAATGTGATGTGTAGTCTTGTGAATAATAAATTAGGGAGATGCTTAGTAATGGCATATTGAAAAGTATTGGTTTGTTTGTGCGAGTACTTACTGCATTTGTTAGCTTCCTAAAAGGATACATCATAATCTAAGTTTGAGGTGACTAGGTTCTGGATTTTTGTTTAAATGAGTTTTATCTGTTTTCGTATATGGGATTTACGTCTTTTTGATTCACACTTTCAGGAATTCAAATGTGAGATATGTGGAAACTACAGTTACTGGGGTCGAAGGGCGTATGAGCGTCATTTCAAAGAATTTCGACATCAGCATGGAATGCGATGTCTTGGTATTCCAAATACGAAGAACTTCAATGAAATCACATCAATTGTGGTATGTGTCATCTGACCCTGATATTTTTTTTATATGTGAAGTGATCCTACTAGCCAAATTAAAAAATTGAACAACTCTGGTTCTGTTGCCTCAGTTACACACACGTATCCCTATATCAACATAAATATTAGAAGGATAATTATATGTGTAGTGAAAATCTATAGTGAAAACTCATAGTGAACTCTGTAATACGTTAGATCGTAATAAATCTTTGTGAGCCCCACTGACAAAAGCTCATCCAACGGATTACAAAGTTTCACTATGAATTTTCACTATGTGTATCATTGTCCGGGGGGGGGGGGGGGTTGAATAGCATAGACACTGCCACTTTGTAAAGGGGGTAAAAATTATTGTATTTTAGTGGTTATTTTTCCTTGATGAAAGAGTGGCAAATATATGGGTTCTTACCCTAAATTGCTTGAACTAGAAGAATATGAACAAATGCACTAGCACGTGCTATATAAATTGGGGGACGGAGTTGCTCTCATATTAGACCATGGAGCTCCGCCAGTGTTTAGACCCCCTTAACTATGGGTAAAGTTTGCACTAAATTTTTATTTTGACTCCCCTGTATGCTAAATTCGAAGACCTCAAGTATAATATTTATCTCAAAAGCAACCTCGATCCCCTTTCCGAAAATTCCTGGCTTCACTGAAAATTCTGGCTTCGTCACTGGGCATATCCGTAAATCAGATAACACTTAATGTTGCGTTGTATAATAGCAGCTCCCGTCTGGACCTCACAATCTGGAGCATGATCTTAAATGCCCTTGCCATTATTTATCCTCCCGCTGTACTCAATAAAAATGAATTGGCTTTAAGACCTAGTTTACGCAGTCGTGATCTTAAGATGCCCTTTTTATACACTGCATTCTAGACATGTAACAAATTAGAAGTAATTCAAAAGCTTAAAGGCATAGTTAGCTGCGCGCTTGGTACTTCACTTGTTCTGATTGGCGTTCAGTGTTCTTTCTGGGATGTTCTACTTAAAAGAATCTACTTTCAAAGAAGTCACACCTGCAATTTTCGTAGCATGCAAGCTTACCCCCATGACATAAGCTTACCCCCGTGACATTTTAATGTCGTAAAATGCTCAATATTTGTGTAAGTTTGCTGAACCCGTAAAAATTTTAATTTATAGTGAGCTATCAAGCTTTTAAGTGGACTCTTTGATCGGAATTAAGGGACTACTTTGACAAGTATACACTGAGATTTAGACATGGGAAATTGGCTTGAAGTACCACATTTTTCCTCTCTTGTACTCCCTCCGTTCCATATTAATAGCTACTATTCATTTTTCGGAAGTTCCATTGTAAGAAAGTTAGCTTTAAATATTAAAAATTTCAGGTTTTTTGTTTCTTGTGTGGAGTACATGGAACGGAGGGAGTACATTTTAGATGGTTATGACTTCTTAAAGGAATGCCTTAATTGGATAAGCCATTTCTTAGATTGGATGATGTGCTTATATATTGGTATATTTTATTTGTTTAAATCTAAGTCAATTGATTTATGATTGTTAACAACGCAGGAAGCCCAGCAATTGTGGGAGAGAATAAAAGAAAAGCAAGGAGTGAACAAGTGGCGACCAGAACTTGAAGAAGAATATGAAGACCGAGAAGGTAACATTTACAACAAGAAGACCTACACTGATCTTCAGCGCCAGGGATTGATTTAGAGCCTTATTTTTCTTTTGATGTAAGTTTACCATCCAGACGTCGTTTTGGAGTTAAATTTGTTGGTCTTGAAACAACTGCGCTCAATTGTTTAACCAAATGGTGTACTTTTCATTTATCCTTTTCTAGGAGCTGATAGTCCTGAACTGAAGATAAAGGTAGCAGCTGGGTACCCAAACGAACAAAGCCTTTGTATTTTCATTGCTCAATGCACAGACCAAAATGTATGTTGTATTTCCAACAAAGTTTGGCACATTATTAGAATTATCTTTCTGGGAAATGGTTGGCAGCATCTTTATTGATTTTGGTAAAGATAATTGTTTATTTAAATTTCACATTTTATTTTTCTGTAACGATTCAAAGTTTCTGTTTCTATACATTGTTTGTTACCATGGTAGTGAGCGGGTGGTGGCGGTTTACGTAAATGATGGGAAAGTACACATAATCTATAATTATATAATGGCACAAGTCAGCTTTAGCACAATTTCTACTTTTGTTTTCCCGCTCATTTTTTACACTTATATATGGCAACCACATTTATGAAAGTTCTTTAATAACATCCTTGAAAACTGGTAATTAATTAAGACCTTTTTTTGAGCATTGAATATGCATATGAGCTGAATAAGGGAATCTATAACTAAATAAAAGCTACTCCCTCCGGTCCAAAATAACTGTCCTTTTCACAAAGATTAAGAAATGCAATTATTAAGGCATATTAATGGTAATTCCATGCTTACCCTTATTTATTGTTCACTTTCTTACATTATTACACTCACTAAGTCACTGCAAGGGTAAATAAGGAATTTTAATTGTTTTGACTCAAAAGTAACAATTATTTTGGACCAAAAAATTGCTCAAAAGCGATAGATATTTTGGACCGGAGGGAGTAAAGTGCAAAGCACTTCAGCACACCCACTTTTTCCCGCTCAAACTAGCACCTGGATTGAATAAAGACTAGGTTCATTCTGTCAATCGCTGAATACACCCTTTAAATCTATGTCAGCCTGAAAATACCCCTTGCTGGTATCGGGAACAATCCCCGTCAATCGCCTCTTCCCATTCCCCACTTTTATTCTCCCTCTAACATTCTCTCTCTAAATTTATCTCTACAGCGACTGTCTCACCACCAGCACTTCACGTTCGCCATTGATTACAGCCATCGTTCCGGGCCTTATTTTCCGGCAACGACGAGATCCATCAATCTCCATAATCCTCTCCCTTCTCTCTCGGTATCTCTCCTAACAGAATCTCCCTTTTCGTTTATTCGACGCTTTACTCTCTGATTTTTCTTTCCTTCCTCTTTAACTGCATCAACCGATGCTCAACAATTTTGTGTGTTTGTAGCAATTTTATGGGCGATTGATTTTTCTCTGTCAAGAACCCTAATTTTTCTTAATTTTCGGTACATATTTTCAATCTATTTTTACTGTCCGAATTCTATTGATTTAATCATTTTCCTCTCTTTTTTGCTTAGAGAGTTCTTGAAATTTGATGAGGATCCATACAAGATTGTTGGGGCATTCTTGCTCATCGACTCCTAAGATATCCTCATATGGTAAGTTGCTTTATGCTAACCCTTTCACTATAGATGGAAAAAAAATGCAGTAGTAGTCACTTCCACACACATCCCATAATCTCTACTCTTTTTGTTAGTTTTTTTTTTTTTTTTTTTTTTTTAAAATGAACTATTGAAGATGCAAGAGTGAATAAATTTATTTGATGACATGTAGGTTTAAGATTTCTGCATATGTAAAATTGAATGGGATTGGTTATTCTATAAATCTCGAGAAAGGAAATTATACATAATTCAGTGGCTGTAAAAAAAAATTGGCTTGCTGTACACTATGGGGTAACGATAATCAAAAGTACATTTTATTTTTTCTTTTGTAATCTCTGCTGAAAAAGTAACAATATTGATGTTGGTTTGCAGTTTGCACGGCTCTATCCACTGTATTAGAAAGACATCACTATGGCGGTATGGCCTATTGATTTTGGTGTACCATCCCGTCAAAAGTGAAGGCAGAAACATCTGCAGGTGACTACATACCTTCTCAATATATAACCCTACAATTCATGTTTTTGGGCGTTTTGAGTTTTAACTCCATCTGTTGCAAGTGATGAGCTCATCCAATTTTATTTGTAGCTCTGTTTGGAAGATTGGTCTGGAACCATATACATAGTGAGTGAACTACATAGGAAGGAGTTCCTTTTTATTTTTACATATGTATCATTGTTTAGGGTCATTCATTTTGGGACGGAGGCAATACGGAGTACTAATCTACGAGCTTCTTAAACATTGTTCTGTAGTGACACCTACTTCCTTAATCCGAGTAGGGTAGCTGTCATTTGTTATTTGAGTTTCATTGTTTTCTTTTTTTCCTTTTTTTTTTTTTTTTTTTTTTAGGGAGTTGAAGCTGAATGATAATATGCTTACTGGTGTGATTTGTTGCGTTGGTGTGCATATGTTCAACACTTCGTACTTCAAAGCCTCATCCTCTCAGTGGATTCACATGATTTAGTCTTGGTGTGATTCCTTGCGTTGGTGTATGTAAAGCAACTATGCAAATACCAAATTTATATGTTTGTAAGCTGGACAAAGTGTTTTGAGGTAGTATAGAGTATTTGTATTTTGTAAAAATTATCTTTGTATTTCTGTTGCGTATGTAAACAACATTTTATTATTGTGATTGTTGGGATTTCAAGCCTTTGGTTTTGGTATGCAAACACGTACCCCCCTAAACCCTGCTTGAGAGAGTATTTTTGGCATTGCGTTTGTCAAATTATATTTGGTCGTGCGTTTAACGCACGGGTGTAACACTAGTTAGCAATAATGGAACGGAAGCTTTGTAACCATAGTTTCTTGAACACAGGAAGTGTGAAACCATTGAAAAACACTTGGCTATAATACAAAATATTTTTTAAAGATGAAAAGTTCAGCAAAAAAGTTGTCAATTAAAAAATACGGTGAAATGTCGGCAGAGTATGGATACAGGAGATATAATGTCATATACGGGTGAATTAACAGCACATTAACCTGGGCTCGTTTGGTAGCTTGATAGGATTAGTCCGTTTTAATAGTCGGAAGATTATTAATATGGGTAGATATGAAGGGGGTTAGAGGGGATAAGATTGGATAAGAAGCTTATTTGAATTGTACCTAGGATTATTAATCGGATTGCATTTAGTCTACTAAACACCAAAATTATTGGGCTAATAATCATATCCAGCTCTAATCAGGATACCAAACGAGCCATAGAGTTAAATACTTTTTTCTTTTTTTTTTTTGAAAAATAGAGTTAAATACTTTTAATACACACATATGATACCTATATATTCACAACCATAGCTATTTGTTTCATTTATTGCTTGAAAAATCTACACTTCATAGCATTTATTTTGTGACATTATTAAATTTTTATACTCCCACATCTCATAATAAATGTTCACTTCTCATTTCCTTTTTACCCAAAATAAATGTCACCTTACTAAAAATAGGGTATGAAGTTTGGTGATCTTCCTATACGGCCTATTTTAATAGGCACAAGTATTACTATGCCATATGAGGTGTCACTCTACTTATATGAATCTATTAGGAAGTCAAAGAAACACAACTAAAAGCTTAAAACATTGACTTGTCATCTATGCTATTTATTTCAGAACAGAGAGTACTTATTTTAACCGGGGAAGGATGGAAACATCTCATCTTTTTATAGAGAAACATTTAAGAAGTTAGACGGATACCGCTTGAGCAAATGCCCCTTAATTATTAATATATTATTTGATTAATTGCAAGAGAATAATATTATGAATTGAATATCTGAAATATTGAAATTGATTGAATGTTTTTATACAATGTCAACTTTTTATAAATTTTTTATCTACTCAACCCACTTGTTATACTTGCACTTTAATATTTTATGACTAGTTACAAATTCTACCCACTTGTCCTATTCACTACTCCCTCGGTTCCAGACTAAATCCGTTCCAGACTAAACTGACTAAACTAAAGTTCTTATATTTTTTTTTTTGTCTCATATTAGAGTTCTTAGTTGTTTTATTACTTAAAATGGACAATGAGAGCTACTTGTCATTCTCACAACAAAAACTCTTTACTCACTTTCTCTCTCCTATTTTAATTTTCATACTCACAACATTTATTTTTTCTTAATCTCCGTATAAACCTTAGTCCGAGACGGAAGGAGTACGTTTTTCCTATCGAATATATATAAATTTTCCTTAATTCTCGTGTCCAAGAAGCGAGATAGTGCATCTCCAAGCGATGGGAAAGGAAGTTATCAAGCGATGACAACTAGGAGGCAGCGAGATGGTGTGTATTACGGGACAGAGGGAGTATACTCGAATTTACAAACTACTGTATAATTGTAGCTAAGTGCTAACCACGTGCATCCTGGATCTTTGATCAGCTAACTTTCTTAAACATGGCATTTTATCGAAGAAGCAATGATCAAGATACGTTAGCAATGATATTAATAAATAATTACACTACATTTTTAGCTATATATATCTACTACTACTACTACTGCTGTCTGTCAGTCATACAAGACCGTGTAAACAATAGAGCCGATCCATCAACACTACGAAGAACAAGTAACCTAGAATCAACATATGTTCCACAAACAACCTCCGAAACATCAAACATCTCCGGCGGAACTTGTGTCCGCACTTCATGAACAACCTCCTGCGCAATTTTCACGTCTTTGCTCAACGGTTCTTCCAGACTCATACACACTTCAATATCACCGGAAATGAGTTTGGCTACCGGAAGACTAGAAGGGAACTCTTTGTAAGCGAGTGCTTTCTTCCATTTTTTACTTGACAACATTTTGATCATCGAGTCTTGAGAATTTTGTGCAGTTAACTGGAAATTTGGAGTGCCTTTTTCTTCTTCTTTAAGGTAGAGTCGTCTACCGGCTTTTAGTTTGAAGGTAGATTTTATTTGCAGTTTTCCATCAACGCCGGATTTGTTGTGGGGCCACTTATTGCCGATTAATACGGTGAAGCTAATGTCGGATGTGAATGAGAGATTGGTGTCCTTCTTTGATGGTCTGAATACAGTGAGGTGAACATCACGTATTAGTACACGTGAAGGAGGTTGACGAAGGGTTAGGCCTATGTGTCTTCCTGTACTATATAACAATCGCCATTTTCCTGGCAGCAACTCCAGCCAATTCTGCATGTAAAAGGAGAATAATTCAATTTGTTGTTTCAGAGTCAGACTCCGAAGAAACACAACCACCAATATCAAGAAAAAATGGTTGGAAGGTTAAGGAGCTGGAAGGGCAAGGAGCTGGAAGGGCAGGGGAAGAATTAGACTTGTTCTCAACCAGGGGCAAAACCGGGCCTTTTTTCAAACGCGTCATGATTGCTTTAGGATAAATATTATAATTACGCTGTTATGGTATCCAAAATTAGCATAAAAGGGTCATAATAATTAGCATGATCAGAAGAAGAATTGAAGACGGACTTTTTTTGGCTAATGCCTAAACAATTCGTTTTGGCTGCCAGGGCTTATCCCACACTGAAACTATTGAAAGTCCAAAACAGTGTACATGCTAACGTTACCAGAAGACGTCAAATTAGACACCAGGAAACCAATAATTCACACTTCTTAAGTGAGGACCGGTTGGTATTAAGAACTTCGACAGAGATAGAAGGTGAAATCATCATTCATCAGGACAGGTGCTAAGATCAAAGCATTTCCGAATAAGAACAAGCAGGAAATGGAAATTCTTACCTTCGGCTTCGAATGAGCATTCAGCATCTCCATTAATTCAATGAAATGTGCAACCCTAATTCGCTAAAATAAGGCAAATGAAATATGTTGTATTAGTACATGCTAATAACCTTCTAGGATACTTCTGGTTATGGAGGGAGATCGAATTTATATACCTGTTGCTGTCCATAAATGTATTCCTCCGTAATTCTAACTGCAGCTGAACCAAGACTCCATCTGATGACATTCATGGAAGGATCTACGCGCCATTTTGGTCCACAGAGGAATGGGTGTCTCAGAGCATCTAAACACCTGTGATAGAGCCAAAAAGTATCATCTCGTGCTCAAACGTAATCAGCAAGTATTCCACCAAAAGGCAATGATCTATCTTTCTTGAATTCATCTTCACGCGACTCATGTCAGAAATTGCTTTTGGTAAGATTTTGAGAAGAGGTTAGCACTTTAAAGCTGATCCAGAGAGGGATCAGAGAAGACTTTTGACCTAGAAGCCTTAGCCGCAAGATCCGTCTAGTTGCTGTAATTATCTCGAAGCACGCGCCACTTGGAGGGACTCGTCAGCCTCAAGCGACTCCGGCGACCTTGCTCTTCCGGTCTTCGCCGTCGCTGGAGCTCCGGTCACGCACCGGCGATTTAGCCGGAATCTTTTTTTTTTTTTTTTTGCAGCTTTTCCTGCTTCCAGTTTGTTTCCTGCTGGGTTGATGGATTTCTCTGTTCTACCTTGCTAAAATCCGGCCAGCTTGTTATTCAGAAAGATGGTTTTGAGCGAACGTAGGCGTTCTTTTTTTCAGGCAGGTTGGAAATCGTTTGATTTATATGATGTGGGTGACCAGCCCAACTCATGGTTCCGCTTAACCGAGTGAGGAAAAGGAGTGGTCCGTGCAATCAAGCTAAAAAAAAGAGAGTTAAGATGGATGCTTCAGTGCTTGTTGGAAGCTTCTAAAGTTCCAGACAGATTTTTTAAGAAGGCCATAGAGGGGTCAAGAGAGAGGAGGATCGCTGCCCTTTCAAACCGTAGAGGTAGATTTGCTTTGTCGTACATAAGAGATCGATACAGATCCTTTTCAGTTCGCATACCAGAATTTGAAGGTGGAGGGTGGGATACACTAGTTGACAAATTAGTTAAGTTTGTGGAAGAAGGATCTAAAGGGGTTCAGATGAAAAAATCTTATGTCCAAGCAGCTAGTTTCAGTCCTTGGCCTGACTTGCCTCAACGAGTAACTCCTTTAAACAATATGGATGTTGACTTTGAAGTTGCAGAGACGGATTGTCGTGAAAAGGTGCTCTTTCTCAAAAGATGCTTGGTTGGAAGGGTAGGAGGCCTAGATTATGCAATACCTTCAAAGGAAACAATGGAGCGTTGGGTTAAACAAACATGGAAGACTCTGGGAGGGGTGCAAGTAAAGGAGCTTAATGGCATGTTCTTCTTGTTCGTATTCCCTACTGAATCAGAAGCAAACAACTTTCTCTCTATGAAAAATGGTTCGTGAAGGGAGAGCCATTATTGCTAGAAAAATGGCATCCAGTAGGAGGGTGCCATAGAGAGGGCTTAAAATCTAAATTCTTATGGATTAGAGCACTTGGACTTCCTGTTCATCTTTGGAGGTTAGAGATCTTTAAAGCCATTGGGAATCAATGTGGAAGCTTCTTGGAGGTAGACGCGGACACAAAAGAGTCCAAGCATTATAGATGGGCAAGAATTAAAGTCAAGTGCACTAAAGAAATTCCTACGTCTGTTTCGTTCGGAGTTGGAGAATGGAAGTTTGTGGTCCCGATTTGGCTTGAAGGGACAACCTGGTGCCACTTCAGGGATTCAATCCAGACCAACAACAAAAACCAGTCGAAACAAAAAAGTTGTTGAATCAGATGTTATTAACTTTGGTAAAAGAATTGTGAATGAAAAAAATCTAGCCACAGAGGGTATATTTGGCTTAGCTCGGAGGTCAGGTAGTATCCAGATTCTAGATGGGAATGATGAGACTAGTTCTCAACGGTCGCAGTTCGAAATCGGCTCAACCTCTTGTGTTAATCCTGAAGGGAACAGGAACATAGATGAGAGGACTCATCAAGAGATAACCGATCCCTTGATGCCTTGGTTGGCTCCTCATTCATATTCAACTAACGAGGAAGAGTCAATCTCGTTGGGCCAGCTGTGTTTCTCTTCAAATCCCCTTACATTTGAAGGAACAGCTAAAGCCAACAATGCGCTTGTGGTGTTTCCAACTATGAAGACTCCCGATATACAACTTCCAAAAATACTGAAGGTGTACAGTAGAGAGAATAGAAGAACGATCTGGGATGCCTGCAATTTATTCACAGATCTTCCGAATCTTCTTAGTTCTGGGCCTGGAGTTCTAACGATGGAAGCCTCTCTATCATCTGAAATTATGCGAAACTACCCAGAGTCTCCAATGCTTCTGGAAGGGATTAATGTAGATGATAACTTGTCTGATTGTGATCTTGAGAGCCCGTCAATGTGTCTACCAATTACTATATTTGATCCTTATGCAGAAGAAGCTGAAGAGCGGGAAATAAATGATGTGCATGCTGGTTTACTTCTCGACAATTCAAAATTTTCTATTAATGAGACTGCAAATGAAGTGAACATGGAATCAAAGGATATAGACGAATGGATTGTGGGTGCTATTGAGGGGTTTAGCAAATTTTTGGGGTTAACGTATGAAGATCATGAAGAGTAGGCGTTAGAACTATTCAGCAAGGTAGCTATAAGATGGAGGAATACGAATGAGGGGAAGGTTCCAAAGGGTGGCAGTAGCATGGTGAGCAGGATGCAAAGAGAGTTAAAGAAGCTTGAATGGGACATTAATTATGAGGGCACTACGGAGGAATCGGGAGCTACAACAAATGAGGGTAGAGGAACCAGAAGCAAAACCAAGTCCCTTGTTACTTCATGAGGATCAAAATTATGACTATGAATGCGAGGGGATTAAATAACTCAGAAAAACGTCTTTTATTGAAGGCTTATATCAAACACTGGAAGTTGGACTTAGTTTGTATTCAAGAAACCAAAATTGAGAAGATGACAACAGATATAGCAAGGAGTTTGTGGGGCGGGAGATGGGTAAAATGGCGTACTCTTGATGCAGTCGGCTCAGCTGGGGGTATCATTATTTTGTGGGATAGCAGGGTCATTGAGGAAGTTGAGAACTTATATGGAGCATTTTCCATCTCTATGAAGTTCAAAAGTGTAGGCAATGATTTTTTGTGGTGCTTCTCCGGAGTTTATGGTCCAGTAATTAATGCTCAAAGGAAAGATCTTTGGGAAGAATTAGCTAGTGTCCATGGGCTTTGGACTCTTCCTTGGCGTATCGGTGGCGACTTTAACGTTGTTAGATATCCCAATGAAAGAAGCAATTGTCGCAGGATTAACAGGTATATGTCTGACTTTTCTCTTTTTATATCAGACATGGATCTGTTAGATCTCCCTTTAGAAGGGGGGGGGGGAGTTCACCTGGTTTAGAGATGGGATTCATCCTGCGAGATCGAGAATAGACAGATTTCTTATATCTTCGGATTGGGAGACACAATTTCCTAATGTTTCTCAGAGTTGCTTGCCAAGAATAACATCAGATCATATCCCTCTTTTGTTGAATAGTGGGGGAATTTCTCAAAGAAAAACGCCTTTCAGATTTGAAAACACGTGGCTCAAAGAACTTGGATTTGTTGATTTGGTAAAAGGGTGGTGGCTTTCTTATTCAGTTAGAGGCAGTCCTAGCTATGGTTTGGCTACAAAGTTGAAATATTTGAAGAATGATTTGAAGAAATGGAATTTAGAGGTGTTTGGCAATGTTCATACTTATTTAGCTAGAGTTCTATCTGAGATCCAGGAACTTGATGAGAAAGCAGGCTTAATGGGGCTTTCAGAGGAGGAATATGTTATGAGAGAATCAAAGAAATTTGAGGTTAGCAGGAAATTTAAAGCAGAGGAAATTAGCTGGAGACAGAAATCTCGGGCTTTGTGGTTGAAGGAAGGAGATCGAAACACAAAATACTTCCATACAGTTGCAAATTCTCACCGGAGAGTAAATCATATAAGCAGCATTACAGCAGGGGAAGAGGTAGTTGTAGAAAAAGACGATATAAAAAAAGAAATTGCACATTTTTATGAGAATCTATACTTAGAAGAAGAGTCTTGGCGTCCGTCTATAAACGGGGTGGAGTTCAAAACTCTATTCGCTCAGGATAGCTTAAAGCTAGAGGGTCTATTTACCGAGGAAGAAATTGTTGCTGCTGTTCGCTCTTGCAATGGGGATAAATCTCCGGGTCCTGACGGTTTCACAATGGCACTCTTTCAGACCTGTTGGAGTGTTGTGAGGGGTGACTTGCTGAATTTCTTTAATGACATTCATAATAGAGGGGAGTTTGAGAAAGTTTGAATGCTACTTTTATAGCATTGATTCCAAAGAAGGGAGGTGCTAGTAATATCCAGGATTTCAGACCAATCAGCCTTATAGGGTGTGTCTATAAAATTCTTGCAAAAGTTTTGGCAACTCGCTTGAACTCAGTTATTGGATCAGTTATCTCTGAATCACAACATGCGTTTGTGGCTGGCCGTCAAATTCTAGACGCTACTCTGGTGGCTAATGAATGTCTAGAATCAAGGTTAAGTGAAGGTTTGCCTGGGTTAATTTGCAAGCTGGACATAGAGAAGGCATATGACCATGTTAATTGGAACTTCCTCCTTTATTTGTTGAGAAGAATGGGCTTCGGGAAAAGGTGGATTCAATGGATTAAGAGATGTATTTCAACAGTTCGCTTCTCAGTTTTAATTAACGGATCTCCCGAAGGATTTTTTCCCAGCTCTAGAGGCCTTCGTCAAGGAGATCCAATATCTCCTCTTTTCTTGCTGGTGATGGAAGCGTTAAGTATGTTGCTGACGAAGACTGTTATTGGGGGTTACTTACATGGATTTGGGGTTGGTCGTCCAGAGAGGATTTTTATTAGTATTTCTCATCTTTTGTTTGCAGACGACACTATAATTTTCTGTGATGCTAAGGAAGAACAACTTCGATTTTTGCGTCTTACTCTAATCTGTTTTGAGGCAGCTTCGGGTTTGAAAATTAATTCAAGGAAAAGCGAGATTATCCCAGTCGGTCAGGTGAACGAGCTGCATTCCTTGGCTAGGATTCTGGGCTGCAATACAGGCTCACTCCCTTCCACTTATCTGGGGATGCCTTTGGGAGCTTCTTTCAAATCAAAAGCAATTTGGGACCCAGTGGTTGAACGGTTTGAGAAGAGGCTGTTAGGATGGCAGACGGGATATCTGTCAAAGGGGGGAAGGTCGACTCTTATAAGAAGTACTCTCTCAAGTCTTCCTACGTATTATTTATCAATTCTTCCTCTTCCTTGCTCGGTTAAGAGGAAGCTAGATAGTCTAATGCGAAACTTCCTTTGGAGAGGTAATGATCAAAGTTTTAAATTCCCCCTTGTCAAGTGGAATTTAGTTTGCAAGCCAATTTCTCACGGCGGTTTGGGAATCAAGGATCTCCGGTTGTTTAATCAAGCCTTACTAAGTAAGTGGTTATGGAGGTTCTCCCAAGATCAAGATAGCCTATGGAAACAGGTTATAGTTAGTCGATTCGTCATTAGTGACCATAGGTGGATGTCAAAAGAGGGCTGTTTTCGATACGGAGTTGGATTGTGGAAATGCATAGCCAAAGGGTGGGATATGTTTCGAAATTGTATCCAATTCAAGGTTGGCAATGGCTACAGAATTCGTTTTTTAGACTGATTTTTGGTGTGGAGACTCTCCTCTCAGTTCAACCTTCCCGGAGTTGTACCAAATTTCATCGGACAAAGAGGTTACTATAGCTGATTCAACTACTATAATGAATGGTCAGCATGTTTGGAATCCCCGTTTTCGTCGAAATTTCCATGACTGGGAAATGGAGCTGGTGGACGATTTTTTGGGTGTCTTGGCAGGTGCTCCTAAGACTAACCAAGGAGTTGATTACTTGTGTTGGACTGCGAGTTCCAGTGGGAAATTTTCAGTGAAGTCCTTTTATAAATATCTCGTTGGGAGTCCATCCTCTTTTCGGTGGTATAAAATTTGGAGGTCAGTAGCACCTCTTAAAGTGTCTTTTTTTCTTTGGTCAGCGACTTGGGAGAAAATTCTTACTGGGGATAATTTGAGGAAAAGAGAAATATTGCTAGTTAATCATTGTTGTTTGTGTCTGAAGAGCGATGAGACAGTTAATCATCTACTGCTACATTGTGATATAGCTAGGGGTTTATGGAGTATTGTGTTTTCCTTAATTGGGATCTCGTGGACTATGCCTATTTCAGTGAAGAGCTTTTTAGATGCTTGGTTTGGCGTTCGCATTCCAAGGGCAAAAAGAAAGTTGTGGGGAGCCATTCCACATTGTGTTATGTGGACTCTTTGGCGAGAGAGGAATATGAGAAGCTTCGAAGGAACCGCATTGCCTACTCATAAACTTTCTTTTTTGATGCTTAGCACTTTGTTTTTTTTGCTGTATGAGTACTTACCCAGTGCACTCATCCCATTTGTGGATTTTTTGGGGGAGATGAGGCTGGGTAATTAACTCTTTTTGGGGTATTTAGCTTGGTTTCTTTGTTTCTTCAGGTTTTTTATCTTGTAAAGCCTTTTGCTTCTTTTGTATGGGTTCGTCCCCTTGGCGAATTTTTAATGCACATATTTACTTATCAAAAACAAAATAAAAAAAATGCCTCCATTTGGTGGCCAACCAATATAGGGAACCAGATTAATAATGAAAGAGATTTTCTGTTCAAATTTTGGCACTACCAAAAGAAAAACTGTTAACAATATTATGCTTCCCACACAGAGACGGACCCACATTATATATATTGGGTAGGGCGAAGCCACATACAATTAAAGGGGGTTCAGAAAGTGTCATTTTCATCACTAAATTAGTATTTATTTTTTTTGCATTTCGACCCCCTTTTAGTTTAGGTAAAAATACCGCTATAATAATTTTGACCCCTGTTGCATTACAATCCTGGCTTTGCCACTGCCCTGGTTCAATTCTTAAATAGTGTTTTTCACCCTAACTAAAATTCATCGTATTAGTTTGTGCATCCACTTTGGTTTTATCCTGATCCACCACTGTTCCCGCATTCCGTAAAACTTAAACTCCTAAGAGATCCAATAATCTACTATTTTTTCCACATATTTCATTTGACTTCTGGTGTGCCGATATCTTCTCTTCACTCTTCCCATGTATCCAATGTTTTATGTTCAAATTTTAAGTCTGCATATATATGTAGTTGAGTGGTTATCAATACTTATCATTCTTTTGACTTTACAAGAGATATTGGTAGCCACTATAGGAATATTATACTTGATAGATTCATAGATTTCTCAAGTAAACAATGTGATGAATACCTTATTCTTTCTGAAGGCTTGGTTGCAAGAAGTAAGGATAGTAAGTGCCAGCCCGCACCCCAGTTCCTATCAAGAATCTGCAACAAAGATACTACTGGTAAACATTCACAAATTAATGGTATAAGGGGGAGAAGGGAGAGATACAGATGAAATGAAGCATTATCCCATGTTTCAGGGGCATATACTAACCTGCAGGCCAGAATTTCCATATGAAGAATTCCTGTTTAACGTCTTTAGTAAGAACTCTCTAGAGCAGGAAGGATCGTTTCCCTGCACTTGCAAATCAGAGAACATAGTGAAAAACTGAATCTGAAAGTTTTCCAAAATGTTTTGACTTGTTTCACCGAGCATGAGCAGTGCCCGATTTAGACTTCCCATAGTTGTTAAACTAAGCTCTTGGGTACAACCTTGACGGACAAAGTAACCTGACAGTGACAATTTAACTGGAAAAAATGACTATTTCTGAAAAAATATGCAAAGACATAAGGATTCAGGCCAATGCCATGTCAAGAATAGGTTAAAAGATTTTGGGCTCCAGAGTGCTAGAGCTTAAAATATACTAAACAAAGTAGGTTTTATTTTTTAAGGAATGTCAAAGCATACGATTGAAAATGACTTACCTTCATCAGAAATGCTTTAAACTCTGAGAAGATCATAGGATCCATGAGTTCCCGTAACACCATTTTTGCCATGATGAATCCAAGGCACCTATAGAAATATAAAAGACGAAACAGAGGTTATGACATTGTTTGTTAAGATTAAACGGAACATCTTTTTTGCTGCACCATACCTCATGTCATATGCAATCATCATCTGTTGCCTTTTGCTGTCCCCTAAGCTATTATTTGGTCTATCCACATCAAAGTCAGCAGCATTCCCAAATATTCCTACCTAGTATATCAAATTCAGGAATGATCATGAAACAAGCAGATGATGAATCAATCAAACAAATTATCATAAACAGCAAGTTTTTGACATCCCTTTACCTAATATCATAAATAATTTGAATATTCAAGAATCTTTCCAAATGGTATATCAGCTTTTTTTTCATGAGCTAAACCAGTCATCACACTAAACATGAGTTACTAAAGTCCACTTTTAGGTATAGAAATAATGCTACTGGGTGTATTAGATTTTGGTACAATTGTACCCAGCCAATGCACACCTCTGTACCAGAACACCAAATTTAGGGACTGCAAGTATTTGACAATATCTCCTTTAGCAGAATTATTAATGGAACAATATTATGCAAAATACTCAAACCTCACCATTTTTGTGATTATTTTACAATAGCTACTTGTAAAATTTAAGGAAAAGTGATTGAAATATGAGGGGACATCCTAATCATAGAACTGAACAAGCCACCCGTCAGTGTACAAACATACTTTCTAATTTCTATTAACCTAAGGATATGATCCTAGCTCGTATAGCTCCCACTGTTGCAGGAACTAGGAAGGGTATAATATATCCAGGCTTACCCAACATCAAAGTGGGCTGTTTCATAATTTCATTTAATAACTTTGAGGTTGCACTGGAGTGAAATCAATACCACGGAGGTTCACCCTTACAAACTATACTTATTCTCAACTATAAAAAATGGCAGCATTAAATTCAAGTAAGAAAAGTAACAGTAGATTCTCATTTATTAAAAGACTAACTATGCTGGTTTTCGTTAACAGGAATGCAGCATTAGGCAGAAGTAAGAAACAGTGGATTATAATGTCCTAAAGGAGACCGGCACTTACTTTAATATGTTTATCAACAGGACTAATATGAACATTCTCGAGTCTTAACTCTGTATGTGCGAGTCCATGGCTGTGCAAGTAATTTACCTGCAGTAGAAGAACAAAATCAAAGCTCATTCCACCAATATCTATCATGATAATCGAAACAACTTGCATATTAACCGAAAGATAGAGAATACCCCAATCAGAAGATCTCTCATTACAATCCGTATAAGACGCAACTGACGAGAAATAGCAGGACCCCCTACTGTGTCATCACCCACTCTCCTCACAGACTCCTCATCCAAAGCAAGAGTGGCTTCTAAAGTGGGAAGCCAATCCACCTGTTCGAACCAGTGCCTCAAAGAAAAACTGCCATGATGCTGCAAAACATGATACTTAACCAACTCAAAATATCCGGAGCTTTACATACTGTGATTTATTGATGTATCAGGAAAAAGAAGTAGCTCTTCAAACGAAGCTACATACAGTTTCTAGAACCCCCAGGTCCTCTGGGTATGGTGGGTTAATAATCCAAATGCAGGATTAGTGACAACATGACAAGGACAACTGGAATTTCTTTTGAAAAGGGACTTACCCCGTGAACTAGGGTAAATGATTCAGGATCATCACTTGTTGAGGAACAGACATAGCCATGAACTTGCATTGAATAAGAATGATACATCACTCTACGCCGAGCAAGTTTCTTTAACACCTGTAACAATCCAGGTCAACAGCCAAAAACCTCAGTATGACAGGGACTAAGATTAACCCCACAAAACAAAACACGGAAATCGTTAGTTTCAATAATGTACAGCCCATCACCTGTATGGCCCGTTTCCCTCTGCGCTGAGCTTGAGGACTTGTAAGTCTTCGAAGGACTACCCTTGTATTATACAAAGGGCTGCATTCATCAAGTACAATTACTTAACACGTGCTGAAAGGAGTTCGTAGTGTCATTACCAACTCAAGCTTAAGAAAACCTCACCTATGAACATTCTTGACTATTGCATCAAAAACAGCTTCATCCCCCTATGAAAAGTTCAACTCATTAAGCAAATTAGAAATTAAGCAAATTAGAATAGAATTTCTTTTAGATTGGATTATAATCAAAGTATTTTTACCCGTCCACCCAGGCCAATGCTAATGCGATCAGAAATCTCAAAATCCGAAAGCTTGAACTTCATAACATGGCTGAAATCTTCTTCTTCCACAACTTCCAAGCTAGGCACAACATTCTCTTCAGATTCCAAGGAAGATACTGATTCGCTAGAAAATGAACACCTGATTCTCGAGCTAGGTGTCCGTGCTAGATTGCTGGTTCTCCCAATTAAGGGCAAACAAGTTGGTTTAATCAGTGGTGTCGGCGAATTAAAACAATGAGGACCAATGGAGCATTCCACACTCGGACTCAAAAGTAATCCGTGCGAAGCCATTACAACAGAACAAACGTGAACACAATAACAGCTGACAACCTCCTCAGTGTCGATGCGATCATCTGTTACACCTAATATTGATCGCAAGGAAGTTATATAATTACTCTCAAAAAAATAAAATTACAAGTATAATTTTCTAGGTTAAAAACTGAATCAACAGTTCAAATTAGCCGAATTCATCCAAAATTTGAAGGTAAACTATTCTGAATTAAGCTCCGGTAAGCGAACAACTGTATAATGTTTAATATAAAGTCAACGGCATGTCTATTTCAATTCAGCTAGTACTGGCGCGCTAATCGAATTCATTTATGTAAACAGTATGGAAATACTTTGTAGAAATGAAAATGATAGGCAGTAAAAGTTGGAATTGACGCCATTAATCTACAAAAGCACAGGAGCGAATACGAATTGTGAGATGAACGGCTTACCAGATAGACGTAGCGTGTTTACCGGCGCCGGCGCAACCGTAAGATTGATGAAGTGGTCGGTAAGAATGCAGAGGAAGGTACAGTAGCCGGCTGATTACATATAAGGAGAGAGAGAGAGAGAGAGAGAGAGGGAGTGTGAGAGTTGCGTGCAAGGAAGAGTGTGAAACGTTTAGACATGAGCAACTCGCGTGTCCATGTCATGTCCGCCTGCGAACCAACCCCTCCCTCCCTCCAAATATCTCGCTCATTTGACTACCACGCTCTTAATTTTGACAGTAAAAGTCGGTTCCACATTCAGTACTAATGATTTGGTTTGTTTTCAGGGGACCCGGAACCGCTTCACCCATTTTCGCTGCACCCCTCCACCCAATGTCTCCGATCAAGGTCACATAGGCGAGCGGTTTGGGTGTGCGGCTAAGATGATTTCAATTTTTTTTGGGTCCCACCGAGTTCGGACACATCTCAACCGTTGGGTGGAGCTAAAATGAGGTGGCTCCAATCGGCACCATTTGGTGGAACTAACCGCTCGGTGCAGCGGTTCGAAATCCGTTTTCAGGGAGGCACAAAAAAAATTCGTTAAATTTTTAATGTCGCTTGGTGTTGGAGTGTGGGGGTAAAGTGAGATTCATGGTTAATTAAGGTGCCACGTTAAGACGAAATTCACATGAGTGTGCATAGCAAAAACGGATGTACACTTTAGGGGAAGGTAAATGTACTTTGGGGAGTATATAAGGTAAGATTTGTAGTGTGTATACTTCAAGTATGAATGATAAGTGGAGTATAATAAATAAAAAATACAATATAGTTGTAACATACTGTATTTATTAAAAAAAATAAAAAATAGTGAAGTTTTAAATGGATGGAGAGAATTTTGCCATGGTATTTTATGATTTGATTTGCAAGATAGGCCGGCCTATGTTGTTAGAAGTTGCAACAGGTGTCTGTTTGGATTCGACTTTTAGACAAATGTGATTTTCTGCCTTAGATAACTTTGTGAGTTAAAGCCACAACTAAAATTTGGTCACTTCCCTCTATTTTATTTTTGTGATATAATTTTGAGCTCGATGAGACCCCACAATAACTAAATAGATGTCAACTGTAAAAATAATAAATAGGAAAAATTGCATTCAAGGTCACTCAACTTTTTACGATGAGTGGATTTGATCACTCAACTATTTCTTTTTGCATTGAGTAGCTTAAACTAATTTTTTTGTGCGTCGTGGATCATTAAGCCTAATGACATCCATTTTTTCTGTTAAACAATCATGTGCAATGCACATGATTAGATTCTGAAGGGTAAAAGAGGAAATTGACGTCATATTTTTTTCATTTTGGTCCATCTATCCAAAATCCATCTACTACTCTGTTAATTTGTCAAAAAATAAAAATAAAATAGATTTTTGTTTTATTCCACAACCATCTTCAACTACATTTTTTTTTTTTTTGTTAAAAAAAAATACAGCAAATCAACGCCACCAACGTGCACCACCACCTTCATTACCAGCTAGCAATACTATCACTACCTTCATCACCAACTTATCCCTTAATTCTTTCACACATAGTTACAAGCCCTAGCTTCTAGATATGGGTAAATAAAGATCATTGCAAACTGATGGAGAAAAATCCACTGTAATAAAAATACCTTGCAAGTATACAAGTACCGAAGTAGCAATGTACAAATGTAAGGGTCGAACCACAGAGACTTGTGGAAAAACAAGTTGATTTAATTAGTGTGAAAGTAACCAAGGGGGGGGGTTGATTTGATTTATTAAACTAAATTAACTACTAAACAATGAAATTAAACTAATGATTTAAGATAGCAAAATAAAGCAAGGATTATATTCAAGAATGACAAAGATTCACAAATTGGAATTCACAACTATCTTCACTCTATGCTATTTTTAATAATAAAGTTACTAAGCTTGTTCAAGAAATCGTTCACTTAGTTAAGAGTTGGGACGGTCTGGTCACCGGATTACAACCCTATTATTACCTCTATGTGATGTGTTCCCCTAGGTCAACAACACACAAAAACAATTTATTAAGATCCAAAGAACAATTGATTTTAGACTCTTTTGATTTCCGCTAGGTCCTCAATTAAATCTAATCACAGGAATACGGTCAATATATAAACTATCCACGCTAGTGAAACAATTTATACCTAGATGATTTAAAGACCAAAAATATCAATTTATATTGTTGAAATCTCTAAATGAATTAGGATCTATTCCACTGAACAAGAACAAGATTGATGTTAGTTAAATACGATTAGCATAGAGATCCGATAGTGCTACTCCCAATCCATGAACAAGGAAATTAGCTACTCATCGACATAGCAAGAATCACAAGAATATAATTAAAACCATAAACCTGGATAAACGCTTGATGATGAAATAAATCTCCCAAATCTTGATTACACCTTTGAAACTAAAGAAAACCTAAAAGAAACATAAAAACTGAGTTGTGAACCCTAACCTATTTTATACATAAAAGAGGAGTTCAAAATAGGAGAGAAATCAACAAAATATTGAAAAACGCGTAAGTCCCGAATTTCCTGGCGGTGAGGGCGAGCGGGCGCTCGGTGGAATCCAGAAGCTGGCCTCGAAAAACCCAAGGTAAGCGGGCGCTCGCTTATGAGCGAGCGGGCGCCTGGTCTAAAAAACTGTTTTGTCTTCTTTTCTTTCCCTCTTTCTTGACTGTTTGACTTTCCTGTTGACTTTGACTGCCTTTCAAGCATTTATAAACTTCGCGGGAATCATCCATCACTAAATAAATGTCTCAAAATACCATGTTTTTCCCACAAACTTAACCATACAAAACATACTCGAAATCACATCAAATCTATTCTAAATTACATCAAAAATCATTATTAATAGTACGAAAATGTAGAGATAATACATATGGAAACCGATGCATCACAAACCAAACACCAAAATCAAAAGGAAAAGAAAAGAAATCATAATGGTTGTAGCTGTTGACGGTGGAAATAGATAGTGTTGGGCAATTAGTATTTCGCCGGAGATGAGGCTACAGCCGGAACAAGAGTAACCGGAGAAGAAGGGAACTTGTAGCAGTCATGAAGATCGAACAAACAGGAGCTAGGTCGGATATGTTTAACGGGATCTAGGTCGGATTTTGTTGTTTAAGAGGCCTAGAGAAAGGTGCCGGAGAAGAAGAAAACCCGACGGCCTGAGAAAGTCACCGGCACAAGGGTTGGACGAGCGTGAGGCGCTATGAGACAGGAACTCCGATTGCACCCAACACCATCTATATATAGAGCGTGAGGGGCTGAATTAGGTTGGGATGGGCCGATTTGCGGTTGAGGACGAAGGTGGTGGCGGTTATTGAGATTTGAGAGTGGGGCTATCGCGACCCCGACCCCGCGGGCCCGGAGTACGAGAGCTGGACGTCGACTTAGAACCAATGCACCAAAATACCGAAGATAAAATTTTCATTTTTATACCAAAAGGTAATACAAGGTTTTGTAAATCAAAGTTTAATAATAACAAGGTACCACTAACATAAGCTCCACAAGCTTATACCCCAAAATATAACATATACAATTCTTAATGACGTCATTGTTTGGTGACACTATCCCAAGGTTATACATTTAAATAATGCAAACCGAATAACAACCTTCCCCAAAAGCTATATCCGCGCTCGACGTCCTTTCTCGTGATCAGCGAGTCTAATCCTTTCCACCTGGGGGGGGGGGGGGATTAAGGAAAAACAAAGACAAAAGAAAAAGGGGGTGAGATAAATCTCAATAAGTCACTAATGCAACTACATGACATGCTAAGATGCAATAAGTAATAAACAATAATAAATATCACTTCGCACATAGCATTTATCAACTAACAGATAGCAGCGGAAATAAACAAGTAACAAAGGATATTAGCCAAGGTTTTTCAACTGATAGAACCAAATAAAGGTCGCTGCGCAGCTTCAATAATCAACAATCAACGTCTTCGTAGTAGCATGAAAGCTTGAAGAGAAAACCCCCGGTACCGGAACCAATAACAAAGTAACGTGCCACAAAGGGCGGGAGCCATGCCACAAAGGCATGCTCCAAAACGTGTAGCTAGAATACTCACAAAAGGAGCTAGCTCATCCCATCCAAGGCCAATCTGGATGGGGAAAGAAGGACCAATAGGCGATGCTACTGGACTTGGCTTGTGCCATTATAGTATTATCCATTGCCTGACTCGATACACAAATAACCAGCTGGACTTTCAAATGAAAGCTAAGTAATAAACACTAGCTTAAATAAACAACCACTGATTCCAAAGTAGGGAATCCTTATCAAGAAGTCACCAAGAAAGTGAAATGAACCAACAACACACAATTAAAGTGTTCCAATAATCTCAACAATGATAACACAATTCCCATATCACATTTAATCACAAAGGTCCAGTTAACTCAAGAACACAACCAAAACTACTCACTCATCTCGAAGAGCTCAAGGAGAGATTTAAAACGATAATTTATACACCTAAAACGGAGTCCGAATGAGGGAGTTACGAACTATTGAAGATTGTCTACGAAAAGTACAAGAGAATGAAGCTCAGGGCTTGAACAGCGGAGGGGGCGCACGCCCGCGCCAAAAGGGTGTGCGCGCCCTATAGGATCAGAAGGTTCATGCCAAAAAGGCCAGAGGAGGGTGCGCGCGTTCGCGAGAAAAGGGTGCGCACGCCCTCAACATCAGAAGGTTCTTCCAAGTTTGAACAAGGGAGGGTGCGCGCGCTCGCACCTAAAGGGTGCGCGCGCCCCCTAGGGATTTCGACCAAAACCCAGATTTCTTCCTGGGTTCTTCAGCTCGGAAATGGACAATAATAACCACCATTTTTACACTCAAATCAACAATCCCAAGGTTAATACTTCTAGATCTCAAAACCAAGGTACCCTAGTAACTTAGAAACTCAAAATGGCTCATAAAACATTATTTAGAACTTCCAATCCAAGAGATTCAACCCCACATCGATTTCCCACAAAATTTATCAAACAAATAGAAATAACTCAAAACTCATCCAAGATTGCAATGAACAATAACAATAGCAACATACAACCATTGATGAACATTTCTAGCATAAAAATGGGGGAAAAGCAACTTACCCGGATTTCTCAAAGTTGACGGAATTCGAATATTCTTAGCTCCCTACGATCCTATCGACGATCCAAGCACATTTCATAAAATGAGCACTACGAAAAGATGAGAGGAAGATGATGAAAATGAAGAGAGAAGGGAGAGAGAAATCTTACCCTTTTCTTTGGAGAGAGAGAGAGAGTTGCTGGGAATGGAGAGTGAGGGTGAGGGAGAGGTGAGGGAGAAGGAAGAGTAGGGAGATGATTAATTTCAAAAACTTACACTTAGACCCCCTCCCCACTAACTAAACTAACTCTAATACTTCCTACTAACAACTAAGACCAAATAATACTACACTAGCACAAATGACCCACATAAAATGCTAGACATAAATTATTATAACACATAAAATGCACACATAAATTATTAATTAAATAATAATTTAAATAATTAAATAAGAAATAAATAAATAATTAGATATTTATTATTAGAAAATAGAGACGGGTTTTCGGGTCGTGACAGGGGCTGGGAAGGAGCAATGGAGTTGTGGGTGGCGACGCAAATATATATAGATGGAGTTGTGGGTGGCGACGCAAATATATATATAGAGAGAGAGAGAGAGAAGACGAGTGAATTTTAAGTTTGTTGTTGTTATAATTAAGTTTTACAGTATTTTTTTTATTATATGGCCAATAGTTTTATTTTAACACTTTAGCCCCTATATTGTTAGTTTTCCATTTTACCCTTTAAAGTTTAGTGTACATGTCAACTTAACATGAAAAAGTGGATGGCTAACGCCAAAGTGATTACTGATACACAAAAAAAAAAAATAGTTTGAGCTATTGAATGCAAAATAAATAAGATGAGTGATCAAAACTTGGTTAACTTTTATGATAAACAGCATCCGTTTTTGTACAAGATGCCCCAACTATAACATGTCCTTATTCTAGAAAAAAAAAAAAAAAAAAAAAAAAAACACAACATAAAATAAAATAAAGTAAAATTTTCAAAAGATTAAAAATGAGTGAGAAGTGAGGTCCCGCCATGTGAGGGAGATGGGGTTAGAGCTCCTTGGTGGGAGAAACAATGGACTGACTGACGCTATACTCTTTTGTTGTATATATAACCTATACCTAATTCATGAACATCCTGCAGGTTGGAGCTTTACATAAACAGGGAACTTTGAATTCATCGCTTTCGTCCGTGTCAAACAAATAATCATACCTGCCACAGGAAAAATAAAGAAAATAAAACACGCTCGGAATAAAAAGTAAACATTATCTTTGATTCGTGGTGGTGGGAGCGGGGAAGAGACTTACGTTAATTCATCCCCTGCCATTACATTAGTCTTTGCAATGAGTACAATCCGGCTCTCGTCATCTCCTACACTCATGATTCTTGCATAACAGTTGGGCATACACTGTCGACAAATAGATGAATAGAGCCACTTGGTTAGACAGGACAATATGCATTTGAAACCTGCTATAATTTCTCTGAGGTCTAACAATTAACCCAAACAAGGAATCAGTAGTGCACCCATGACGGTTTTTAAGTGGGTGTACAAATTACACGATAAAGATTTAAATGTAAATTGTGAAATGAAAAAGCTTGTTGTGGGACTCGAATCCACAACCACAAGGTAAAAAAAAAAAAAAAAAAACTACTCCAGTTTACCCACAAAACTACACAAATCATTTTGGGTGCACTTGCACCCATATACATAGCCTTAGGCCGCCACTGAGGGATGTATATCAAATTGACAAAAAAGATAAAGATTTTTTGGATTAATGTCCTCCCCTGGGCAAGAACATCATATCTAAGGCAAAAATGATTCATCGAGTGAGCCACCTAAATTAGCATTTTTGTTTCTTTCCACTTGCCTTTTCGTTCTTATTTTTTTCTTTAATTAATTGTTATACTCCCTCCGTCCCAAAATGATCTTCTCATTTGGCATTTATCATTGTCCCAAAAAGTTCTTCCTATTTCTACAATTTAGGCTTAAACATGCATAAGCAACACATGGTTAGTGAAGCAAGCGTTCACATTCTTAAAAAGTTTGAATAGTCAAATGCGAAGATCATTTTGGGACAGAGGGAGTATGAAATAAGAACAGGTACTTGCAAGTCTACAGAAAAGAAGTAATGGAGGACAGTACCGAGTGGTTGATTAGACGAGCAATGTTTCCTTTATCTGTGGCATCCACCACGACTTCTTCACTAATCTTAAACAGCTGCAAATCAGAATCTCACCAATCTCAGCAAACCACGTAAATTGGCTTCTAAAAACAGCAAAGAGTTTCAAAAGCTGAATAAACTCACATAGCAGTCTTTGCCTTCTCTACGATAGCGTGCCTCTCTCAAATTGGCAACACTTCCCCTGACCTGCTCCCCACGATATTCAAGAACCTGGGCACAAGCACATGCATTTTACTCCAAGTAAAAAAAAATAAAAAAAATCAAACATGAAAAGAGAAAACAAGATTCCGCTCAAACGAGTTCAATGAGACGAAGACAACTTTAAAGAATTGTTTTAGACTTTTAGTACCATGTCTCCTTCTGTTATATTTTTCCGTGCAAAGAGGCCCCACCCATGTATGCCGGATCTACCAAAGCAAACTCTGTCATTTTCGGTTCTCTGAAGCATAAAGAAAAACCCAAAGGATGTGAGAAAATAAATCAAGAAAATGGTTAGTGATGAAGGAGTAGGTCCGAAATGTTACCTGTAAATGGCGTAGTCTTTCTTTGAAAGTTGAAAAGCTTTTAGGCTCCTCAACCACCTGTAAAACAAAGACCATCAATTTTGTCATCAACCTTTTCTGAATTACTTGCAAACATAAATCAAGACCTTTACAACTGACTAGCAGTGAAATGAGAATAATCATACCCTCATTCTATTCAAGCTTTGGATCGCGAGTAAAGAATGACGACATGGTCCACCCACACGATGGGTAGCAGGCCCTTCTGGCTTCTGGTAAACATAAAGAAACAGCAAGATGATGAATCACATTGAAAAAGAACGTACTTTTAGAAATTTGATAAATCTTATGCATAATAGCTTAGGCAAATTGAAATGAGAAAATTGATAAACACAAAAACCTTTAACCTGAAGGTCTCCTCCATATATCAACAGACCCAAGGTGAAAAAAAAAAAAAAAAAAAAAAAAAAAATATGTTACTCCGTACATAAGTTTTAAGTCTAGATTACCTTATTGACTGCTCGTTTAAATACCCTGCATTTTGCTGCAGAAAATGGTTCATCTTCAGTGATCTCAGTTATTTGAGCTCCCTGAGATTTCAATCTGTTAGAGGAAATTAACCTTGAACCATTCTTATTTTTTGTTTGGATTAGACTTTTAGCCGAAATAACCCCTTTAGGAGTTTGTATTATTAAAACCGTATCGGGATTTGGGGCCCTGCATAAAAGAATAAAGCCTTGAAGTTAAAGAAGCAACATTTAGAAATTAGATGATATAAATATATTACAAATTAGAGATTCAGGGAATAAATTCGCTAATATATTTTATTACATCTCAATAGACGAGAGGCAGGTAAACATACCTGTGATAAGCACAATAAGACACCATCTTTGTTACCGGCTTCCCATTCTTCTCTAGGCTATGCAACTGAAAGTTTTATAATAACATGCACATTCAGATAAAAGCCAAGAGAAAGAAACGGCACATTCAGGTAAACAAATTTCTAAGCAACAACGGTAAGTGAAATACTCTCTTGAATTCGGTAGACTAAAGGAGCAATTTTATCGGTAAGAAGCTAAAACGCAATTTCACATTTCATTTCCAACCTACTAACTTAAAATCAAATGGTTTGTAAAATAACGTAGTTTAAGATAACAATCCAATACAAAATAAAATATAATCCGTCTCACCTCCATGCGGTATCCAGCCCTTGATGCACACATGGCATGATAATAAGTGGAACACTTGCAGCACTGTGTACAGGAACCATGAATTTGCTTACAGACAACACAGATCTGAAAAAATGTAGAGACATCATTATGTTTAGATTCCTAAATATTTACGTAAAAACAGAACATGATAAAATGAAGCCAGTAACTGAGGACGAGCAGGATCCTGGATCAGTGACAAATTTCTCACAATAAAGTGCATCATCATCTTTTAAACCAGTTATACTTGAAAACAAATATCACCTTTACGAAAGAGTTTGATGGAATACTGAGAATTCCGATAGCAGGTTCCATCCTCTCATCACTCGCAAAACAAACTTGAGGCTGAAACCAAGCGCAAGTAACATGGACCCACAGTGGTTCAATATCAGTTGGCTTTAAAGCACCTCCTGGAGACAAAAACAATCATAAGAATCTATTTGATGTTCAAGTTATATAACTCACAAGACCATTACAAACATAAGTTAACAACGATGAAAGTGCCCTCAGGATCTGTAAAACAACAGTTATCGATCTGTCTGTTCCTAAGAACTGTTGTTCCTAATGTAGTCAAACATGTTCACGGAAGAAATAACAGAGCTAAATGATTCACAAATTGCAGTCAGAGTAAGATTCATGCCTTTTACAGGACAGAGGCAACACTCCCGCTCAATATCTGGCGTCTCACAGGATCGGCAAACCCAAGAAGTGAAATCTTTAACATTTCGAGCCCCATAACATTCTTGGTGAACAGCTATTTGGCACCTGATAAGAATTCAAACATAATTCACATTCCAGTATAATTATCATGCACAGTTTGGCAGATAAGCATATACTCCCTCCGTCCCAAAATAAATGTCACATTCTAAATAAGGAAAGAGTCTTAGTGCAATTTCATCGTTGTAATGTACAAACAAGCACATTTCTTAAAGACGTTGACAAGTCAATTGCGACATTCATTATAGGATGGAGTGAGTAGCAAGCACAAATGTGACTAAAAGCAAAATACAGAAATGAAGGACAACCAAGAAGTACATATTTGCTATGGCAAAGAACCTCAAGACATCTGATTAGTGAAATTTTTGGATAAAAAATTTGTTATAGAGCCAAGAAATGTCTAGGTGAAAATTTTACTAGTTCCTAACACTATTTTTTCAAAATCAATCCCCAACAAAACCAAGGGAGGCCATTTGATTATCTTCTTTTAAAACTATCCATATTCATGTGGGACATCAAAATATAATCATGTTTTGTACAAAAATGATACCATCTTACGGACCTGATGCATATGATGATTTTGTTGTAGTCCCAATCTTCAACCCATCGGCATACAGCACAACGTTCTGTAGTCCACTTGGCATATACAGGGTTGTACTTTTCTGTAAAATTGAAAAAAAAAAAAAAAAAAAAAACTGGAATGTCAGTTCTTTCACTTATGCTGCTGCGTCAACAGCAATGTTGAACATTCAATAAACAACAATAAATTGTAATGCAAATGACTGAATGAGCACACCTTTCAAGAAACTAAGCAACTTCTGCTTTCGTACTTTAATAGAAGGCCGCTTCATAGAATTAACAGGAACAACGGAGCGTGCATGAAACTCTGCTATCTGCAGCATCTGTAAATCGAATTATTTTAGATACCAGTTTAGTTAAGTTTTATGGGGTGGTCATACACATATGCATGCTATCAACACAAAGCAAGGAATAACCAGAATTTTAAATTCAAAAAATGATAGAGAGAATTTTCAAGAAATCATTACGCGCTAGCCTATCTTAGTTTGGAAAAGATAAAAAATGAAGATGGACCGCTGCTATCACTAGGTTAATGAGATTGTTATTGCACAACTAGATCAATGAATATTTACATCGGCTTGGAACAAATGATCTTTCAGAAAAAAAAATCATTTACAAATGAAAAAAAACATAGACAAGGCAGTAAATTATACTCCCTCCCCGTCCAAAATGAAAGTCCAGAAAGTTTCCAAATTTACTCTTGGTCAAGAGCAAATTTGGAAGTTTTTTGGGACACATTTTTGGAGAGAGGTAGTAGATTGTAAAATGAAACATCAATTTCAGGTACAAACCCATTGTTCAAGCGGTAATTGAGAATATTTCACTCGAACGCTGGTCTTCCAGTTTTTTGTTTTAGAACCTGTATGTCGCTCCCATTCACTAAGTGCCTGTTTTTCTGTCCCACAAGACCCACACTTGCATACAACTCTGCAGCAAAAGGGAAACCCAAAAAACATGACCAGAATCAGAATAGACGATCTTGGAGATATAAGGTTTTAAGTTCTCAAAATTGAGCAGACAAGGGCATAAGGGATTATAGACTGAATATGAACAACACACTTGCAATATCATCATCAAAAAAGTAACATTATGGGTATATTAACATAATTTTCGAAACTAAGACATAAACTATGTACCAATAAAACCCTAGTCCCAAAATGATTTGTGGTCGGCTAACATGAATCATCGCATGGACTCGTCAGTGAAGAGCTATGCAGAAAACAGATACAATAAAATCCAGTAACCTCCTTCCAACCCATATAAAGATTTAAAATTAAAATAAATAAATGAATAAAATCATCCTCCTTAGATTTGAAAGCCAAATAATGGGAGGTATTCACTTTAAGCCAAAACTACCATAATCGGAAAACTTAAGGTCTACCTTATTCAACAATAGTGTACTTAATCAGGAAGATCAATCTATACATGTTCATAGCTTATGATCTACTGAATTATACAGAACACTTGACTACGACACAATAAATATAGGATACAAAAAATATGGAGAAAATATAAATAGCTGCTCAACATATACACCATTCTTTTCGCCTAATGATCACATGGTGAAACAAAGATTAGGTATCTCATGTCACATGCCAAAGCAGTTTCATTTCTCTTAGTTCAGTTAGTCAACAAGCTTTCATCATCATCAAAAAGTAAAAGAAAGGATTTTGAGCCTCATCAGATCTCCTGACATCTATCATGTACTGCCAAGAAATACTCCGTATATCTTTGAACAAGAAAAAAGAAACAACCAAATTAAGAAAGTACAAGCTCAACAAAGCGAAAGCAAGCATAGCATCTCGAGTTATATGTGCTTACAAATGAAGGCTGGGAAAATATATGCCTTCGATCCCTGCACATACGACAGTAACCTTGTCGGGCAGTTCCTTTTCCTCTCTTTTTCTGCTTTTTATAAATCACAAATATTAGCATCAATACTTTCTAATTGGCTAAAATGCACATTAACTGGTGGCAGATACTGTATATAGCTAGGAATTGCTCGGACTCTTTGGTTTACCTCGCCGGACTCGTCTCGACAAGACTAAAATACGAGTGTCCGACACGGATACGGTGGGGTAAATCAAAGAGTACGAGCATCAAAGGCTAGGATTTACCTGGCTTTAGGCTGACAATCAGAATCTGATAACTCAAAATTGAACTTGGCTTTGCATTCAGGGCAGTAATAATCAGTTGCTCCAAGATTCTATAAAACAGTATACAGAATCATATACTACATTTCATATCCCCATGCACAGATGAATACTCAATACAAGCAAAAATAAATGGTCAGTCGGTGGGGAAATGTGTCCTGTGTGGGGTTTGGGGGGGTGGGGTAAACATGTCAACTACCTAGTAGAGAAATAGAGGAGAAGAAACCTTAAAATGATTGCTGGATATTTTGTCGCACTCTGCATGCACCCAAACTTTACATCCGTCGCAACGCACCTAATTTAATGAACCAAAAGTTATTAAACTTGGCATATGTACTAAAGATAAATGCCAACGAGTACATCAAGAGCAAAGACCAAAAAACAGTAATATCTGCAGCCTCACCCAGCTACCACTGTCAGAATGATTCCGAATCTTCTTGCAAATACCGCACAAGTGTTTTTGTTTTTTTAACTGCAACAGAAAAGCTAGCAACCATCAACAATAGAAAATTACACAATTGAGATTTAAGTTTGGTGAAAGTATAGCCAAGTAGCATGTGAAGGAACTGTGCCGAATAAGGATGTCATACGAACCCTAGCACATGAACTACAAAGAAGACCGCCTTTGGAATTGGAGTCATTCGTTTTCCTATAATTTTTAAAAGAGAGACTCAAGCCACAGCCTTCACAGGACAGCATATCCCGCTTTTTAAACATCACCTGCACAGAAGAATGCATAACATGAACTACATATCTGAAACAACCAGCCTTTCTTTAACCCTATCCAACTCTACCTGAGGGCCAGTTTTCAGGTGTTCATGCATGAAGTCCAGAAACCAAGTTCATAAAGATATACTACCTCCGTCCTAGACCAATGTGCACTATTACTCTTCATTTGGTCAACTCAATCGAACTTTGACCATAAATTTATGAAAATCCAAATATTCCTACACAATTCTAAAAATTGTTATTGTTTTACCGTTAGGAATACTATCAATAACATTTATTAAAATTAAATAGAGATATCTAGATTTTCATAAAATTATGGTCAAAGTTCAATTGAGTTGAACCAAAAAGCCAAAATGTGCACATTGGTTTGGGACGGAGGTAGTATATATTTATAACCAAACAATGAAGGCAAGCAAGAATGATGCTTAGATAGACTTGCCTGGTTTCTGGAGAAACATTCCTGGTCCTGGTTCGAGTCAGTAACCTCTTGGACCCCTCGAGGAATGGACTCGAGATAATCCAAATTTCCTGCTGCTGCATTGATTTCAACCATTAGCATCTCTGTAAACCCACTCTCTGCCAAAAATGCCTCTTCGATAGCAGAACGGAGATCACTAGGCTTGCTATCATTTAGGTCCGTCTGGCTCTGAAACCTGAAAATTTTGCAACTTCTAGCTCAACTCCTTTTTGAACTAAAAAATCAAATTAAAGAGAGCAAAGAAAAAAGTCACACATACACACCTGTCTACATATTCCACAAATGGAAAAATCATTCCTCGTTTAATCCATCCATAATCCTGTTCACCAAATACAGATTCTCAATATCTCATTAATGCATCGATTAACATTAATTAATTAATTACTCCCTGTCCCTAAATGAATATCCAAAAAAAAAAAAAAATCTCTTTTTTGGACATTCATGTAGGGACAGAGGGAGTATCATATTTATCTGCAACCAAGAACATAAGTATCTTGAATAGGAAGCAGGATAAGTATCTTACTCTCTGTGTGCCATTTCCTGAATACCCAAAGAACATAACACAAACTGCACCAGCAACCCGAAAGTTAAGAACTTGTTGGGGAGCGTGCATTTCTGGATCAAGAACAATGGCTGGCCAAGCAGGATAATGCCTTCCAGACATAGCCCAGACAATATCACCAGGTGCAAACTCATTCCATTCACTAGTACTTATTTTCTTCTCCACGACCCGGTCCTTTGACAATCCAGCATTACCATTGAAATCCATACGTTCGTCTGAGTGCCCAGCTTGATACTTTTCATCATCACTGAATTGCTCGTGTAGTGTATTTAGTGTATTATATGGGCTACGATATTTCCTTGTATCAAATTCATCCACCACTGAGGGTGAAGATTTACGATAATTATAGCTTAATTTATCACTCTTTTGGTTTTTATTTGCAATTTGGGCCCGCGCTTTCGGGGGTTTAAAGCTGAATTTATCTCTCAAGGGAACGAATTCAGGGTCTAACCCGGATTCAGGTGGAGCAATTTTAGTCTTGTCTTTCTTCCAATTATCAAGAACGGAATCATTAAACCTAGAAGGAAGTACCTGAACACGCCCACGAGAAGTCCTGACCAGAGGCGGCCGTGGAGCTGGCTGCACCGAATCATTCTCCACATTCACACCTCTGTCAGCATTCGAATTCGAATTCGACACAACCTCATCGGGAAAGCTCGGGATGAAACCAACGCCGACGGCGGCGGCGAAGCATCCGAAGTCAGTAAACGGGAATATTCCGGCGGCGACCTCGCCAAGAAGATGTAGAGGATAATACCCGGTGCTAACCTTTTTCTTCTTACGAATCCCGGAGCTGTCCTCGTCGTCAACACCCGAGTCACTGAGTCGACACCGCTTCAAACTCGGCATTACCGATTTCAAGTTGCGCTTGATAATCATATCCGACACCAATGCTCCCTAAACTCCAATTCGATCAATGAATTAGACAAGAAACCCCCAAATTGACTCCAACAGAAACCCTAAATTCAACAACCAGTCCACAACCGCAATAAACAGATATCACACGCAACAAGAACAACACAGAGGTCAGAAAAGAGGGGAAAGATGAAATTTTTCACGAGAAAAGAGAGGGAATGGGAGAATAAAAAAGATTGAAAGAAAAGATTGAGCGGGAAAAATTGAGTTACAGGGAAAGAAAAATTGAAGAAATAGGGGATCTCTGTTCTCGACTGGGCGACGAAACAAAGACAAAGACAAAGAAAGAAGCTATCTTTCTCTCTCCTTAACTGCTAAAATAAACCCAAATTGTAAAAATAAAAGCATTAAATTATCGGGCTCTGTTTTTTAATTTATTTATAATAGTGTGAAATTCAGGAGTAGAAAGAAAAGAAAAGAAAAGAAAAGAAAAGAAAAGATGATATATAGATACAATGTGAGTGTATGTATAATGTGAGAAGAAAGAGGATGACTGGACATGGGTCGGACTTACTAGTTCGGAGTTAACATTGTTAGAAAAAGGGAACGTGCGTGAAGGGAAAAGTCCAACATTAATTTGTGTTGAAGCTTCCGGCATGGTGGCTGGCTGGCAAAAATGGCTTTTATGGGTTTTTTTTAATTTTAATTTTATTTTTTGAGCTTCCATTTTTGAGAGTGGGAAAAATATTTAGTTCAAAGGAAGTTGGAAGAAGACGATTGTGAACTTTTGGGTTTTTTGAATTTGTATAAAAATGATTTCTTTTTAATTATTTTGTTATTTGGGTGAATGGAAATTATAGAATTAATTTGTGAATTGGTGTCCGTGGAATGGATGGGTTAGGTGTTTTCTTGAGCTTTTGAGTGTATCCAAAAAGCGGGGGAACCACCATGGGAGAGTTTAAATTTTATTTTCACTTTTTTTTTTTTTTTTAGATGGACGAATTTATTTGGCGAATTATTAAAAGATATTTCACTTTTTAATAAACTATAAGGTTACCGAGGAAATGTATATGTACACAAATTTCATTTGAAACAAGCCGACTGATGAAGCAATTTTTAATTTTTTTTTTGAGCACTATGAAGCAAATTTTTGACGATGATTAAAAAATATATATGTATATACATATACATATGAAAATTGATGACTTTGTGATGGGGTGTGGCAATAGATGGGTTGAGATAGAGTGAGATTAGGAAAGGAAAATTTCCGGCAATACGCCGCCGGAAAAAGTTTATCGATGAGAATTGTAAAGCTTGTTGGCAAGGGGATAGTTGAGAAGGAAGAAACTAAAAGAAAAGGTTAATTAATTATACATATGTTCTTTCTAAAAGAAATTATTTTTTTTCATATTTGTAAAATTTGGTTATGTCGGGTGAGGTTTTGTTAGGTAGATGATGAGTCAGTTAGTACTTTTTTTTGTTTTTCATTTTGGTATTTCATTCTCGCGGGTGAGGTGTGATTTTGTGGAGCAAAAGAAATGGTCAAACCAGAAGATCGAATAAATATAAATAATACGGAGTATATTATTACTCCCTCCGTCTCAGAAAGATAATAAACTTTGACCAAACACTAGTGTCAATCTAATCATTCTAGTGAAATTCAAAAAGTTGTAATTGATAAATCATAAAGTGATTTATCAATAACACATTTTAGAATTTTGTTGGGATGATTCGATTGAAACCAATGTTTGGTCAAAGTTCAATTTTGTTAACCATAAAAAGTCAAAATGAGACTATCTTTTCTAGGACAGAGGAAGTATATTAAAGTTTGTAAATTATTTTTTCTTCTTGGTTGAGTAGAAGCTGAAATCTAAGACGCCCGGAGGAACTAATCCATGGCCCTGCAGTTGCAATTGCAATCTAGATAACATTTGGTTATAAAGAATTATGGGTATGTAACTGCGGTCAGGTTTAATTGAGGTTGTTTCATCTCAATGAGAGTTAGATAAGAACACTGTATATGAAGATAAAAACAAGTATGGAGCTTGGGTGCGTTACCTTGCAGCGTGGGGGAGAAGGTCCAAATATTTGACCCAAAAGGTAGAAAGTCGTTAATTAATGACACGACTGTAAACGTGCCGAGCTGAGCAAATATTTAGAGTTTTGAGCTTGAGCTCGAGTTGTTCAGTTCGGTATCGATTTCGAGTTTTAACGAGCCAAACTCGAGCTTATGTTTTTTTCTTATGAGTTCGAGCCTTATCGAGCTTGAGTTCGAGCCGTTTACGAACAGATTTTAATAATTGAGTCGAGTTCGAGGGTATCGACGAGTTTCGAGTTCAAGTTATTTGCGGAAAAAAAAAATCAAGCTTTTAACGAGCTAAACAACCTGAGCTCAAATGAGCGATCTCGATCAAAACTGATCGAATAAACGAACCGATTCGATAACAAAACGGGCTTGAAAATTAGGTTCGAGCTCGAGCTCAACGGCCCTAGCTAACTGATGGAAATATCCATTGCACAAGAGGGAAACTAGTTGGGGCCGGTTTCCTTGGTTAGGCTCTAGTAGTTAGATCCATGTTGGCCCGAATTTGGTACTCAAGTAGCTTACAAGGTCTGAGCTAGGCTTGGCAATTTTGACCCATTACCCATTAACCCGCACAACCCAACCCATTTAAGTTAGCGGGTTGAAACGGGTTACCCGCCTCAACCCGTCAAGCTTAACGGGTCCACCCGACCGACCCATCCCGTGAACGCAAATAGGTAGAATTAATAAATTTAAGGCACACCGGACGGGAAAAAAAATTGGGTCGACCTGTCTCAACCCGCCAACCCAAACCGTTTGACCCGGCAACTTAAATGGGTTGTAACGGATCGCCCCGTTTCAACCCGCTAACCCGCCACAACCAACCAACCCAACCCGCACAATTGCCAGGCCTAGTCTGAGCCAAGTCTCGCGTTATTATATTACAGTCCTATCCTCTTCTCGCCAGAGTGGTTGTTTTGGTTATTAGTCTTAAATGGCGTTTTTTTTTTTTTTTTTAAAGTCCCAAGTCCTGAAATCTGAATTTACATCTGAAATTGTGTAAATTCAGATCTGAAAGCCAAGTCAGGAACCATAACGAGACAGTTTAAAAAGCACCACTTGTTTCCATAATCATCAGAAGGAAAGGATCACTGGGAACTAATACCACATATATATGGACTTGTTATTCATTCAACAAATACTACTCCATTATATACAAACTACACTCTGATTCCATAAAACAAATAAAAGATTACTAGTTCTAATTCACACACCCTTAAGGTTTTGCTTCGCTGGCTGGTGCCATCCCTCCGCTCCAGCTTATTCACCATACTTTAGCTTCATTACATCTTAAGCTACTTCATGTTGCACATATAGTAGAAGCTTTAACCACTATTATGTCACTTTATTCTGTCTTGGCAAACCTTCCCCGGATCCTCGGCTGACTGTCCGCTAATGCCTTTCTGCACGCATACTGAAACAAAACATGGCGGGTTGTTAAGCAACCTGATCCAAACACAATTCAATTATTAAAATGATTCCTGTTATTATTACGCTACAGGCACATAAAAGGCTATCTAATCTTGTATAAAGTTTGGTCTGTTTCATGGAAGTGAGGACCTTTTCATCAATCACCAAAGTAAGTTACTTGCAGAACCTACAGGAAACACATACTCCCTCCGTCCCATAGCAACTTGCACCAATTTTCTTATTGGGTGTCCCATTGGTATGTCCAACTTTCCTAAAATGTCTACCTTTTATTATTTTTTGTTCACCCTACCCCACTTGCATAGTGAGTCTCACTCACAAACCATCACACTCACAACCCCGTTCTCAGTCACAGTACTTTTGAATATATATATAATATACTCCCTCCATCCCATAATAATGTGCACAAACTTCCTCTTTGGGTGTCTCATTGATAAGTCACACTTCCCAATATGGAAATTTTATATACTTCTTTATTCATTGGGACCCACTTGTCATACAACAACTATTTATTACTATTCCCTACCCCCAGTTTATCTCTCGTACTTTACTTTTCATACTCACAACTACCCACTACTATTCTCTCCTTAATTCCCGTGCACTCTCCATTTTATGCACATAGTTATGGGACGGATGGAGTATTTCTCTCCTTAATTCGCGTGTTGGAGAAAAATGGTGCAAGTTGTTACAGTATGGAGGGAGTAAGAGCTAGTGGGTCCCAATATCTTCAGATCTTAACAGGTCCGACTCACTGAAATGCTTAACTTGGTGCAAAAAGCCCAGGTACGACCTCAGTATCAGACTTGACCATCAGTTCAATAAATTACCTTAATTTTCCTGCCAAAGTTCCTCCTTGTTTTCTTGTTCCTGTATCTGGAGAGCTTTTCCATGCGTTCTGCATTGGTGCAGTTGCTGAAAATTGGTTGTTGCTGCCCAAGGGGAGAATGGACGAAGCTCACTTTCCCATTAGCAAGAGTCTGTCATAAAAACTCAGTATCAATCACCCTGCCCTATCCTGTTAAATAGAGCAGAAACAAATCTAAACATTTCTCAGTTTTAAGACTACATCATGGAACCAATGAGGTGATAGAATCTCTATCACGGTTAACAACTTAAGCTACCAGTTCATGCCAGAGACAAGCAAAAGATACAAAGAAATAGATAAGAGAGAAACATGGGATGAATAAAAGGAAAAACAATAGCAACCAACACGAGATTAAAGATAGAAGCAGCATAGAAAGAGACGACTAAGGACCCCGCTTAAAATAATAACAACATAGCTTTATTATCTCCCTCCGTTCCTCTCACGAGTCCATATCCGAAAGTAAAACTTTTTGAAGATGACACTGATTTGCCATAAATATGTTTACTTTTAAGCTTTAAGAGCTAAAGTAGTCCTCTGTTTTAACTACGCAGTAACAACTACCAAGGATATATTTCTGAACTCAAAAATTAATTGGCTTAGTTCTTCAAATAGGACTCGCAAAGTGAAAGTTTCTGAAATCAAATGCAAGACTTGTATCAGAAGAATAGAGAAAGTAGTACTCCCTCCGTCCCAAAATGATCTTCGCGTTTGACTATTCAAACTTTTTAAGGATATGAACACTTGCTTCACTAGCCATGCTTTGTTTAAGCCTAAAATGTAGAAATGTGAAGAACATTTTGGGACAATGAGAAATGGTAAATGAGAAGATCATTTTGGGACGGAGGGAGTATATATTTTCATCATCAATTTAATACGCCCCATCTCATAGTAATCATCCACAGCAGATAAAACAAAGTAAAAAAAGGAAAAAAAGAGTCATAAATGCAAATACAAGGTAAGAGAGTAACCAAACAAGACCTTAATATCTCCTTCACTGTATGCCCTTCGCATCCCATAAACAGCACTGAAATCTATTCCAGGAAGGTTCAGAAGATTAGGCCCAATTTGAGGCCCATTAACCCAATCCATCGAAATTAGACACTCTGAGCTCACACTTTTTTGAAATAATCCCTGAGACAGTATCTTTTCCTCCGTCAAAACATTTTCATCTGCTGCAATAACTGGAATCTTAATATCCATGATTTCAGACATTGGCGTTTCTGTACCGTCTTTTGCCAAGATATCCTTCTTGCAATCGTAAAAGAAAACCTCGCTCAGGAATTGCTCGTTCTCAAATGATTCGATATCTACAGCCTTGAGTGGTTGAGATGAAATATCATCTTGACCACAGGAGATCATCGAAATAGTAGCTGTCATTGGGTTAATGTCAACCAATGGTTGTTCGACAATCGGTTCTGGTGCTTTGAAAAGATCCCCTTCGCCTCCAAGGTCGTATTCCAGTATAGTTGAGGTCTGAACCAGGCCACCCTGCAAGAAGCACGGTCATTTTCAAAGACGGATGATAATTATAAGTGTCTTTGTTTTTCCTTTTGCTTCTTTTGGTTAGAAAGAGCTAATATGATGAAACCAGGGTTGCACGATTCGTAGTTCGTCCGATTCGAATTCGCGATACGAATTCGCGATACGAATTCGCGATTCGCTCAACCCACGGAATCCGATACGTAGAGTATTACAATTATTACGATTCGCGAGAGTATTACAATTATTTGATTTTTGGAAATGATTGGTTTGTGGGAATAGTCTTTGGCAAACATGTATTTGTAGTGAGGACTGAGGGTTAGCAGCTACTTGATATGACGACGTGGCTTTTCAGATTTCTAGAGTTGTTTGAAGTTATCCTTGGAAACCTATCACTAGTTAATGTACAATATTTATTTATTGCAACAAAGACTTTTCAAATTTAGAGGACCTTAATTGTGAATTCAAAGAGATTTTACAAGGTATCGGAACACGAATCGATACGCGATTCGATACCGGCGAATCGATACGCGATTCGATGCCATGGGGAGCGAATCCTGCAACCATGGATGAAACCTGTGAGTGAGTGCCCTTAACATGAAGGTGTAATCCAAAAATATGAACATGGATTCGCATAATTAAAGAATCAGGTAGATGTATTTCTACTGATCTACATTTGGCCTATGGCACCAAAATTGTGACAATTAAATTCAAAATGGAAGTGAAATTAGCATCATGCATTTTTCAAGGCAGGCACACACAGGTGAAGCTAACTTACTCAAAAGGTGCCCTATTACAATTTAGAAGTTTTAATGCTCAACATGCCTTACAAACTGGAGAAGCTTGAAATATCACAGTGAATATATACAATAGCCGACATAGAAGAAGTGCTGTTCATAAAATACTTAATTAAAGCAGGGCATAAAATAGAGCAAAGCAACTGAAATTCTGAAAGATGCTGAACAGTTGTTTAAATAGGGAAAGTTTTAGAACAACTATATTAGTAAGCTGACCATATACGTGAAGATAAAGGATGACTAACCATGGGTGTAAGACATTGATTCGCATTTTAAGTTGTTGAATTAAGCTAACTTATCAGAAAGGTCTTATATCTTAACACACAATAGCCTCTTTTCATCAAATGTAACCTTCAATCCATTACAAATAAAGTGGGGGGGGGGGGGGTGCTTTTTAACATTCCCCACTAGACTTTGTCCTGAAACTAGCCCAAGAAGAAGAGAATATTTGTCAAAATAACAAAAGTTATAATCCCGTTGCCTTAAAAACAAATATCCCTGGAAAGTCAAACTTTTATACGTTTATGTGCGTGTGTGTGTGAGAGCGTGACGTTGAGTGGAGTTAAGTATAAACCTTTCAACAAACCAGTAAGATCATGTTCTATAAATAAAATATAAATTGGAAATATATTCATATATTGTTCGATAAGATTTTTTTTATGAACTACATTGAAAAGTCTGACTTGGTTGTGAATGTATGGAGAGGGGGGTGCTTTGTGTCAGTAACTGGACACAAACTAGAGGAAATTTTAAGCTTAAACCTTAGCGTTAGGCAATAAAATACATATATAAGTACATGCTCATACTCCCTCCAACTCAAAAAGATAGTCCCATTTGATAAACCAAACATTTTAAGGATGTAGCTTAACGTGTTTGCACATTCTTATAATCGCACTAGACTAATACCTTTACCTATAAATTGGGATTATTATGTTGGCACAAACCAAAAAAAGAGAGGCAAACTTTTTTTAGGATGAAAAGAGTGTATATCCCAAGATTGGATTTGGATATCCTCCAAGAACTTCCCCATAATAAAGCATGGACTCCACTATAACGGCCTAAATACCCACCCTTTCAAACACTCAAAAATGCACAACTGAATTAGAATAGCACACATTCAGCAAGAGAAAACTAATGCAACTTTTCAAGGTCAATCGCCTTTTTCCAAAATAAGAAGTCCCAGAAAAAAAAAAAACTACAGAATAAACACAATAAAAGATGTAGCTTTTGCTATAGCCATCGCTTTTACGTCTTTAATCTCCGTAGGTGGGGGGGGGGGGGGGGCTTAACACAAGGTCACAAGTTGACATCAGAGAAGGCAAAACAAAGCGGCAGACTTAGTCTTTTCCATTCAAGGACAAAAGGGGAAAAATAATGGAGAACACAAAACCCGTGAGATGTAACTTGTTTCCATTCTTTTTAACTATCTTTTGTAGATCCAACAAAGTAAAAGAAAAAAAGGTTTTATGCTTTCCATTTATGTTCCTGTTTATTTCAGGAGAAATTTAACCATGGGAATAAATGAAGGGTGGTGTTATACACACACGTAAAACTTATGAATACACCCGTAACAGTGCATTACAGTATTGTACCATCTAAAATTTCAAGCATACTACGGGGGTATTCATAAATTTTACGGTGTGTATAAATGAATTTAAAACAATTGTCCCTCAAAATTTCAGAGTCCAAAGTGGGGTCTATTTCCAGGGCAACAATCTTGATTAGTAGGAGTAACTCTAAAATTGGGCATGAACGGTTTGAAACAATTATCCCACCGATTTCTCAGTGTTCATACAGAAAACCCAACTCAAAAAGAACATTAACCGAACACTTAATAAAATAATTACTTTATTAAACAGCCAAAATCGCCAATTAGTTCATACCTAACAGTCAGAATGTCAAATTACAAACACCCACTTCAAATGGGAAACAGGGATAGGAAAACCCTAATTGTGAAACTAAAAAATCAATCTGTGGATGGAACAAAAATGCTGACGAATAAAGACATGGAGGCGAGAGAGAGAGAGGGAGAGATGGAATTTAGTACCATGGAAGAATTGGGGGAGTGAGAGCGGCAGAAATCATCAAAGTGGTGAGCTTGTTGTTGAGAGAAATTCTGGAAATAAGGTGGTAAAATTAGGCCAGTTTCAGCATACATTTCTTAGGGGTTTGATTTTACAATTATTGGAGAAAGTAGGAGCTTGGAAAGGGCTTCTGCAATGGAGGAGAGTGTGTGTGAGTTGTAATTGAGCCAAAAACAGAGTAGAGCCAGCAGACTACTTGTAAACCCCAGAGAGAGAGAGAGAGAGAGATGTGAAAAAGGAAGGAAAAAATGAGTTCGGCTGCTGCCACTTCATATGCGTTTATTTATACGGATCCAGGTCTAATAAATGGGAGTCATCTCTCCGGTGCCACTCCATTTACAGCTTATAACAGTTCTGGTCGCATAATATTACGATAATACCATTCTTTAAAAAATTGTGAGTCATTAGATCACTTATAACATATAAAGTGGTACACAAAGTGTCACGTATGATTTGAACTCAATAAATGGACCCCAGGGAACCCCATACACTGCACCATAAGTGTCTGTTTTTTTTTAAATATTCGTATAAAGGAATTTGAATAATAGCTTAAAATTATTTAATTATCTTAATTAAATTATAATTTAATATTTTTATACTATCACTAGCCGGGGCTTCACCGGCGAAGGCCTTCCGGCGTGAGAATAAGAATGTGTTTATATGTGATAAGATAAAGAGAAATCAATTGACCAGAGTAAGAGCCAAGAGAATTTCGTTTGTCGTATGAGGGATTGTTTATATATGTGCCGGTGGATTAGTCCTGACTTGTTAAGGAAGCCAAGGAGTCCGTTTTGGTATAGAACCTGTATATTAGGAAAGTAGAATCCTGATAAGGATTGTAATTACTGTTGCATTGTAGAAGAGGTATCCTTGGTAAGTAAGGATTCTTCTTTATCTTAGACTCCGGATTGTATTAGGAGTAAGGTTGTCACTGAATAGTGAGATAAGTCGGCCCATACAACCTAACTCGGCTCGTCATAGAGACCGGGCTAGGTGTAGTAGGGTGGTTAACTGCCTATCTTCAGTCCGGCTCGACCAAGTTCAGGCCGACCTACTCGGCTTCGTTGATGCCGAGGTTGATGTCGAGGTAGCTTTGGTACATGGGGCTGTAAGGTATGAGCCTTTTGTTCATGTGCCTTTATTGGGTATAGGTCCAAAGTTCATGGAGCATATTCTCTAAGTCTGTTTATGTCATTCAGTGGCCCCCGAGTTCCTATCTCAGCGTGTCGAGTAGGAACTGGATCAAGTTTTGACGAGTTCTAACGCCAAAGTATCTTCTTAAGGGGTGCATCGGTGTAAACCGTGATAGGGTGAGCAGAGAAATAGGCACGTAACTTTCTTGCTGCAATGACTAGGGCATAAGCTATCTTCTCGGCATTGAAGTATCTTGTTTCAACATGCGATAATGCCTTTCTCACATAATATACCGGCTTCTGAACTTCGTTTTCCTCTCGAACTAGGACTGCTGCTATGGCGTGATCTGTTGTTGCGAGGAAAACATGAAGAATTTCCCCCATGACTGGGCTGCTGATCAGAGGTGGAGATCCCAAGTATCTCTTCAACTCTTGGAACGAAACCGAGCACTCTAGTGTCCATGAGAAGTTCTTTTCTCTTTTCAAGAGTTTAAAAAAAGGGGATGGATTTTTCTGTTGATCTAGCGATGAATCTTCCTAAGGAGGCAACCCTTCCATTCAATCTCTGAACCTCTTTTATGCAGGTCGGTTCTTGCATGTCTATGAGCGCCTGGATTTTATCTGGATTGGCCTCAATGCCCCTTTGTGAAACCATAAAACCTATGAACTTGCCTGTTGTGACCCCGAATACGCATTTGCTGGGGTTGAGCTTCATGTCGTTGGCTTTCAAATTTTCTATCGTTTCTTTCAAATCCATGGTATGGGTCTTGGTTTTTATCACCACGCTGTCAATGTAGGCTTCCATGTTTCTTCCAATCTGGGACTTGAAGACCTTGTTGACCGTTCTCTGGTAGGTTGCTCCAGCATTTTTAAGACCAAAGGGCATCATAACGTAGCAATAAATTCCACCGGCCGCTTGGAAGGCCGTCTTTTCAATGTCTTCTTCTGCCATTCTGACTTGGTGATTGCCCGAGTAAGCATCAAGGAAGCTGAGTGTCTGGTGTCCAGCAATGGAGTCGACCAGCTTATCAATCCTTGGGAGCGGGTAACTATCTTTGGGGCAGGCCTTGTTGAGATCTGTGAAGTCAACACACATCCTTCATTTGCCATTTTGCTTGACGACCATGGCTACATTGGCCAACCAGTCCGGGTAAGTTTCTTCTCTTATGATGCCGGCCTTCAACAGCTTCTCTACCTTTTCTTCAATGGCCTTTTCTTTGTCTCTAGAAAAGACTCTGCGTGTCTATTTGATGGGTTTGAAAAACTTGTCTTTTTCACGTTTATGAAGGGCAATATCCTGTCTTCTACTTTCCATGCAAACACGTCCAGGTTTTCTTTAAGTAGAGAGATGATTCCTTCTCTTTATTCTGGAGAGAGTTGTCTTCCAATTCTTATCTTCTATTCAGGATAGTCAGGGTTGATCACGACCTCTTCAAGTTGATCAACTGGCTTAAACTCTGGTCCATCCCTGAATTTCAAGGTCTCTATGATAATCTTCCTGACTCGTTCCTTGTTTTTTCCTTCTAGGCTCAGGTTTTCTAAGTCTGGGAGTTGATTAACCTCGGTTTCGACGTGAGTAGGTTCTGTTTCCCCCAAGCTTGGGACGAGAGCGAGGGTCAAGTTACTTGGCTCGTCAGAAGCTGTATTGAGGGAAATAGAGCCGAAACCATCGGCCCATAAGTCATATCGGCTTCTACCGGGGTGTCTTCGGCATCTACTACTACCCATTCCTCGGGAAGGTCTTCAACTTCTTCAAGAATTACGCCAATATTTGATGTCGACTTGGTAACAGTTGTCGTTCTAGAGAGGGTAATGTTCTTCTCTGGAGTATCAATCTCCATTTTGTTCTTAGTCTTTCTAGACTTCATAACATGTTCTAAGAAGTCTTTTTTAGCGCCTAGCACACATCCAATGCCTGCTGGGGTGGGAAAATTCACCCTTTGGTGAGGGAGGGACGCAACCATGCCGAGTTTGCCTTGACTGGTGGAGCCCAAGATGGCATGGTAGTCACTATCTAGGTCCATGACGACAAAGGTGATTGTTGCAGAAGCCTTGTAGGGGTAATCTTCAACCTTAAGCAATAAGTCTACTGTCCGTTTCACTTCTGCCTTGTGATTTGTGAACCCTTCTAGTCTTCCATTATAAGGAGATAGCATGCTGTCTGGTAACTCCATCTCTTTGAAGGTGCTATAATAGAGTACATCTTTAGCGGCCCCCGAGTCAATAAGGAGTCTTTCCGATTCACAATTATCTATCCTTCCCTTGACTATTAGTGGCTGTTCCCTCATTGCTCTGTTTTCGGCCAATTCGTTTGGGGAAAAGCTGATCACTTCTTCTCCATTATGAATCCATGGAGGGATGTATATACCTTACTCAGTTCATGAATCTGCTCTTTCAATTTGGTGTTTGAAGGGATTTCTTCTCGTATGACCCCCAATCAGTTTTGTTCTAGGAGATCTATCTCCTTGCTCTTCATCATTCCCTTCTTCCCTTGGACGCTTGTTGTCCTTTTTCATGACATATCGTTCTAACTTCCCTAGGTCAATCCACTTCTGTATCATTTTCTTTAGAGCGAAACAATTTTCTGTCTCGTGCCCGTTATCTCTGTGGTAGGCACAATATTTGCTTGTGTCTTTCGGATACTTGGGATTTTCTCTGATGGGTTTAGGTCTAGGGAGGTCTACCAAGTTGAGTATCTCTGAGATCGGTTTAGTAAAGGGAGTAAAGATCTCGGCCTTCTTGGTTCCTCTCGTTCTGTTCTTCCTCTTGCTTCCTCCTTCATTGGATCCTTGAGTTGAGTTTCCAGTGACTGCCTTGTGTAGATACCCCAGCGCGAGCGGGGCAATCCCACCGCCGCGTTAAGGCTTCGCGTTTTATGTTTTTGTTAGAGTCGACACCTATGTTTTAGAGGAACGTAAGAAAAACCTAATAATGTCCTATGTTTTGTTTATAAAAACCAGAGATTCGTGTATTTGAGGTTCGGAGGTTAGGTTACGAAATGGGAAGTACTTAAACACCCATTTCGCCCAACTAACGTTGGTCTTGCTTGTTCATATTCTACATGATAAAAAAACGTGTTCTTCCTATACTTTGAAAATAAGTTTTAAGGGGTTTGAAAGAGGTTGGAATGTGGGGAGATAACTCCTTGGCCAACTTCAATGTAATGAAGTAGCCTTTAGTGTCATGTACCAAAATGGTTTGGGTAGATTGCAAACTTTAATAAATATGAAAGAAATAGAGATGAATAGAGAGAAAGGGAAAAGTAAGAAAATACCTAAACTTTAAGTACTTCATTGTAAAATGCTTGAAATCCTTTTGAGAGAGTTTTTGGTATAGTTTTCTTATGTTAAAAATGTCATCCCTTGAAATATTGGAGAAGGGGGTTTTATAGGTGAAAAGAGGATGTTTTTGGTGCCAAAACAGAGTCAACAAGGAGGGAATTCCCGGGCAAAATCATGTAAATTGAGCAAGGGAGGGATTCTTGGAGAGAATCTGTAACTGACACCCAGAAGCGCGCGCCTCCGGCCTTTAGGGAGGAAGGCGCACGCGTCTGGCCTCAAAGGGCAGAGGCGCCCGACTCTGAAAAGGCATTTTTGACAAAATGGACTGGAAATTTAGAATTATTATTCAGTTTAGCCTCCGAACTTAACAGAATCAGTCAGGAACTTAACGGAAGTAACAGAAACTAACGAAAAACATTTAAAATAAAGAGAAAAACAAAATCAAATGTGCAATCGGGGTGAGTGGTTTAAGGCGGGGTGTCTACACCTTACTTTCATGATCTCCGTCTCTATCACCCTTTAGTTTCCTTTTCTTCAGCAATGGCCGTTGCATGGGCTACATGATACAAGTCGGCATTTGTTCTAGGCTCTCTCACCGACAATTCATAAGTTAGGGCATCAGATCTCTGCCCGTTGGTAAAGCATACTATTATTTCTCTATCAGTAAGTCGTTCCTCAATAGAGTCAGCCAGATCTCTGAACCTATTGTAAAAAATTCATGGTTGACTCGTTCTTCCCGTGTACCATGTTTGACAAATCAGAAAGCCTTTTCTTCCTTGCGCCAGCGGTGGCGAAGTACTCCAAGAATTTTGTCTTCAATTTTGAGAAGGAATCAATGCTCTTTCTTTCCAAATCCATGAACCAAGACCTAACCGCTCCGGTTAGTGTGCTGGCAAAGGCTTTGCAAAGAATATCGTATTGATTGGAGATCAAAGCCATCGAAGGATTGAAGGTGATCTCTTGCGTCAGAGGTGCCAGAGTATTTATCCAAGTTAGGGAGTTTAAGATGAGGGTTTGGTGGTGAGTCCCTAATCCATTGGGCAAAAGGACGCATTGCGTCATACTCGTTTCTGGGCCGCCTTTGCTCTTGATTCATCTCCACGTTCTCCAGCCTTTCTTTCAGATCCAATATAGTTCGAGCATCGAGTCCTGAGCTGCGGTAAGAACTCCTTTGTCTATCCCTTCCTTTTTCTCGGTTCACTCCTGCAACTCGGCTTACTTCCGGATTGGGGGAGATCGCCTGGGAGGAGTACGTCGGGATGGTGCCTGTCTTGGGGGAGTTCGAAGATGGTCATTATTTGGTCGTCTTTCTCCCATGATTATTACTTCAGGAGACTCGGCTTCCTGCTCTTTTCGTTGGTTTATTTGATTCCTTAAATCTCCTTCTTCTCGGTTAACTCGGTCTAGTCGTCCCTCAAGTCGGCCTGCCCATTTTTCTGGGGAAACATCACATGGATCCCAGACACGTCGGTCATCAGTACGTGGGATTTCCATACGGTTACTCCTTCTATCATCCTCGTGAGCCCCTCTAGTTCCAGAGGGTTGGAAGATATGTGCCATGGAATGCTCAGGGTCATATTCCAAGAGGGCTCTCTGAGCGTCGGCCAGTTGTTGGAGCGTTGTTTGGTTCTGATGAAGCAAAGTCCTGCGATCTAAAAGCTGTGGCCTTGAAGGGCCGGCCTCTCTATTTTGAGGTTGTGTTGCCGTTCGTCTCCGTCCATAGATTTGAGTAACCTCGGGTGGAGGTCCCCTTGAACGTGTATGCATGCCTCCCCCATTGGGTTGAGGCGGAGGTGGAGGAGGGAGTCCCTGAGTTTGAGCGACGTTTTTGTCCACGTTATGTTGTGGCGGATTTTGGTCACCTTCTGGCGTTACGCTTGCTTATTGACCGTCTGCCGGTATACCAGCCATGAGGAGATGTGATTATCCGGACGAAAAAGTTCTCCGATTGATCGTTCCCGACAATGGAACCAAACTGATGCTGAAAGAAACATACCGGATCAGCCTTCATCCAATGGTTCGGATAATCCCAGCAGGAAGAACCTCCTCGATCGAATCTACAGACACGAAACAAGAACACGTAAACTATGTTTTGTTTATAAAACATAGTTTACGTGAGAATAAGAATGTGTATATTAGGAAAGTAGAATTCGTTACCCGTTTGTCGTATGAGGGCTTGTTTATATAGGTGCCGATGGATTAGTCATGACTTGTTAAGGAAGCCAAAGATTCCGTTTTGGTATAGAACCTCTATATTAGGAAAGTAGAATCCTGATAAGGATTGTAATCACTGTTGCCTTGTAGAAGAGGTATCCTTGTTAAGTAAGGATTCTTCTTTATCTTAGACTCCGGATTGTATTAGGAGTAAGGTTGTCAATGAATAGTGAGATAAGTCGGCCCATACAACCTAACTTGGCTCGTCATAGAGACCGGGCTAGGTGTGTAGGGTGGTTCACTGCCTATCTTCAGTCCGGCTCGACCAAGTTCAGGCCGACCTACTCGGATTCATTGATGTCGAGGTAGCTTTGGTACATGGGGCTGTAAGGTATGAGCCTTTTGTTCATGGGCCTTTATTGGGTATAGGTCCAAAGTCCATGAAGCCTATTCTCTAAGTCGGTTTATGTCGTTCATTACTCAATTTATTTTTCTTATTAATATAAATAAAAGTGCGACATTTATTTCAGAAACAAAGGGAGTAAAATGTTACAAGTAACCTATATAAATTGGACATAGGAATAATGAGAAAGTAAATTATTATTGTATTACAACTATAAAAGGCAAACAAAACTTAAAATTGACTAAAATTATGAAATTATCAATATAAGACGAGAATTATTTATCTTTTGTGGGATAAATAGATACACTTTGCATAAATTAGTAGAGCCATTGCTATAAAATAAGTATCACCATGCTATTGCAATCTTTAACTGTTAGAGACATTATTCCATATCGTGAATTAACTAGCCATGAATTAACTATATAAAAATATCGGACTACTCCTCCCATTGCCAATTAGTTTTGGGATAGAACCTTAGACTTTATCATGGTATCAGAGCTGGCCCGTTACACGTGCAGGCCCAACGGCTTACGATGTTGCTCCGCGCCATCCGGTTGATAAGTTTACGTTGTAAGTTTAAAATAGGACACTCAAAATAAAAACAAAAAATAAAGTTTAAAATGAGACTGATAGAGTATATCCTTATTGGGGGTATTTGTTAAAAAATTGAATGTCTGAGTTCAGGTTTTTATCTTTCATTATTTGTAATAATTATATTAATAAGTGTTGGAAAAATAAGTGTAATTTTGTATTATGTGAAGGAAATATGATTTATTTCCGTGATAAATAATTTGTCAAATGATAAAATTGTTTGTGGGTTTGTGTTCTACTCCATGAGAATATTGAGATAATGTATTCATTTGTCCAATTTGATTTTGGGATGAATGAGATACAAAGGCTTGAAGTTGGTGGGTTGAAATGGGGATATTGTGTTTATCCCACATTGGAAAGAAATGTAAAAGGAAGCTAGTATAAAGGCTTGGGCAGTTGAGTAGTGTTCAAGTTTGTATGACATAGAGGCTCTCTCTCGCGCGCAGGGGGGTGGTGCAAATCATGGACCCAAATTGTCTTGGGACCATCAAACTTATGTGTGCACGCGACCTGCGGACACGAATATAGCACCAATTTGGCTTGTTCGAGCTAGCTCACCTTTTACAATTATTTTTGATTTACAGTCAAAATTTTGATCAGGAACAGATTCATCCTATCTGAACTGGAATGTCAAATGAAGAGTCATGCCTTATCACATAAATTAATTAAGGATTAGATTTATCATTTTAATTAATTTTCGGATCAGTCCTGGGAGTAGTATATATATAGAGCATCAAACCAGTGGAAAAACTACAGAAAAGAACACAGTTTTCCAGCAACAATCCACAGCTTCTCTTTTGTTGCATTTTGTTCATTCCGAATTTGGCCTCCTGCATTGCATGCTCGTGGTGATACTGTCCAGGCACTAAATTCAATTCGCCGGAGTCTCTTAGTGCAGGGAAGCATACAGTTCGTGTGAGTTATCCTGGGAGACTGCGTCCGACGACAACCTCAAGCACTCATGGTGAGGGGGCGAATAAGTCTTAAGGACAGTGTGTTCAACACACGGCTCGGCACAAAACATTCAGTCTGGTTTCTGTTTATCTATTCTCCAATTTATTTATTTATTATTGATTCTGTAATTCGAGTTCTTTTTTGTAGAATTTTCCTAACAATCTTAAGACTTATTCCTTCTGCAAGAGGGAACGGATTACAGAACAACATACTAATTTCATTTGTAATAAAGGATTGCAGATTACGATATTCTTGTGGTGTGGTGGCTTTTGGAGAAAATATTGGAAAGGGACGGAAAAAACTGTGGAAAAGACGCAAATTTCCAGCACTGTTTTTCATGACCAGCTGTGGTAAAATGGATTTTCCCGCTTCGTTAACCGTTAGATCGTTCTGAAATTTATTGTACATGTTCAGGACTCATAGAAGAAAAATATGAACGGTCGCGGTTGGATTCTGATATCCAGAGAGGGAGATAAAAATTTTGCAGAATAGCAGTTTTTGTGAAACAGTTTGCTTTCCTCTTGTTTAATGAATTAACCAAGTTGGAAAGATTGATGTTCATGACATCAACTACGAAACAATGATGACTATGCCTCATGAAGTGGTTATACATCATGTAATATGTCTCTTATGGTTCATGTGAATCATATTGAAGAGATTAGAAAGTTTGTTGGAACTAAGAATGTTGAAAGATTAAGTCTTTAATGTTACATTGACAAAGATAATAAGACTTCTTGAAAGAAGTTGTTAAAACTTATTATGGTCAATGGTGACAAATGTTACAAAATATTAACATAATAAGGCTTCTTGAAAGAATATGTTAAAGCTTATTATTATTAATAGTGACAAAAAGTCATAAAGATAAAAACAATATGACTTCTTGTAGGAAGTTATTAAATCCTATGGTTATTGATGATGGAAAATGACACAAATATTTAGATGAAGGTGTTGAGGAATAAACCCTCCAACCCAAGCAAATCGCAAGAAATAAACAGCCCACAAACAAGCACAATAGATAAATAACCCAAAGCAAAAGACAAAAGAACACAAGAAATTGTTTACCTTGTTCGTCAATAATCTTGACTCGTCTGGGGGCACTACCAAGCCAGGATATTGCACTATAATATGTTAATATGAAGTTACAATGAGTTATGGGGTGGAATCCTGCTTAAATATGCAACTTAGAATGAGACCTAAACCTAAACATATGAGAATTCCCAAAATTCTGTACTTTCCCGAATTCAGGTCGCGGCGACCAGGCGTCCGCTTGCTTTCTTTCACCAGAAGCTGATTCTTTCTGCCAAGTTCAAGCACCCGCCTGGTATAGACCAGGCGCCCTCTTGCTCCTTGCGCAGATTTTCTTCTCCTTTGTTTCCTTTAAGATCTTTATTCCAACAATCTCACACCTAGAGATCAACCTGTATATAAGCCCCGTATCCGTCTTCAACTCACCCTTAGTGCCTTCCTAGTGCTCACCTCAATCATGGTAGTGCCATCCTCCTCTCCTATTCTCCAAGCCTCGTTGAAGCTATGCATAGTTTCAACTTATCAAGGTTTACAACCTTAGTCAACATGTCAGCCGGGTTCTCCGATCCTTGAATCTTCTCCAGTCTTAAGATCTTCTTCTCCAAGAGATGTCTGATGTAATGAAACCTCAGATCGATGTGCTTCGTCCTAGAATGAAACGCTGGATTCCTTGCTGGATGAATTACACTCTAACTGTCACTGTAGAGAGGATTACCACTTCGCGTCTTCCCAAGTTCACCCGAGAAGTTCTGCAACCATACCATCTATTTGCTTGCCTCTGTCACTGCCACATATTCTGCTTCTGCAGTAGACTGAGCCACGATCTTCTGCAATTTAGAAGCCCAGGAGATTGCCGTACCACTCAATGTAAACACATAACTTGTAGTACTTCTTCTCTTATCAAGATCACTTGATGCCAAATCCGCATCGACATAACCCGCTAACACGACATCCTTGCTTGAGAAACATAGAGCCTTACCAGCAGTACCCTTTAAGTAACGATGGATCCATTTAACCGCTTCCCAATGTAGCTTCCCTGGATTACCCATGTACCGGCTGACTACTCCCACCGCATGTGTAATGTCCGGCCTTGTACACACCATAGCATACATTAGACTCCCCACTGCCGAAGCATATGGAGTCTTAGCCATCTTGTCACGCTCCTCCTTGCTCTTAGGTGAGTCCTTTTCAGATAGCTTAAAGTGCATACCCAACGGTGTACCAGTTGGCTTTGCCTCTTCCATGCAAAATCTAGTCAAGACCTTTTTGACGTACTATGCTTGTGAAAGAACCAACTTACCTGACTCCCTATCCCGGTCAAACCGCATGCCCAAGATTTTCTTGGCCTTTCCCAAATCCTTCATCTCGAACCGCTCTGACAACTGTGCCTTCAATCTGTTTACCTTTCTACTACTAGAGCCCGTTATTAGCATGTCATCCACTTATAATAGCAAGATTATATACCCGTTGTCAGTGTTCTTGAAGTAGCAACAATGATCCGCCTCACATCTGATAAAATCAATGTCATGCATGAATCCATCAAACTTCATGTACCACTGCCTAGGAGCTTGTTTAAGGCCATACAAGCTCTTAGTCAACTTGCAAACCAGTTCCTCGTTACCCTTAGACAAGTATCCCTCTGGTTGTACCATGTAAATTTCTTCCTCCAAATATCCATGAAGAAAGGCCGTCTTTACATCCATCTGTTCCAGCAACAAATTATATGCCACTACTAGCCCCAGAATCATTCTGATAGTGGTCATCTTCACAACAGGAGTGAAGACCTCGGTGTAGTCAATACCATATTTTTGCTGAAACCTCTTTACAACCAACCTTGCCTTGTAATGATTACTGCCGTTTGCTTCCTCCTTGATCCTGTAAACCCACTTGTTATGCAATGCCTTCTTCCCTTTAAGAAGTTTAATTAACTCCCAAGTTTCATTGGCTTTTAATGAGTCCATCTCATCATCCATCGCAGCTTTTCACTTATCACCAAGTGTACTACGAACAGCCTCCGCATAACACTCCGGTTCATCACTATCTGTTAACAACAAATAGTAATTCGAAAGAGAATACCCATCAGGTGATCCAAGCAATATGCTGGATCTGCGCAGCGGAATATCCGGTCCTGGAGTATGTGGTTCATCTTCAGTGACCCCCTGATCTTGGTCATTATGAACCGTCCTGCTCCCACCCGAGTCTGAAATATCCACCTCAATAATTTCTGGTTCCGAACTAACCTCATCAGATGCCCCCTTTCTGTCCTTGTACAAGACCTAGTCATTGAATATAACATCCCGACTACGAATAACCTTATGATTTTGGTCATCCCAAAACTTATACCCGAAGTCATCTCCGCCATAACCAATGAATGTACACTTTACAGACTTAGCATCTAATTTAGTTCTATCAGCAGAATCAATATGAACATATAAAACGCAGCCAAATATGCGAAGAAAGGACAAATTTACCTGCTTGCCACTCCATGCTTCCTCTGGAATTTCATTCCCCAATGGTACCGAAGGTCCCCTATTGATCAAGAAAGCCGCCGTGTCAACCGTATATGCCCAGAACGTCTTCGAAAGTCACACTTCAACCTTATACTTCTAGCCCGCTCGTTTAATGTCATGTTCATCCTCTTTGCAACCCCGTTATATCGAGGTGTGCCCTTTGGTGTCTTCACCATACGAATGCCATTCGCTGCACAATATTCCTTAAACTCCCCGTGCTCATACTCCCCTCCATTATCCGATCTCAAGCATTTGAGTTTAAGTTTTGTCTGATTCTCCACCAAGGCCTTCCACTTCTTAAACACCTCGAATGCCTCATATTTGTGTTTCAAGAAATAAACCCAGACCTTCCTCGTCGAATCATCAATAAATGACATATAATATGACGCACCACCTAGAGAAGTTACTGGGGCTGGCCCCCACAAATCCATGTGAACCAATTCCAACTTTGCTTCCCTCAAAGCCCTACCTATCCTCGAGAAGTTACTTCTCGCCTATTTGCCGAACACACAATCTTCGCAGATCCCCACATCGACTGTCTTCAAAACTGGTAGTCTTCCCTTTGAGCAAAGTACTTTCATCCCCTTCTCACTCATGTGACCTAATCGAGAGTGCCACAAATCCGTATCACCCTTGGCTGACGCCACCGCGATACTATCCTTGGTGTTATTTTCCAAATACAATCTCCCCTCCTTATTACCCCGAGCGATCTCTGAATCCTCCTTGGTAATAACTCAGTTCCTGCAGCCAAAAGTTACCGTGTAACCTTCTTCATACAGCTGCCCAACTGATAATAGGTTCTTTTTCAAACCTGGAATGTGTCTGACCCTATATAGATGTAGGATCTTCCCTTCCGATGCTCCTATTCTGACATCCCCCTTCCCCTTGATTTCCAAAGGCTCGCCATCCGCCAGATAGACCTTTCCAAAATCACCGGAAGTGTAATTTTCAATCTCCTCTACATGCCCGCATGAATGGAATGATGCCCCCCGAATCCAGCACCCATGATTCTACCGTACTACTAACGCTCAGAATCAGTACATCTTCGCCCTCAGTTATCACATTCGCCGATTTATCCCCTCGCCTGGGACAATCCCTCTTGTAGTGTCCTAACTCCTTACAATGATAGTACTGAACCGATCCCTTGGTAACCCTTGGTGCATTCTTGTTCTCCCTAGGCCTGTACTCACCACCTCCTACGTTTTCCTTTGATTCAGTTCCCCCTTGTTGCTATTACCCGGCTTTCCCCTGCTAGTTGTAGCTAAAGCCGATCCCAAAGTAGATGGTGTCCCCAACTTCTTTATACGATTTTCCTCGCCTAGAAGAAAGTCCTTCACATCATCATACTTCAATTTATTCTTACCCGCTGAAGCATTTAACGTTATCACCGTTCCGCTCCAACTTCCTGGTAAGGATGCTAGCAATTGACAAGCATGAACCTCATCCCTAAACGTAATATCCAATGCCGCCGCCAATGAGTCTATAACATCCATAAACTCATCGATGTATTTGGCTAAGGATCCTCCCTCTCGCATCTTGAGATTACCCATCTTGCGTATCAAATCAACCTTATTTGCAGCAGATGGAGTTTCAAATCTCTCAGTAAGATAATCCAATAGCTCCTTGGTGGTTTTCACCTTTTTGGTAGTCTTCGCGATCCACTTTGACAAAGTAGATCGAACCACCCCTAGGGCTTTCCGATCCATAAGATCCCAATCTTCCTGTTTTTTGCTTTCCGGCTTGACTCCTGTTAAAGGCTTATAGAGATATTTGTTGTACAAGAGATCCTCTATTTGCATCCTCCAAAACGCATAGTCATACCTATCAAATTTCTCCACCGCTTGTTTATCCTTGCCCATTCCTGATTGCTTGATGAACCCGAATCATCCGATATCGTTTAACCAGAGCTCTAGATACCAGTTATTGAGGAATAAACCCTCAAACCCAAGAAAATCGCAAGAAATCAATAGCCCACAAACAAGCACAAGAGATAAATAACCCAAAGCAAAAGACAAAAGAACACGAGAAATTGTTTACCCAGTTCGTCAATAATCTTGACTATGTTTGGGGGCACTACCAAGCCAGGATCTTGTACTATAATACTACCTCCGTCCCAACTCAATATGCACCTTTACTGTTTGGCACAATATTTAATGAGAGATTATTTATATTCAAAAGTATTATGAGTGGAGAATAATGAGTGGTTTGGAGGAAGAAAGAGAATGAGTGGAGAATAATGAGTGGTTGAGAGGAAGAAAGAGAATGAGTGGAGAATAATGAGTGGTTGGGAGGAAGAGAGAGAATGAGTGGAAGATTATAAAAATAATAAAAAACTTTCCTTTTTTGGATTGTGCACATATCAACGACACCCACTTAAAAGGTAAGTGTGCACATTGAGCTGGGACGGAGGTAGTATGTTAATATGAAGTTACAATGAGTTATGGGGCGGAACCCTTCTTAAATACGCAACTTAGAATGAGACCTAAACCTAAACATATGAGAATTCCCGAAATTCTGCACTTTCCCGAATTCAGGTCGCGGCGACCAGGCGCCCTCCTGGTAGGGACCAGGCGTCCGCTTGCTTTCTTTTGTCAGAAGCTGATTCTTTCTGCCAAGTTCAGGCACCCGCCTAGTATAGAACAGGCGCCCGCTTGCTCCTTGCACAGATTTTCTTCTCATTTGTTTCCTTTAAGATCTCTATTCCAACAGAAGGGCTTCTAAAGAATTTGTGCATTTTGTGAATGAGAAATTAATTTTATCTACTTCTGAGGTACTCCAAGATGATACCTTTAAAGTTTGGAATAATTGATCTTTAATTAAAATTAAGAGGTTTATAATTATAGTTGTTACAATAAATAAATTGTGTGAATTCTCCTATTGAATTAACAATTTATTTTGTAGTAAATTCTCTACTTGAGGTTGAGAGTTGTAGTTGTAACAACAAAATAATAATTTTGGTGTTTAATTGTTTTAAATTAAAGCCAAATTATTGGGAAAGACTCCTTGTGTGGAGACGAATCTCCAAAGGAATGTGATGTATTCCGGCTCACTATAGTGAGAAGTCAAGGAATGTTGTTGGCATCGACCTTATGTGTTGGCAACAAAAGATGTTCTATTTGACCACCTTGAATTTAGTGAGGTTCTTAATAAAGATCCTACAAAGTTTGGTGGAAATAAGATGGATGATTTAATCCCTGAATGCGGTTGAAGCATGTGAATTCTTTTGCCTTTAGTATGGAAGCATAGGGAATTCATTTGCAAGAACTATGTTCTTAATGAGCTCTATGATTTTCTTTATAGTGTTAAGAGAGAAAAGGAATGGCAAAAGAATTGTGGGAGTCTTTCGACTATAACAATAAAATTGAGAATGCGGGTGCAATGATTAATTATAGGCTGTTTCCCTGTTTTAAATATTAGACTCCATAGACCGTAAAAAGTCAAAATGGAAGAGTGGAATTGTCTTTCATGAAATCCATGCCGAATGGATGGTGTTAAGTGAAATTTTCAAGTGACAAATTGAGAAATTACTTTTCACTTGAAAAGATTCAAGAAGCACCTCAAAAGTAAATGAATTGAAATGAATGTTGAGATGATTGCTATTCATCTTTGTGTTGGAAAGAGAATAGAGTTTTAGAGAAGAAGTTGTTAACACTTCTTATAGCAAAAGCAAATGTGGTAGAGCATACCAAAATGCTTATGGCAAAGACAAAGTAGGTCAAATTTACTTGAAAAGTTAAAATTTGTCTGAAATTCGAATTTGTGCGAAAGACAAACTTGTTTGAAGCGTCAAACTTGTTTTAAAAGTCAAGCTTGTTTGGAAAGACAAAATTAAGTCATGCATATATCTTTCTTGACAACAGTGGGTGTCATTAAGGATAATCTTCTTGATTTGAATAAATGAAATAAAAATTGTATCAGCCGATGGGTTGATTTAGTGATCAATAATGAGAATAAGTATCTTTAGTTGGATCACATTCCCTCATTCAAAAAGGGATTCAGCAAGATGTGAAATGTGTGTTGAACTATATCATCACAAGTTAAGTATAGTGATAGATTGTTCAAACACATGGTAATGATAACAATGTTATTGTTATATGTAATAAGCATTGTCTCATTGAATGGAGAAGTTGGAAACCAACTTTAAAATGAGATAATGAGGATGAAACACTAATGCTTATAGTGTGTATATAACATGTGTTTATATACAATATCCACCTTGTAATCTAATATCAAATGGTGTTGATGAAAGAACTAATATCACTATTGTTATATTTAGGACTAACCAAAAATGTGGGGAGTGTGTATATAACATGTGTTTGTACACAATATCCACCTTGTAAACTAATATCAAATGGTGTTGATGAAAGAACTAATATTACTATTGTTATATTTAAGACTAACCCAAATTGTGGGGAGTGAGTCTACTTTGGAAAATAAAATACCTATTGAATAGGTTACCCCAAGAAAATAATTTAAATTCCATATGAAGTATGGAAACGTAGTGTAACGCCCATCCTATTTCTTGTTAAATATTTGACCTATTTGTTAAATACTTGAACTTGCATATTATGTGTTAGTTTTACTTGGGTTAAATTTTTAACTGCTTTAAATAGTTAAGGTGGTTAAATGTCTAGTTTTGACTTTTGGGTCATTTGTGAAAATTTGACTTTAGGGGCCTTTTTGTTAAAAGTGAAACTTGAGGGGCCTAAGTGTCATTCTTTGAAAGTTTAAGTTTATCTTTTGGGTTTCCTTCTCTGAGAAATCTATTTACCCAAATTGTTCTTCGTACACTCCTTCTGTTCTAAAGCTAGGGTTAAAAGTTTACCATATTCTCGACTCCTCGAGTTTAATTATCCCTCCGTTCTTGGTTCTGATCCCGGATAAATATTCGTGGCGTTGAATAGAGCGTTCCAGGCCGAACAGAAAATTATTTGGGTCGCTTTGATTTTTGACTAGGTAAGTTATTAGCTCCCCCTTGCTTGTAATAACATGCATAAATGTTATTCTTGATACTTGTGAATGTTAATTTCGTGTTTGGGATAATTTTTGTGGTACTTGTAATTGTGGGACAAAGGGAGTAAAAACTCTACTGTGTGAAATAATGAAAGAAAATGAAAAAAGTGATTCTAAGCTTGTTAATGCATTCTGGGTTGTGAAAATGTTAGTAAAAGTTACTCCTACGCTTGGGACGGAGAATTCTAAGCCTGGGAAAGAAATTGGGTTTTTGCTGATTTTGGCCTTGGGCGACCGCCCAGAGTGGTTATGGGCGACCGCCCATGTCATCAGACTGGAGTGTCAAAAATTGTGATCTTGGGCGACCGCCCAGGATGGGGTTGGGCGACCGCCCAGAACCCCTGTTTCACAAAAGTGTTTTAAACCAAATGGAGATGAAAGCTTATCCCTCCTAAGGCATATAGCCTTAGTATAAGATGTCCTAGCAAGTATAATTGTACCTTTTGGGGGCATTGGAACTTTGACTTGAACATTAATACTTATAGAACTCAAATGAGAACTTAAGTATAAGAGTAGTAACTCTTTTTTTTATGTCTTGAAAGTGCTATGAACAAGCACTAATGTGTTATACTTGTTTTGAATCCAATGATTGTTCACCTTAGGGGCATTAGAACAAGGTCTTAGACTTGAACATCCTAAGAGTAGGATTGGGATTTTGTAAGAGTAAATGTATAACTCTTATACTTGCTTGAATTTCCAAAGATTGGAATTATAACTTGACGTATAAGACATTTAAAATCTTGTACATGACTTGAACACCCATAGAAATGGATTAAGACTTGAATATAAGATAATAAAATCTTGTACATGGCTTGACACCAATACATATGTATGGTAGTGAACTTGAAAGTGCTATGAACGAGCACTAACTTGTATGAGACATGTTCTTGTGGTGTATGTGCAAACATTGCATACATTTGCTTGATGCAAGGTGACTTCTTGATTACTTGAAGCATGTTCCTTGTTGAGCTAGTCCACTACTTTTGGATTAGTTCTTCTCCCGTAGTTCAAGTAAATATCTACTTGTACATTCTTGTGTGAGTCCAGCTGGTTCTCCTTGCTTGTTCGGAAATATATAGGTTCACGCTTGTCACGAGAGCTGGGGCTTAAGTGACAATCGGGTCCCTGTGTATTTGTTGACCCCTTACTACCGGTCATAGTAAGGGCATAGCTTCCTTAGTTTGAGCAATAATCCTGACTAAAGTGAATGCTAAACTCTTGAACACCTCGTGAGTCTTGATATTGGGAATGACACTGGTTACCGGGTCTTCTGATACATACTGAATAATCAGTTTCTTGTTATGGATCGTGATTGTCAAACTAATACAAGCTACGACAACAATGGTATTCTTGGGAGGAATAAGGAAGGAAGCAATATCCTTATAACTTGCTTGTTTAGCCTTAGGTGCTACTTGATGAGTGGCTTAGCCTCTCATATACGTGTTACTTGATGATACTTGTTATATGATTACTTGAGTATCTACTTGAATTGGATGATAACATATCATGTAGTTGCATCTAATAGCTTACTGAGATTTATCTCACCCCGTTTCTTGTTTAATTGTTTTCCTTAGATCAAAGGAAGGATAGTGCACAGTGAGGCTCGACTTAGCTGGGAGCTTACTTCGCAGGTCGTGATTATTTTGGGGCTTGTGTCCTTTTACATTTGGTGAGGACGATTGTATTATGGGTTTTGTAACTCCTTATTTTGGGGTAGACAGTCTTGTTCAGTTCTTGTTGTCACTAGATATCTTGTATAGTACTATTGATGCTAGCTTATGTGCTAGGCATGTTTCCGCTGTATATGTATTTAAGTTTGGTTTTAATTTTCTTGTCTAGAACTCGTGTTGTGAGCTAGTATAGCTCCTTACTCTAGAGTATATATATCATGTCAGTTTATTATAAACAGTTGTCATCCAGTTACTTGTTAAGTTTCTTGTTTCTCGTTAGTCACTCCCACCGGGTTCGAGGTTCTATTAGGGGATCCCGGGACCTGGGGGCGTGTCAGGTTGGTATCAGAGCTACCCTGGTTTAGCTACCCTGTTTAGCTACCTTGGTTTGCTCTAAGTCTGGATAGAGTCTATGGCCTAGGTATGGGTGAGTTTTGGGGTGTTATTAAAGCCGAGTGTTTACCTACAGGTACAATGAGTTCTGAAGGTACAAGTGGTAGTAATCAGCTGAGATCTATAACTCATCAAGAAGAGATGGTTGATAATGTAGACTGGGATTATCCTAATCGTCTTACAAGGTTCTTGAAGTTGAAACCTCGCAGCTTTGACGGGGAATTTGATGCAAAGAAGGCAGAGGAGTGGATTGAAAGTATTAAGAAGATCTTTACAGCCTTGAGATGTGCGAGTGGTGATAAGGTAACCTTTGCAACCTTTAAACTTGAGAAAGCCGCTGAACTTTGGTGGCAAGTGTTGAGTAAAAGCTGGGAACTGGAAGGTGTACCACAGACATGGGAAAATTTTCTTAAAGCATTCAAGTCACAGTTTATTCCAACAGTGGTCCAAGACCGGAAAGAGATGGAATTTCTTAATCTGGAGCAGGGAAGCTTGACAGTGGGGCAATACTCAACCAAGTTCACAGAATTGGCGAGGTATTGTGATCACTTAGTTCCAAATGAAGCCAAGAAGGAACAGAGGTTTGTTAAAGGGTAGACAGTCTTGTTCAGTTCTTGTTGTCACTAGACATCTTGTATAGTACTCTTGATGCTAGCTTATGTGCTAGGCATGTTTCCGCTGTATATGTATTTAAGTTTGGTTTTAATTTTCTTGTCTAGAACTCGTGTTGTGAGCTAGTATAGCTCCTTACTCTAGAGTATATATATCATGTCAGTTTATTATAAACAGTTGTCATCCAGTTACTTGTTAAGTTTCTTGTTCCTCGTTAGTCACTCCCACCGGGTTCGAGGTTCTATTAGGGGATCCCGGGACCTGGGGGCGTGTCACGTAGGCCTACGTACACGTTTGAATGTGGGGGTGGTTCGCAAAGTAGAAAGTCCAACATCAACAAAATGGATATTTGCGTTACAAGATGGTGGAGTATGTAAGTAATGAGTTTTCATTGGGTTGTCATATATTATTCATTGACATTGAATATATATATATAACCAAGATTGAAATAAATGGAAATCATGTACTGATGTCAAGTTCATGAAAAATGAACAAGTGATACTTTGAATGAAATAGATCAAAGTAAAGTGTGAAAGTTAGTAAAGTCACTAGATGACTTGAAACAAGCAAAAAATAATGACATCAAAGCTTGATTTTACCATGAAATAAAGTGGATTAATGACATGAATGGAAATGTTATAGTATTGATTAAATCTATCGAAGATATGTTCAACTTGAAAGAAGGTTGCTAATTTGACCGTTGGATTTAAAACTTCAAGAAGAACTCATGAATTTGCATTAAGCAAGTTATGATATAGTTCTTAAAAGTTTTGAAAAGGTCAAGAGATATGGGTTTAGCGGATGTTATCCTTGAAGTGAAAACTTTCTAAGAAATCTAATGGATAATACTTGAGAAATTAGCAAGGATAACTGCTCGAGCCTAATATTCATGAGTCGACATCTATTAAAAAATAGAGGTAACTTTGTTTTGCAAGTTTAACACTCGATTATTGGAAGTATAGTGAATTGGTACACTAGTAATACTAAAGGTACAATGAGAGTACTTAGGTACTTGAGATATACTCGTGATTATGGATTACATTATACTAGACATCCAGCTGTGATTAAAGGGTATAGCGATGCTAATTGGATATCTGATATCAAAGACTCAAGGTATACAAGTGGATATGTATTCACTTTAGTAGTTGCGGCTATATCATGTAAATCTTCTAAGAAGTCTGTTATAGGTAGATCCACGATGGAATCTGAGTTTATAGCTCTGGACAAATGTGGGGAAGAAGCGGAATGGCCACGCCAATTCCTAGAAGATATTCCAAGATGGACAAAGCCAGTGCCACCAATCTGTATACACTGTGACAGTCAATCTGTAATTGGTAGGGCACAAAGCAACATATACAATGGTAAGTCGAGACATATACGTCAAAGACATAATACCATAAGACAACTACTCTCAACTGGTACCATTTCCATTGACTATGTGAAGTCAAAGGATAACTTATCGGATCCGTTAACCAAAGGGTTAAATAGAGAGGTAGTTGCGAGATCGACAATGGGAATGGGTTTAAAGCCTCTTGAGAAGTTAACCACGCGGAAAACCCAACCTAGCTGACTGGAGATCCCAAGATCTAGGTTCAAAAGGGACCACCTAACCGTTAAAAGACTTGTAGCGTCACTGTGGGGATCAACCCCATACCCATCCCTAAGAGTGACATCCCGAGATGAATTAGGTTAAGCTTATGGATTTTAATGATTCGTATGGAGTAAACCGGGTTACTTAGAAGAATCACCTATGTGAGAGAGAAGTGGGGCCTCTTCGAGGAGAATTGTGTGAGACTCAATTATTAGACCCTCTCACAGAACCAGGCATTGTGTTCCATGGCCACAAATGGATACAACTATGAGAATTGAATTGTGTTAGGGAGATACCTGTGTAACGTATATGACTGGCTACACAAAAAGCTGACAGTTCAAGGACATCGTGTCTACTGATTAGCGAGTAGAATAAGTATACGTCTACAAGGGAAGGTTTAAAGGGCAATCTCATACCTATCCTATGCAGGTTTTTAACTGTTGGACTTTATCAACAAATTCCTCATAATTTCCTTCATGTGGGGAATTGTTGGAAAAATAAGTGTAATTTTGCATTATGTGAAGGAAATATGATTTATTTCCGTGATAAATAATTTATCGAATGACAAAATTGTTTGTGGGTTTGTGTTCTACTCAATGAGAACATTGAGATAATGAATTCATTTGTCCAATTTGGTTTTGGGATGAATGAGATACAAAGGCTTGAAGTTGGTGGGTTGAAATGTGGATATTGTGTTTATCCCACATTGAAAAGAAATGTAAAAGGAAGCTAGTATAAAGGCTTGGGCACTTGAGTAGTGTTCAAGCTTGTATGGCATAGAGGCTCTCTCTCGCGCGCAGGGGTCTCGCGCCCCAGACCCGTGGTCCTACTTGGCCCCAGACTCGGGACACGATGGGAAGACGTCATAAAACACTTTTGAAATTTTTTCGAAATATACTTTCATAAAGTTTAACAAAATCAACACTTGAAGTTCAAAGACTTCCATTTAAATTTCAAACAAACTTTACAAACAACTTTCACAAATGAAAGTACTTAGCCCGAAAGCTCACAAACTTTTATACAAATGTACATACACCAATATTATCCAAAATATAGGTGTTACAAGATGATGAAGTCACAACTCAACCCAAAAGGTTATACATCTATGTAATGTATCATTTACAAAACAAATCCCAACTCTTACCACCTCAACGTCCTCCCGTGCCAAGTGTCCTATCCCCTGGACTCGCCTTTATCTGAGGAAAACAACAATAAAGGAAGCTAGTATAAAGGCTTGGGCACTTGAGTAGTGTTCAAGCTTGTATGGCATAGAGGCTCTCTCTCGCGCGCAGGGGTCTCGCGCCCCAGACCCGTGGTCCTACTTGGCCCCAGACTCGGGACACGATGGGAAGACGTCATAAAACACTTTTGAAATTTTTTCGAAATATACTTTCATAAAGTTTAACAAAATCAACACTTGAAGTTCAAAGACTTCCATTTAAATTTCAAACAAACTTTACAAACAACTTTCACAAATGAAAGTACTTAGCCCGAAAGCTCACAAACTTTTATACAAATGTACATACACCAATATTATCCAAAATATAGGTGTTACAAGATGATGAAGTCGCAACTCAACCCAAAAGGTTATACATCTATGTAATGTATCATTTACAAAACAAATCCCAACTCTTACCACCTCAACGTCCTCCCGTGCCAAGTGTCCTATCCCCTGGACTCGCCTTTATCTGAGGAAAACAACAATAAAGGAACAGGGTGAGAATAAATCTCAGTAAGCTACTAAGAATGCAACTACGTTTCATGCTAAAATGATAATCATAAAGAACAGTATCATAGCAATCACATAGCATATAATATGAGAGGCAAATCCAACTCATCATACCACACCAAATACGGAAATAAACACTCATAAGTGGATACCAAGCCAAGGTTTACCGAAAGAACATAACCATCTGAGAAAACCAGTTGAGTAGCATAAATAGCTGAAGCCGGGATCCCTAAAACCAAACCATAACCATAAGAACCAAAGTAACAATGGGGGGGGAATATGACACAAAGTCATAACCCAAGGCTCACACAAGGGAGCTAATTAATCCCATCCAAGGCCAATCTGGACTGGGGAAAAAAAGGTACCAGTGGAAGACCTTATTGTGAACTTGGCTCATGTGCCACGATAATCCCTTCCACTGCCTGACTAGATAACACAAAACCAGCTGGACTTTCAACCAAAGCACTGTAATGAATACTTGCTTAAACAACAACCGGGGGCAATGATTCCAAAGTAGGGAACCAAGCCAAACACATCACAAGATGCACACGAAAGAAGCACTCATAAATAGTTCACAACCATCATGAAATAAAGTCACAACACATTCTTGCACACACTTGAACACGATCCTCAACAACCATGAAAACATCCCAAAACACTCATTCAATTGCCCTAGACCAACACCTAAAATCTAGACAAGGTTTGGCTTCTAATTCAATAAGATTGAAACACTTAACAATTCAGGGGGGTGTGCGGTCGCCCGAACTACCCTGTGCGGCCGCCCACAAAGCCCTGTTTCATGACCAAAACCATCTGATAGACTGTGCGGCCGCGCGCCCATTTTGGGCGGCTGCCCACCACACCTCGCAGGCTAAAACCAAAATAAATTATACTCCCTTCATTTCACCGTCCCAAAAGTACTACCCAACTTCTATCTTACCAAATATAACTCAATACAAATGAGTTACACAACACTAAACTAGCTTCTTTACAACATCAACTTTCACCAACTTTAATATCTTTTCAAGTTTCTTAACAAATAATACAACAAAGAGTTCCTACATCACATACACATATATCACATATATGACCATTTTAACATTTAAAGGGGGATTAGTAACTTACCTATTTCCGGAAAAGTATCGAGAAAATAATATTTGATCGGGTAGGAATACTCTACTCAACACCCTGAACATTTTGGTGTAATTAGATTTTAGAACGGAGGATTAATGAATAAGAAATAAAATCAAAATAAGATAATAAAAAACCTTACCCTTCGTTCTTGAACAGAGAGATACATTATTGAGAAAGTTATTAGTGTTTTTGGTGAGTCATACGCAGAGAAAGAGATGGGTAGGATAAGAATGTTTTGATATTTTCCATTTTCATTTAAACCCCTCCACTTTAATCTTTGAACACTTAAACCCCTCTAGTTATATTTTCACATATAACCCTATAGTTTCACTAACTCATTTATTCAACTTAACAAACTTTCTACTAACACTTTAACTTTCACATATACTCAAATAATATATGCATGTCAAGAAAATATTATCTAACACATAAAATGCACACATAATTTCCATTTTAAGATTAGAAAATTATGGTGGGTTTTGGGGTCGTTACAATCACTCCCCCTTAAAAAAAAATCGACCCAAATTTTAGGGTTACTTACCTCGGCCCTCAAACAACCAAGGATATTTCCTATCGATCTCCTCCCGAAGCTCCCAAGTCGACTCTTCCATATTGTGATTCCTCCATACAACTCGAACAAGAGGAATACTCTTATTTCTCAATTCTTGGACCTTCGAATCAATCACTTGGACTGGATGCTCTTCATAAGACATACTCGGCTCAATATCCTCAGGAACCTCGGACAAAACATGAGAAGGATCATAAACGTACTTACGAAGCATAGAGACATGAAACAAATTATGGATCTTATCAAGAGAATGAGGTAACGCAAGACGATAGGCACGATCTCCAACTCTTCCAAGAATCTCAAATGGGGCAATATACCTAGGTGCTAGCTTGCCTTTCTTCCCATACCTTTGAATCCCCACTTTAGGTGAAACCTTTAGAAACACGAAGTCACCCTTTTCAAACTCGAGGTCTCGCCTTCGGTGATCGGCATAGCTTTTCTGTCTACTCTGAGCGGTACTCAAGCGATCCCGAATAAGTTTAACCTTCTCAACTGACTCATTAACCATCTTAACACCCCAAATTTTTGCTTCTCCCAATTCATCCCAACAAATCGGAGACCGACATTTCCTCCCATACAAGGCTTCATACGGAGTCATCCCAATACTGGACTGAAAACTGTTATTATAAGCAAATTCCACTAGAGGTAAATGGGAATCCCAAGAATTTGAGAAGCCAACAGAACAAGCTCTAAACATATCCTCAAGAATATGAATAGTTCTTTCTGACTGACCATCTGTCTGAGGATGAAAAGCTGTACTGAACCTTAATTCGGAACCCAAAGCCTTCTGAAACACTTGCCAAAACCGAGATGTGAATCTAGGGTCACGATCAGATACAATGCTCACTGGAACTCCATGTAATCTCACAATCTCATGAATATACAAAGTTGCAAGTTTCTCCATCGAATAGCCAATATCAATAAGTAGAAAATGAGAAGACTTTGTCAATCTATCAACAATCACCCAAACTGAATCAAATCTTCTTCGAGTGCGAGGCAATCCTGTCACAAAATCCATAGTAACATGTTCCCACTTCCATTCCGGTATCTCTTAAGGTAATCCACTAATTACTTATGTTCTACTTTCAAATGTTGTCAACTCAAGAATTCAATTATATACGCAAAATTTCACCGTTATCAGTTGTTCAATCAGATATGATTCTTCAAATTCATCTCAATACATTTTGTTTCTACTTGGATGGATAGTTTACTTGGTCTTGTGAATCTTTTTAAGTACTTGTAGTTAAATTCCACTATATGGGTTTAATTCCACTATGTGTTGACTACATACTCTGCTACAAAAAGTTAAAATTCCACCACTAGTAAAGGAAAAATCCTGTTGTCTATCATCGTTCATTCCACTAGTAATTTTCTATAGTTGAAATCATTCAATAGAGCTTCCATCATATGCTAGAGTAGAAACTTAAAGCTTTCACAATCGCAAAATCACGATGCTTGATTCACAAGGGATCTAGTATGTCAAATCCTCTAACATTCCCCATTCAGTCTATCAAAAATAAAATACAAGTCTTTAAGTTCAGTGATTCCACTAATACACTCGTCTTCCTCATTATGCAGTCTTGATCTTTGATTTCATCATCCCCTTACATTGTCTCATGTTTAACTCTTGAGAAATAAAGACTTCAAGCTTTGTGGTCAATGAAAACTTCAAACACGGTCCTAAACAAATGGATTATCCACTAATGTAATGTAAATGTAATCACAATTAACTCACAAATCGTGGATAGAAAATTCTACTCATAAGCAGTCAATCTCCTCGAAGCATTGGCAAATACCTTATCAATCTGAATCAATTCACATCTCAATCTCTCTTTGGAGGCATCACTATGAATAATGAATTTATCATATCCACTAAAATGGTGAAACTTGACATATCCATGAGAAACAGTAACACTGGTCATATCTTCTGGATAACAGTAATACTAGTCAAATCCCCTAAGCAATGTCAATACAAAACTCGATTTTCTTATCGGGAGGCATAGCATACTCCGAAGAAAATACATCTGAAATTTTTTAACAATAGGCACATCCTCTATTTCAGGAACCCTTTTAGTAGTATCAAGAACACTGGCCAAGAATCCCACACAACCACGATTCAATAACCTTCTAGCCTTCACATAAGAAATGATACGAATCTCTCTACCCCAGGGAATAGCCTCAAAAGTAAATTTAGGGACATTAGGGATAGAAAATGTGACCACCTTTTTAAAACAGTCAACAGATGCATAATATTTACTCAACCAATCCATACCCAAAATAATATCAAAATCTTATAATGGCAGGATAACTAAATCAGCAGGTAAAACATGATCACGTATATGCATATCACAAGAATGCAACACCTTATTGGTCACCAAACACTCCCCTATAGGAGTAGACACCTCTAACAAATAAGATAGAGATTCAGAAGACAAATGCAATCGAGAAGCAAAGTGCACAAATACATAAGAATGCGAAGAGCCAGGGTCTATAAGTGCTCGTGCCCTCAAACTAGACACATAAATTATACCTTCTATTACATTAGAAGTATCTGAAGCCTGTTGTTGAGTGATGGAAAAGACACGACCCTGAACCTTAGGCTTCCCTGAAGAATCCCTCTTCTGACCCTGAGAAGACCCAACTACACTTTCCGAAGACTGATTCTTTAGCCTGGGACAATCCCTCTGATAATGACCCAACTGACCACAGTTCACGCATTTACCTTGTTTCTTCCAACATCTTTCCTCAGAATGTCCCTCTTTCTGACAATAGTTACAAACCCTTTTGTTATGACTCCCTGAAGTGTTACCTTGATTTCTGTTACCCGACTGTCCTTGAGAAGATCCCCTAAACTGTGAAGATGCACCTTGAGATCCTCTACTATCACCACGTTGTTGTTGTTGTTGCTTCCCCTGTCCTCCTTGTCTTCCTCCACCCGTTGCCTCCATCTTTCTCTTATGTTCAACAATGTCATGCTCCACCTGGTAAGCACGATCAATCGCATCCTGCAAATCTTGAAATTTTTAGGAGATAAGCTGTGTTCTGATAACTGTCTTCAATCCTTTCACGAACCTCATTATCTTTCTTTCTTCAGTTGCCACCAAATATTGAAAATACCAAGCTAATTCAGTGAACTTTGCAACATATTCAGCTAAAGTCATCATATTTTGCTCTAGATTAAGAAATTTCACCTCTTTTCTGTCTTGGTCCACCTTAGGAATGAAATGATATTTGAATCTCTTCACAAAAGTCTCTCAAGCATATGGTGCATGCGTATCATCCCAATTATCCTTCACCGCTTTCCACCAATACTCGGCCGCTCCAATCAGTTTATAAGTTGCAAATCGAACTTTTTACTCTTCCGTACATTGCAAAATATTAAAGATCTTTTCCATAGCTTCAATCCATCTCTCAGCTTTAGTAACATCAGGCTTTCCATCATATCCCATAGGCTTCATTTTCAAAAACTGTTCTAACCCATATCTTGGTGGTGGCTGTTCCCTCTCTTGCCTCTGATCAATGATTATTTTCATTGCAGCTTCAAACATGCCTTGGAACATTATTCAAGCCTCTTCTCTAGCATTATCTTGCCCCGAAGACCCGGACTGATCTCCTTCTATCCCAACTATTTTCAATATGTACCTGCATAAGACGCTCAACGTTACTCACTATATACACTACTACCCTCCTAGGTCATTTAGTCATTCTAGACCATCTACAACCTAGCTCTGATACCAATTGTCGCGCCCCAGACCCGGGTCCTACTTGGCCCCACGCTCGGGACACGATGGGAAGACGTCATAAAACACTTTTGAAATTTTTTTGAAATATACTTTCATAAAGTTTAACAAAATCAACACTTGAATTTCAAAGACTTCCATATAACTTTCAAACAAACTTTACAAACAACTTTCACAAATGAAAGTACTTAGCCCGAAAGCTCACAAACTTTTATACAAATGTACATACACCAACATTATCCAAAATATAGGTGTTACAAGATGATGAAGTCACGGAAACTCTACCCAAAAGGTTATACATCTATCTAATGTATCCTTTACAAAACAAATCCCAACTCTTACCACCTCAACGTCCTCCCGTGCCAAGTGTCCTATCCCCTGGACTCGCCTTTATCTAAGGAAAACAACAATAAAGGAACGGGGTGAGAATAAATCTCAGTAAGCTACTAAGAATGCAACTACGTTTCATGCTAAAATGATAATCATAAAGAACAGTATCATAGCAATCACATAGCATATAATATGAGAGGAAAAGCCAACTCATCATACCACACCAAATGCGGAAATAAACACTCATAAGTGGATACCAAGCCAAGGTTTACCGAAAGAACATAACCGTCTAAGAATACCATATGAGAAAACCATTTGAGTAGCATAAATAGCTGAAGCTGGGATCCCGAAAACCAAACCATAACCATAAGAACCAAAGTAACAATGGGGGGAATATGACACAAAGTCATAACCCAAGGCTCACACAAGGGAGCTAATTCATCCCATCCAAGGCCAATCTGGATTGGGGAAAAAAGGTACCAGTGGAAGACCTTATTGTGAACTTGGCTCATGTGCCACGATAACCCTTCCACTGCCTGACTCGATAACACAAAACCAGATGGACTTTCAACCAAAACACTGTAATGAATACTTGCTTAAACAACAACCGGGGGCAATGATTCCAAAGTAGGGAACCAAGCCAAACACATCACAAGATGCACACGAAAGAAGCACTCATAAAGAGTTCACAACCATCATGAAATAAAGTCACAACATATTCTTGCACACACTTGAACACGATCCTCAACAACCATGACAACATCCCAAAACACTCATTCAATTGCCCTAGACCAACACCTAAAATCTAGACAAGGTTTGGCTTCTAATTCAATAAGATTGAAACACTTAACAATTCAGGGGGGTGTGCGGTCGCCCGAACTACCCTGTGCGGCCGCCACAAAGCCCTGTTTCATGACTAAAACCGTCTGATAGACTGTGCGGCCGCGCGCCCATTTTGGGCGGCCGCCCACCACACCTCGCAGGCTAAAACCAAAATAAATTATACTCCCTTCGTTTCACCGTCCCAAAAGTACTACCCAACTTCTATCTTACCAAATATAACTCAATACAACTGAGTTACACAACACTAAACTAGCTTCTTTACAACATCAACATCAACTTTCACCAACTTTAATATCTTTTCAAGTTTCTTAACAAATAATACAACAAAGAGTTCCTACATCACATATATCACATATATGACCATTTTAACATTTAAAGGGGGATTAGTAACTTACCTATTTCCGGAAAAGTATCGAGAAAATAATATTTGATCGAGTAGGAATACTCTACTCAACACCCTGAACATTTTGGTGTAATTAGATTTTAGAACGGAACATTAATGAATAAGAAATAAAATCAAAATAAGATAATAATAAAAAAAAAAACCCTTACCCTTCGTTCTTGAACAGAGAGATAAATTTTTGGGAAAGTTATTAGTGTTTTTGGTGAGTCATACGCAGAGAAAGAGATGGGTAGGATAATAATGTTTGGATATTTTCCATTTTCATTTAAACCCCTTCACTTTAATCTTTGAACACTTAAACCCCTCTAGTTATATTTTCACATATAACCCTATAGTTTCACTAACTCATTTATTCAACTTAACAAACTTTTTACTAACACTTTAACTTTCACATATACTCAAATAATATATGCAAGTCAAGAAAATATTATCTAACACATAAAATGCACACATAATTTCCATTCTAAGATTAGAAAATTAGGGTGGGTTTTGGGGTCGTTACAAGGGGGCTGTAAATCATGGACCCAAATTGGCTTGGGACCATCAAACTCATCTGTGCACGCGACCTGCGGACACGAATGTAGCACCAATTTGGCTTGTCCGCGCTAGCTCACCTTTTGCAATTATTTTTGATTTACAGTCAAAATTTTGATCAAGAACAGATTCATCCCATCTGAACTGGAATGCCAAATGAAGAGTCATGCCTTATCACAGAAATGAATTAAGGATTGGATTTATCCTTTTAATTAATTTTTGGATCAGTCCTGGGAGTAGTATATATATAGAGCATCAAACCAGTGAAAAAAAATACAGAAAAGAACACAGTTTTCCAGCAACAATCCACAGCTTCTCTTTTGTTGCATTTTGTTCATTTCTCATTTGGCCTCCTGCATTGCATGCTCGTGGTGATACTGTCCAGGCACTAAATTCAATTCGCCGGAGTCTCTTAGTGCAGGGAAGCATCCGGTTCGTGCGAGTTATCCTGGGAGACTAGCGTCCGACGACAACCTCAAGCACTCACGCTGAAGGGGCGAATAAGTCTTAAGGACAGTGTGTTCAACACACGGCTCGGCACAAAACATTCAGTCTGGTTTCTGTTTACTATTCTCCAATTTATTTATTTATTATTGATTCTGTAATTCGAGTTCTTTTTTGTAGAATTTTCGTAACAATAAGCAAGAGATGAATATTCAAATAAAAAATAAAAACAAATAGTACATAATAAAAATAACTACGGATCAAAAATAAAATGATCATCCAAATATCTCATCTCATCTAAATGAAATGATCATCCAAACATCTCATCTCATCTCATAGTCTTTGCTACAGTTACAATGATTAATGATGTTGTAAGTAACAAGTAGTCATATTAAAGATAATCAAATGAGAGAATGATTAAATATTTAAAGCGTAGAACAAACAAGAGCATCGTTATCAACTTATCATTCATGTTTATTTAACATTTAAATCGTTCTTTAAAAAAAGAGTGGTCAAGTGATAAAGTCAAGCATCATTTAAGTTCGATCTCTCTCCTTGCTTCCTAACGTGGCTATCGTAAAAAAAGAATATTTAAATTTATTTTTTTTAGCGGGGGTATTTTATAGTAAGCATAATACTACGTACTCCCTCCGTTTCAGACAAAGGTTCTTATTTTTCTCGTTGGTTTGTCCCAGACTAAAGTTCTTATTTGCTATATTAACAAAAATGTACAATGAGACCCACTTGTCATTCTCACAACAAAAACTCTTCACCTACTTTCCACTATTTTACTTTTCATACTCACAACATTTACTTTTTCTTAATATCCGTGTAAAGTCAAACTAAAAACCTTAGTCCGGGTGTCCCCCGGGGCATAGCTCAGTGGTTAAGGAGGGGGACATAAGTTGTTGCGCTGGAGGCATAGAGTGTGGGTTCGACTCCTGGTGGGAGCAATTAGTGTCAGGGCCGAGCAGCCATAAGTCCTGGCACAACAGAGCTCTCCGGGCTCTTTTCCGGGGTCGAACCTTCTATTGTGTTATAAGTTGACATGTGCTCAAACCCTGGCTACTGAGGCACATCCCGCGATTTAACGGGTGGTTGGGAAGAGAGACCAGAACTACTACCCCCAGGAGTAGTTGGCGGAGCTAGGCCGAGCAACCGTAAGTCTGGCGAAGTTGGAGAACCTGGGCATAAAAAAAAAAAAAAAAACCTTAGTCCGGGACGGTGGGTGGGGCAGATAAAACAGTTGTAAGCAAGTTCTTTACTGCTGTCAGCCCTTGTGAATTGGACGAGAAACGTGAATGGGGACCACCCACTGAATCTGGGCTTCCTATTTCCGATTTTGACATTTGTCCCCTTCTTTAGTAGTGTCTCCTCCACTCGTTAGACCATGTCCAATAATCCAACCCCTTAAAAACATTCAACTACCTTAATATCACGACACCTCATCTTCTCTCTCCATCCACTTAATCATTCAACTACACTCTCAACTACCCCTCCCACAATAAGCTAGTTTAGTTTAAAATTCAACTCCTTCCAACTCATCATTCTATACCCATCACTTTTTATTTTATTTACAATATTTATTTTTATAATTAAAAAAATAATAAAAATAATAATTTATTATTAAAAATAAATTATTATTATTTTTATTTATAAATTTGAGAATTTTTTTAATTTTTTTTAATTCACACTTAATAAAAAAAGGATAATTAAGGAATTTTTAAAGAGGAAAGAGGGTTTTTTTTTGGTGTTCAAATTAAATGAAACTTACATCAATTTATAGAGGAAAAAAATGATAAATTTTGGTGGTTTATTTTTTTATAAAAAAAATAATTTACTATGAAATAATTGAGCTAAAAAAAATTTGGATAAAAAACCTCTCCGAAAAAAAAGAAAAAAAAAAGCTGGAAACAAAAATGAAAAAAAAAAAAAGGGGGAAATGCAGCAGCCACTCTCCGGCTTGGGAGGTGAGCTGCACTCTCCAAGTGTTGGCCACTCCCAAGCCGACACATGTCTATTCGGACCCCACAAAAAAACCTTCAACCTAGTTGAGCTTATTCAACCCCTCCCCTTCAACCCCCTCCTCTCAACCCCCTTATTGCACACACTCAACTAGTTTAATCCCTCTCAACCCCCTCATCAACTACCTTATTGGACATGGCCTTACAATTTACAAACGAGGCTGCTCCTGTGCGGCCGCCGCATGAGCCAAGTCTTCTTTTTTTTTTTCACCACAAACTTTTTTTGTTACCAACAAAAATAACACTTATTATAACGAATTGTAGCTTTTTTTTTTCAAATGTAACAATTTTATTTTTAAAATGTATCACAATTTTGCTGCAATAGATTAAAGATAACATAAAGATTGACAATTAAACCAATATCACACTTTTTTTAAAGGAATGTAACACTCTTTTTTTCAAATGTAACACTTTTTTCTTTCAAAATTAACATAAGATTGGCAAACTAAACTAATGTTACATTTTATAAAAATCTATCTGATATTTTTTTTCTCAATTGTAACAGTTTATATTCTAAAATATAACATTATATCTAAAATGTAACAATTTTTTATTGAGAAAGTAACAATTGAAATGCAAACCCGATTATATATATGAATTTTTACTCTTTTTTTAAAGAAGAAAAGTAACATTTACTAAATAAAAATTGCTGTTACATTTGACTGTGAAAAGTGTTACTTTTTAAAAATGAAACTGTTACTTTTATCAGAACAGAGTGTTACATCTTAGCTGATGAGCCGCTCAAACTTTTTGTGAGTGAAAAAATATGTTTTTTTTTTTTTTTTTTTTTTTTTTTTTTTTTTTTTTTTAAGTCAAACCATATCATGACCTATGTAGTTTTATTCGTCTCGTCGAGACGAACACAACGGTATTTTTAAAAAATTTTTTGAGTTATAAATCTCAAGATATATCATTTTAAAATTATTGGGATTTTTTTTAAGAAAGACACGTGTCGCGATTTGAGAAGTGGGAGGGCTGGATCCGACGGTCGGCTGTAGCAGAGCAGGAGGACGCGAGAAGCAGCGGAACAGTTTGCCGCACCAGGTGCGGCAGCCGCATATAAGACTTTGTCTTTACAAACAATACCTACAGTAGAGCCGTCAATTCGGGACAACGGGACGGGACGGAACAAAACTATTATATCCCGCGAACTATACGGGACGGGACGTCCCGAATTTATCGCGGGACAGAAATTCCCCGTCCCATCCCAAATCATATCGGGACGCGGGACAAATACGGGATACGTTGACGTGATCACCCGATCACAAAAAAAAACAATTTTCAAGTTGAAGTGAGCATTATAAAGATTCGAAACAAATCACAACAAAACCAACTAAATAAGAACTGTACAAGACAACATACTACAATAACGTGGAATCGAATGACTAAAAATCGATCTAGACGAGGTCAAGAATTAGTACTTAGTACTCCGTATATATTTTTGTACTTCTGTGGAGGTCTCCATGCTCGCCTGGTAGAAAAAAATGGGTTATTTTCGTATGCTATTTTATGGAATGTTTAGAGCACCCTTGATTCATTTTGAAATAGATTAACATGTTCAATGAATTAAGTTTCCAAATATCATTTTGAATTCTACTTGTAAACGCGTAATTTGTTATTGATGTATTTATGTGTTTGCAATTGAAAATACATCAAAGTCAAAGTTTTTTTTTTTTCCCCAAAAGTAGAACCAGTGAATAAAGTATCTTTTGATATCCTTCATAACACATTTTGGAAGAGTTCATGATCAAAGAGGGGAAATAGGGCTTCATAACACATTTTGGGATTGGGCTGAAGTGGAAAAAAAATGCGGAACGTCCGGTCCCATCCCGCTTTGTCCCGCGTCTCAAACGGGACGTCCCTAATAGTCCCGCATTTATACGGGTTTAGAAAATCATGTCCCGTCCCGTCCCATATATATAGCGGGACGGGACGTCCCAACGGGACGGTCCCAAATTAACGACTCTAACCTACAGGACCAATGCTAGGGCATAATTAAGTATTTGACACTCTTCATTTTACACCATCTCTCATGTTATGTATGTCTCACAATAAATTTCATTAATTTTGTATAGTAGTATGAAAAAAAATTGAGTAATAATTTTAAATTAATTTAATTATCTTAATAAAATTAAAAATCTTGTTAGCAACACACTTTTATAAATACTACTAATAACAATTTTTAATATTTTATAAGATAATTGAGTAAACTTCTATAATTATTTAAAGTTCCTTTGCACTAATGTATTAAAAACTGATATTTTTCTGAGATAGAAAGAATAATATTTATGAGTACGATTAATAATATTTGGATACATCAACCAAATAAATCTTATAAAAGGGACGCGATAAAGTAACAGCCATTATAAGATCTCGTTTATCAGCAATCTTCATCAAGATTGCTCACAAAAGACAAACGAATTGGGAAAAAAAGAAAGAGAAAATTACCGTAGGGTCCCCCATTCTAAGCTAAATTACCACCTAGTCCACGCACATTTTCAATATTACCATGTAGTCCACGCACATTTTGAATATTCCCATCTAGTCCATTAAAATTATAGAATCCCGAAACTACCCCTTATTTTCAATTAAAACAGAAACCCCTCCCCTCTCCTCACATTCAGACGCAAATTGCGTTCTCTCTCTACTTTCTTTCACTGCTTTCTCTCTCTTCTCCATCCCCACCTCCGGCGACCCCATCCGGCCACCTCCGGCGACCTTTCCCTTCCCCATCGCCGGCGACCCTTCCTCTTCACCTCCGGTGACCTTTCCCCTCGATTTCCGAACCCCGGCGACCATCACACTGCGTTTTCACTCTCCTCCATCCCCCACCTTCGGCGACCCCTCATCTCCCCTATCTCCGGCGACCTTCTCCCAGTACCAACGCCCTCCTTAGCCATGGCTGAACCTAGAGGAGTTCTAGGCGACAACCACGAGCCAACAACCGTCGAAAAATTCCGGCCAAGATGCCAAAATCCGAATCAAAAACAAAAAACTGCACCTCCAGAATTCGGACTGTAAAAACGCGATTTCCGATAATTGAACCGTTGGATCGTCTTCAAATTTCTGGAGGGAGTTCGCAACACCTAAACGCTACTTTCCACCGTTGGGATCTTTCAAAATATGTCCGGTGCCGGAGATATGGCCGATGGCCGAACTGGAAAAAACCCAAAAAAAATCGCTACCCCTATCTCCGGCGACATTCTACCTAACCTCGGCGACCCTCCCTCCCCGACCCAAATGCGTCCCTCACCCTCTCAACCCAACAAGCTCCAGCCGGCCAACTGTTCAGATTCAACCAAATCGCCCAGCCATCTCACCATCGCTGGCCAACTCCGGCGACCCCATCCCTCCCCTAACCCCGGCGACCCTGCAGCTCCTTCTCCGTCACCGGCCACCCTTACACCATCTCCGTTCACCCCTCCCCACCTCCGGCAATTACAGATCTAGCCCTCACCTCTCTCTCTCTCTCTCTCTCAATGGCGAACCTGCAACTCCTTCTCTGTCACCGGTCACCCCTCCCCCACTCTTTCTTCGGTCACCGCTAGCTCCGGCGACTTCCCTCAAAGTCGGTTTGTGAAATGAGAGTACAACTGTGAATTTGTTATTGGAACAATTGCGAACTTACAATTGCGAGCTAACATTTGTGAACTTACAACTGTGAACTTGTTAGAAGAAGTGCGAACTTACAATTGCGAACTTGTTTTTGGAACAAGTGCGAACTTGTTTTTGGAAAAAGTGCGAACTTGTTATAGAAACAATTGCGAACTTACAATTGCGAACTTGATTTTGGAACAAGTGCGAACTTGTTATTGAAACAATTGCGAACTTGTTCTTGGAACAATTGCGAACTTGTTTTTGGAACAAGTACGAACTTGTTCTTGGAACAAGTGCGAACTTACAATTGCGAACTTACAACTGTGAACTTTTTCTTTTAAACAAATAGTATTTTTTTTTTTATAAATGTGAATTTGTTCTTGGAACAAGTGCGAACTTACAATTGCAAACTTGTTTTTGAAATAATTGCGAACTTACAATTGCAAACTTACAATTGCGAACTTACAACTATGAACTTGTTCTTGAAAAAAAATAGTTTTTTTTTTTTTAATGTTTGAATTTGTTCTTGGAATAACTGTAAACTTGTTTTAGAACAATTGTGAACTTGTTCTTAAACAACTGTGAACTTACTGATTAGTTCACAGTTGTTTGGTCGCTGGAGTTGGTGGTCGCCGGATTCGATTGTGTTCTTAGTAGTTTTGTTGACAACTGTGAACTTACTGATTAGTTCACAGTTGTTTGGTCGCCGGAAATGGTGGCCAGAAAATGGTGGCCGGAGGTGGTCACCGGAAAACGGTGGACGGAGGTGGTTGCTGGAAAACGGTGGTCGGAAAATGGTGGCCGGAGGTGGCCGCCGGAAACCGGTGGCCGGAGGTGGTCGCCGGAAATGGTGGCCTGAAATGGTCGCCGGAAAATGATGGCCGGAAAATATTGCCGGAAAATGTGCCGGAAAAGGTGGCCGGAAAAAGGTGGCCGGAAAAGGTGGCCGGAGGTGGTGGCCGGTCGGTCAAAGTTGGTGACCGGTGAGAAGGTGAAAGGTTGAGGAGGGAGGGGTAATCATGTAATTTCCAGTCATTTAGTAAGGGCATTCATGCCCTTTTAATATCCCTTGGACTAGGTGGTAATATTGAAAATAGGGGTGGCAAAATGGGTGTTTTGGGTGTATCCATTAAAGTTAAAATATCCGGATATCCAATGGATTTTTAACTTTAATGGGTAAACCCAAAACACCCATTTTGCCACCCCTAATTGAAAATACCTTGGACTAGGTGGTAATTTAGATTCTAATGAGGGACTAAATGGGAGTTGCCCCAAAAAGAAAATAAAAAAATCATGGCAGATTGGCAATCGATTCGATCTCCCCTTGCAAGATTGATGGGACACATGTCCACCGACCATTGGTTGTTGGTTTTTTTAAAACATATTCTCTCTCCCGCTTTAAGGTTCTTACTTTCCTTTTTAGTCTGTCTCAATTTAAGATTCTTACTTTGCTTTATTACATAAAATGGAAAGTGTGACCCACTTGTCATTCTCACAACAAAAACTCACGACCCACTTTACTTTTCATACTCACAACATTTACTTTTTCTTAATATCCATGCAAAGTCAAACTAGGAACTTTAAATTGGGACGGAGGGAGTATCTTTTTATAAATTACTTTTTATCATTTTTAAATGTATTTAATATAAAATTTATCAAAATCTAATTTCTTTTATTGTCTATCAATTATCAATTGAGACAAGATTTATTTCATTTGGATTTTTCTCTTTTCAAAATATTATATAAAATTATACAAGACTAAAAATATAATAAGATTGAAAATAAATGTAATAAAAAATAAAAATAGTTATTTTTAGTTGGGTTGGATTGTGAATAAATGAAGAAAGAAAGGAAGTTGGTTGAGGTTGTGGATTGTGAACTCTAAATTTATATAAATATTAAAACAAATGTTTGTCCATTACTTGTTTTTTCATTCATTTGTAGCTACTTACAGTGACTATTAATATTTTTTTTTATTTGAAAATATTTTTACCAACTTGAAATGATAGTTTTGTTTGAGTTTTAATGTTAACATGAAATTAAACTATGATTAAATATTAATATTAATTTAATCATAAAAAAAAATTACTGATAAACCACGTTATAATTTATCAATAAATTTTTTATGAAATTTATATCAAAATAATTATATTAATATTTTAATGACCATTAAAAGTCAAATGAAACCATCTTTTTTCATAACAAAAGAGTACTTAATTAGTCTAAGGGTTTGTTGAGAAAAAAAAAGAAGTTTATGTCTCTGAAAATTAAAGTGATAAAAATTTGAGACATCAAATAAAAAAAATAGATCAATAAATGAGACGGAATGATATACTTAGGTCCTGGTCCACGGCTATGCCTAATAATTTTATTTTATTTTAACTTTAAATAGAAACTGACACATGATTAATTTAGTTATGTACTATAGCTCTTGTCATTACTCCACCTGCTAGGCTGCTATAGTGTAATCGAGCAACTACATACTCCCTTTGTCCCATTCTAAAGGTCAAAATCTTTTCTTTTTTCAAAAATTTAAAAAAAATGTTTTTATTATAAAATATAGAAAGTGGGGTAGAGTGTTATGAGCGTAAAAAGTGAGTGGGAGAGAAAGAAAAAGTAGGGTAGAGAATAGTTAGTGGATAGTTGTTGTGTATATGACATGTATGGCTCACCAAATAAAGAAGTATAAAAAACTTTCATTTTTTAGACTTTAACTCTTAAGTTGGGACACTATTTTGAGAAATTTTTGACTCTTAAAATAGGACGGAGTGAGTAGTTTTTATTTATTCCTCTACATATTCAAGCTTGATCATAAAGTAAACGCTACGACATAAAAAAGATACAAAAAGCTTTGATACATATAAAATTGAATGTTTAATTAATAAACATTGTATCTATAAATACATTTAATATTTAGTTAACTACCATTAATTGTGTTTATCGTCAAAATTTTATGATATTTTTTTTGTTACGATGTCAAACTTCAGGAATAAGGAATAAGAGAGTACTACCTCTGTCCCTAAATGAGTGTCCAAATTTTATTTTAAGGGACACTGAAAATCTCAATTTTTTTGTACAATTTGGTAGCAAAGATTCATATATAATCTTATAATCTCCTTTCAGAACATTTAGTTTTGCACGTATAAAGATACCGGTGAAATTTTTTTTGAAAAAAAACATTTAGGGACAAAGTTGTGTTAAAAAAAAACACTCATTTTGGGACAAAGATTTCTTGAAAATAGACACTCATTTAGGGACAGAGGGAGTAGTAATAATGTTGGTCATCAAAAATGAAAAAAGAAAATTATAATGTAATAGCTGTAAACCAAGTAAAGGGAGATTCCATTTTCATCATCCAGTCCAGTTGGACCAAATTATTTAAATTCTTTTTTCCTTTCATTGCGTTGTGGTCTATTCCTTGATGGACCTATTTGGACAAGAGATATATTAAAATAATTTGAGTTAAAAACATAGTAATATGAAAGTAACACATCCTTTTGTCATTTTCATAACTCAAAGTACAAAGTTGGAGCGAATAAGTATAAGGATGGGGAAAGTGACTTTTTATTTTTCTATTACAATTTATTCTCACATTACTAGTTGTAATCATCACAATGCATTACATTAGTATAAAGATTTAGCCATTTGTGAGTCTCACTTTAAAAATTTACATGAATATGGTATAAAGAATAAGGGTTGAAACACAATTTTGAGATTTTTTTTTTGTCTCTTTTGATACTCCATACATCGAGTTATCTTTTCATTGACTCTCAAGAGGGCTTGTGTTGGAATTTGTAACGACTCAAGCCCGCAATCCCGACCCGCTACATAAGCACCACAAACTGAATTGTCCCACTGAACATAAATAACTGTGTCCACTCGGCTTACCACATGCCCACCAAAAGTCCATGGATGTTATTGGTGCTCAATGGTAGTAAAGCCGATGCTTATATATCACAAGCAAAGCCAATATCTTTCCGATGTGGGATGCGGGATTTCACAGAATTAGAGGTACATATTCCGGTTGGTGTAACGATTGTATGTTGTATCGTGTATTAATCAAGTTGGTACGGCCGAGTACACTTTGCCACCCCTAACTACTAGGAAGTCATTTTGAATGAAATTGCATTATAGTTTGCACTTATATTTACAATAGTATTGTATGTTTATGTATATATTGGCTCATAAGAGTGTTAAACGACAACTCTCTTAATACTTTTCTTTGCCAAAGAATAACTATTAATTAAAGGATGAATAAATGATTTATTTATATTTCTGGCTTTTTGACATAAAATAAAAATAAAAATTGAAGGTCAAATAGTTTTAAATTCTGAAGTGACTGTAATGTTGGAATATGAACTATATATGCAATCGAGCCGTAAAGTAATGTCAAAAGTTTGGAAGAATTTCAACTGAGCCCCTTAAAACATTATAAATGGTCGGAGTACAATATGCCTTACATTTGAATGGTGAAAATGAGCCAATGAGGAAGGTGCAATTTGAGAAGAGTGAAGAGACATTCCAAAATCGGACCTATAAAACTTTAAAATGCCCTTACAGAAAAAGGGTAACTATATAATCATGAAAGTTTCGCACAATTTTTTAAGATAAATATCTAATATCAGGCAGGCCGGTTTAAGGGAAGGCCACATGTAAAATGCTGGCGACAATTGTGTTGGCATTAAGGAACAACTTGAATCGGCTTAAGGGAAGGCATAATTAACTACCGCTGTTAAAGAGAAATTCGGTTATAGACATATGAGAAATAATTAAGGTTTCAAAGCTTGATTTATTTCATTGATCTCATTTGTTTATATATAGTAGATAAAGGAGAATCCTATTTAGGAAATGATTCTAAGGAGTATGGAAAAAAAAAACAATTTAGAACAATTCTAAGCTAACCAAATCTCTATCAAATTTGAGATTAATATCAATCGGATCTCCTAAACCCATTAGGAGATCCCAATATTCCATAACACCCCCCTCAAGTTGGAGCATGGGGATTCAAAATGCCAACTTGCTTAAAAGAAAATCAAACTGCTTCTTGCCAAGAGCTTTGGTAAAGATATCCGCCAACTTTGTAGATGTAGGAACATAGGAAGGAGCGATGAGACCCTCCTTGACTGCATCTCTAACAAAATGACAATCAACTTCAACATGCTTCGATCGTTCATAAAAAACTGGATTTTGAGCAAGATGTATAACCGATTGACTATCACAGAAAAGAGGAATCGCCTTTGGATGATGAACACCCAAGCTAAGTAAAAGACCCTTCAAACATTTCAATTCACAAGTAACACTGTTTCTTGTTTCTTGGTTTTCCATGAAATGGGCGAATTTCCAAGAAAAACCAGCCAACATGTTAGAGATTTGCGAGTGATAGGACATGCAGCCCAATCAGAATCACACCAAACACTTAGAATCAAGTCACTGTCACTTGTTAGGAGAATTCGCTGACCAGGTGTGCCCTTAAGGTAACGTACAACTTGCAAGGCAGCTACCCAGTGTTCTTCCCGAGACGCATACATAAATTGTGACAAAACATGTACAGAGTAGGCCAAGTCTGGACGTGTCACACTAAGATAAATTAGACAACCCACAAGGCATTTGTATCGTTCTGGATCAGAAAGCTCCCTTCCTGTAGTAAGGCCAAGTCTGTGGTTTTGAATAATTAGAAATTCTGTAGGTTTTGCCCCCAATAATCTAGTCTCAGAAATAATGTCAAGAGCATACTTTCTTTGACAAAAAAATAATCCCGAAGTTCTTCGTGCAACTTCAATACCAAGAAAATACTTAAGAGACCCAAGATCCTTCATTTTAAAGCAATCACCCAAATAAGCTTTAAACTCTCGTAAGGCAGCGAAATCGTTCCCAAAGATAATGAGATCATCAACATATACAAGCACATTTATCTGAACAACCCCTTTTGTGAAGGTGAAAAGAGAATAATCAGAATAAGATTGCAAAAATCCATGCCCCTTTAAGGCAGCTACGAGCATGGCAAACCAACAATGGGGAGCTTGTTTCAACCCATATAATGACTTGCGCAAACGACACACCATATTCGATTTGGAGGTCTCAAAACCTGGAGGCAGCTTCATGTAGACTTCTTCTTTAAGATCCCTATGTAAAAAGGCTTTGTGAACGTCCATCTGATAAAGCTCTCAATTTTTAGAAGCGGCAACTGCTAGAAAAGCACGAACAATATGTTGGTGTTATGCCCTAGGCATGTTGTTTGTAAAACTAATGTTATTATTTATAAAGATATTGAATGTTTGATTATTATATCTTTTGTATGTTTATTATAATAATCTCCGTCCCTGATAATTATGATTAATTATTGTATAAGTTTAATAGATAATCATATGATGATTATGATGTATGGGATACAATTAGACTTATGGGCATTTGTTGGAGAACAAATACTGGATTGACCCCTATGATATTTATGTCATGGTCACAATGTCATAATTAAGTCTCATATAGTTATATCACTGGAATCTCTAGACCTGAGGTTATTACAGTCTTCCACATGATGAACATTACGTTTGACATATTCAAACGTTATCCCTAACTGGATAGCTATAAAGAATATGATTGGCATAATCAGAATCATGTAGGGAAGAGTAATAAGCCAAGATGAGATTTGTTCCTTGTCAAGAGAGATGTCAAGCTTTGGCCACTCGATGAATGGTATTGATGAAATGCATGACCGTGCTCAAATATGATTTGTATTATCAATACATTCGGGATCGAGAAAGCATTGAACAAATGTAAGTTGACCATTGACCATGTCTTACGTTCAATAGACATCATGAAACAAAGAGATTGTGTTATGTTCTATTTTAAGAAACTTTGGATTCCAAACTTATGCTAATTGGGTAGTCATAATGGCTTGCTAGAGTCCGCTTATGATTTACGAGGTTTGACTAGTTCGGACTCGTTGCCAACTTAGTATAATCCTATTGAGTCACACACGCAGAACAGATAATTAAAAGGAGCGAAAAACGAGGATTCTGACCATTATCACCGTACGGCTAGAATGGAGCCATACGGCTGCCATGAAGCCGTACAGCGGCGGTTTCGGCTGTCATATTTATTTAAATCAATTCTTGTTGGACAAGAAGACCTAATTCCTAAAGGGTTTTGGAAACCCTAAGTATATAATGTAAACTGACGGGAATTGTTCCCTAACTATTGATTTGATCAATTCCAAACTCTTTCTTTGAGAGAGAAAATACACATAATATACTAGGACATTGTGTTTGATAATTCCCTATCATCAACCACAATCATCTTTGGGAGCTTTGAAGAATCGTTCTTCACCATCGTTGATCAATCCGAAGACCTAGCAGTCAAGTTCAAGAAGGCGTTCTTGAAATCTGTTCGTTGTGTGGATCACCGGTAGAGGGCGTTTATCTTAACGCTTAATCCAAGTTTTACATAACGATCTACAAGGGTTAGTTTCTTTCATCTTGTTATTATGAATTATTGTTCATAGCGGATCTAGGCTATTGGGTTTTATTCATGTCTTTCTTCCGCTGCGCATGATTGCACGAAACCCAACAGTGGTATCAGAGCCCCGTTGATGACCAATAATTCTAATATAGTCATGATATAATTATTTAATGCGATTATTTAATTGATATGATCATGAGAAAAATGAATTTATGTGATGGATTTTATATGAGATATGATATATGCATGCTAGTTGATGTGGTTGTAATATTGATTAGATTAATATGTATGATCGCATGCTTAGATAATCATGGTATAATTGGATTATAATCGTTGATAATATTGATCTTATTTGTATGAGGAATAAATTGGTTATTGTTTGTATGAATAAAGTGGGTTAAAATTCGTATTCTGTATTTTTCGTATTTCTGTAATCTTATTATGTATCAATACGATAATGGATTGATCGAATTTCTGAAAAACTGGAAATCTGGAGAAACTGATCACCGCATCCGTACGGATGGACAGCAGGCGTATGCCTAGGTCCAAGCCGCACGGTGCCGGCATGTTTTTCCAGATTGTTGCTCTGTTTTTTGGTATCCAGATTGTTCGGTAAATTGTTTATGGAATTCGAATTTGGAAACAGAAACTGGTTTCAGACGGCAGGTTTTCGAAACCGTGTTTCTTGAAACAGTTTTCTGCGAAGAATTCAAAGTAACTGCAGAAATCAGAGTTCTAAAGAGTTTAGGACTGCTGTAATCTGTGAGATTAAGAGACAATGGAAGATCTTGAGACAAGTGGCCAATCTATACGGGAATGTGGATGCCTTTTGGATTAGTTTTGACCGTATAGAGAAGTTGCTTGGTTTCTTGATCCTAGTATGGGAATGTGGATGCCTTTTGGCTTAGTTTCGACCGTAGGGTTTGTGCTCTCAATTTCAAGATACTCTGCGGATGGTTTGGACTATACTGATTTGATCCGTTTCAGATGGCTGGTTTTTAAAACTGTGTTTCCTGAAATAGATGTAAGTTCAGAAGTCCAGACAATGAGATTAGAATCTTAAAGGAGTTTAAGATTGGCATGAACTCAAAGTTTCACACTTTAATCCTTAACTAGAGCAACTAATATCACATAAAATTAATTCGGTTAATTGATTAACTTTATGTGTGTGAACCTTCTTAAAATTTAAGTCATGTGCCAATCCACGATTAAAACACTTGTGAGTACGTGGGTAGTTTTATGTGGGTTACGCCCTAGCGTGGGCACATTAATTCTATTCATTTATAAGCAAGATGAGGAAACAGTGATTCCTATACATTTAAAATAGTTTGGCTTAATTACGCTATCAAAATAGTTTTGGGCCTAAGGTACAGATGAGATTAAAACATGTTAGACATACGATGTCTCAAATCTCATAAAAGATCTAAGAGTCATATATGATATGATTGACAAGGAGTTGTCTACCTAAGCAGTCGTGCCCTAGCCGACTCAAAGTTAAGAAAAATATGGATCTTAGGCCATTTGAATTATATAACACATTAGATGTATTTGAAGGTTATATGATTTAGTGGGAGTATTTGTGAAATACTAATATTTATAATATCTTTAATTAAGTTGGTACTTATATTTAATTATATGTTTGCATAACTGTAGATAATGACTCAAAGTACTGGTTCTTTATCATTGCGATCTATCCTTGAGAAGGAAAAGCTACAAGAAAATGGAGCTAACTTCACGGATTAGATCCGTAGCCTTAGAATTGTTCTAAAGCATGAAGACAAGCTCTATATTCTTGATGAGCTTGTTCCTGAAGAGGAACCTGCTTTTAATGCACCCAAGGATGAAAGAAACACCTACAAGAAGCAAAAAAGTGATTCTCGTGAGGTGGATTGTCTTATGCTTGCGGCCATGTGTCCAGATCTTCAGAAGACTCTTGAAAACTTGGAGGCATTTGACCTTGCTGATTCGTTGAAAGATATGTTTCAAGAACAAGCAAGGCAGGAGAGGTTCGACACTATAGCTGCCTTGGTCTCATGCAGGATGAGCGAAGGGTAGGCTGTGGGCCCTCATGTTCTTAAGATGAAGGCTCATTTTGAGCATCTAGAGAGGCTTGGCCATCCAATTGATGTTGAGTTGGCCACTGATTTATTCTTAATTCATTGCCCAAAAGCTATAATCAGTTCGTCATGAACTTTAATATGCATGGGATGGATAAGTCCCTGTCTGAGTTGCATGGGATGCTTAAGACAGCGGAAAATAAAATCGGTAAAGAGGCCGCTCCCGTGCTCATAGTGTCTAAGGAAGGAAAGGGCCAGAAAGGCAAAGGAAAGGGTAAGGCAAAGGTTGTCAAACCCAAAATTGGCAAGGCAATTGTTGCCAATGATACTGTGGCTAAACCAACTTCCCAAAAGGATACAATCTGTTTCCACTGCAATGACATTGGTCATTGGAAAAGAAATTGCAAGGTTTACAAGGAAGAGCTAAAAAAGAAGAAGAGCAGTGGGACTGCGTCTACTTCAGGTATCTATGTTATAGATATTCTACTTTCTACTTTTAGTTCCTGGGTATTAGATACCGGATGTGGATCTCATATTTGTTTGAATGTGCAGGCACTAAGAAATAGGAGGCTACTCAAAGATGGCGAAGTGGACCTACGCGTGGGGAATGGAGCAAGAGTTGATGCATTAGCCGTAGGAACATATAATGTCATTTTACCTAGCGGATTAATTCTTGTTTTGAACAATTGTTATTACGTTCCAGATTTGAGTAGAAATATTATTTCAATTTCTTGTTTGGATAATGAAGGTTTTAAGTTTCTTATTGAAAATAAGAAGTTTTCTATTTATTTAAATGATATGCTTTATTGTACTGCATGTTCATTTAATGGCCTTTATGTTCTTGACGTTGAGAATGAAAATAATGAGAATATTTATAATGTAAATAAGAAATCCAAACCCAATGATGTAAATCATACTTATCTGTGGCATTGCCGTCTTTGTCACATTAATGAGAAGCATATCTCAAAACTCCATGGGGACGGACTTTTAGATTCACATGATTTTGAATCATACGAAACTTGTGAGTCTTGTTTACTTGGAAAAATGACTAAGGCACCTTTTACTAAGAGTAGTGAAAGGGCTAGTGACTTATTGGGACTCATACATACTGATGTGTGTGGACCAATGAGCAGCAGTGCTAGGGGAGGATATCAATACTTCATAACATTCACTGATGATTTTAGTAGATATGGCTATGTTTACTTAATGAAACATAAAAGTGAATCTTTTGAGATATTTAGAATATTTCAAAATGAAGTACAAAATCAACTTGGCAAAACTATTAAAGCACTTCGATCTGATCGTGGTGGAGAATATTTAAGCCAAGAATTTGACAATCATCTTAAAGATTGTGGAATTGTTTCACAATTAACTCCACTTGGAACACCACAATGGAATGGTGTGTCTGAGCGAAGAAATAGGACTTTATTAGATATGGTCCACTCCATGATGAGTCAAGTTGATCTTCCTTTATCCTTTTGGGGACATGCACTAGAAACTGCTGCTCTTACACTAAATAATATTCCAACAAAATCTGTTCCAAAGACCCCACATGAGATGTGGAATGGAAGAAAACCTAGTTTGTCTTTCATGAAAATTTAGGGTTGTGAGGCTTATGTTGTTGGTAGTGGTACCCTAGGCACGTTTAATAAACGTTGTAATTGTTATAAATTATTTCATATCAATAAAGAGATGTTTTGATTATTATTGTTGTTCATGTTTACTTATAATAATCTCCGTCCCTAGTACTTGCTAAGCACTAGTATAAAGGCTAAATGATCATGAGATGATCATGTTAGATTTATGGGTACTTGTTTGGAACAAGGTACTGGACATGACCCGCTGTATGAGATTTATGTCATGGTCTATGTCGTACATATATCTCATATTAGTTATGTCATATGAATCTTTAGACATGGAGTTATTATAGTCTTCCACTTGATGAACATTATGTTTGACATATTCAAACGCTACCTTTAACCGGGTAGTTATAAAGGGTATGATTGGCATAATCGGATTCACGTAGGGAAGAGTAATAAGCTAAATGGATTTGTCCCTCTTCGGAGAGATGTCAAGCTTAGGCCTCTCGTAGGAATGATGTTGATGAAAATGTTTGGCCGGACTCAAATGAATTGATTAGATCAATGTCATTTGTATTATCAACATATTCGGAATCTAGAAAGTATTGAACAAAACAAGTTGACTTGTTGACCATGACTTGTGTTCAATGACATCGTGGACAAAGGGATTGTGACATGTTCTAAAGGAATGCGAACTTGTATCTAGTTATACTATTTGGGTAGGTATGACGGTTTGCTAGAACCTAATCATATCTTATGGTTTCATGTTTGAACCCATTGCCAACTTAGTGTAATCCTAGAGGGTCACACACAATGGAACGAATCTTAAATAAGGACTTTGGAGGAATTTGAAAATTAGGAAAATCTGGGGAAGGTGTGCGACCGCACAAAAGGGTTTGGGCGGCCGCACAGCTTGGCTCAAAAATTACCAGAAACCTTCCAGATAGATGTGCGGCCGCACAGGTGGTTTTGGGCGACCGCACACCATGTCGGGACTGGTTTCCTAATTTGATTTGGAAAAGAATTTTGGACGGGTTTAGACACAAGTTTCCTATTTGGAATAGGTCTAACTTGTATATAAACAGCCAAATTCAGGCCATAACATAATATAGCTTGTCTGCAAGTCTCCAAAGAGTTTGAGAGAGTTTATTTTGTTCTAAGACATTCTAGATTGAAGAACAAAATAATACACAAACTAAAATTCCATATAGTTCATATTAATTGTGAAAACGTGTTTCACAATATTGGTCTAGCAACCAAGATCAAGTGTTCTTGATATTCGTTCAAGGTGTGGATACTGCTAGACGGTGAAGTTTATCATCTTTAAAGTTCGTGTTCTTACTTGTCCGTGATTAAAGCTTCAATTTTTCCACAAAGATCAAAGACCAAATTCAAAGTCATCAAGAGTTAGTTTTTCCTAGTATTCATATTGTTGTATTTTATTTTATCATATGAATGGATCTATGGGCTTTGGGTTTCATAAAATTTTAAATGTTATTTTCCGCTGCGCATGTTACTTGGAAACCCAACAGTGGTATCAGAGCCCCGTTCATGTCGATTATTTCAATACCTAGATCATGTTGTGTGTATATAAATTGTTTATGTGCCTAACATGATATGAATATTGGATATATGATGTTTATGTGTCATATGATTTTATGTGGTTTATTGTTTTACAACTCTAATCGCACTATTGAATTGCACTAAAAAAATTATGTTGGATTCTGAATTGTTTGATTATTAATTTTTTGATTGGATCAAAGTTTTAATAATCGGAAAAAACAATTTTGAGACGAATTTTCGAACTTTAAAAATTCTGTCTGATGCTACTGTGCGATCGCACAGAAAATATTGGGCGGCCGCACATGTTTGGGCGACCGCACAGATTTTATTGGGCGGCCACACAGTTGGTCAGAATCAGAATCAGATTCTGGAATTTTGATGGGGTCCAACCGAATCAGTGACAATACCGGCCAGACCTGCTCATCTGGAGTGGGTTTTGGGCAGTTGGTTTTTGGTGTGGATCTTGGGGTTTGATTTTCCTATTTGTTTTGATCTTGTGATTCTAAGATTGGTTAAAGGTTTGTATGGCTAATCTACGTTCATCGAGATTGTGTTTCCCAAACTTGATCGGAATCAAAGTTTCAAAGATAAAACGAAGTTAGAATTATGAAGAGTTCATAATTGCTGAAATTGAGAAACAAAGTTTTTGATTCAATGATTGGAGATTCATGTGGAATTGTGGATGCAATTGGCCTACATTTATCGAGACCATCTATTGCTTAGTTTCGGCCACATGAACTACTTTCTTGGTTTCTTGAATTAGTGCGGAATTGTGGATGCCTTATGGCTTAGTTTCGGCCGCACTTCTTGTTGTCTTGATTTGGAAGAAGATAACCAAAGTTCAAAGAGTCTCATCCTCATAATTATAGAGAAACTAATGACACATAAATATTATGCTTAAATTAATGAAGATTAATTTAGTAGCTAAACTTGATGCGTAACATGTTTATATTATGTGCTCATAAATGTGTTGTATGCTATATGTGATGAACCTTCAAAGAAAGTTTTAAGTCCTTTATTGCCATGCCACGATAAAAACACTTGTTAATACATGGGTGAATTTAATGTAGACTCGCCCTAGCGAGATGCATTGACTTTATTTATGTATGAGCAAGATAGATAATGTGGGCACGCCCTAGCGAGGCACATTAACTACACGTTTAAAATGGTTGGACTTAATTGGGCGTCAAAACAGTTTTGAGCCTAGGCAAAGATGAGATTTAACATGCTTTTTGAAATAGGATTTCTTAAAGAATCTCATAAAAGGAACTAAGAGTCATATGAGATATGATTGATAAGAGTTGTCTACCTAATTAATTTGATTTTGTGTAATCCGCCTTAGCGAACTTAAAATTAAATTAAAGCGGGATCTTAACCCATTTAAGTTATATTATACATTGGATGTATAAGAAGGTTATATAATTTAGTGGGAGTATTTTTTTTTTAAAAAAAAATACATTGTTTATTTCTTTAATGAAAATTGGTACTTATTAAATTTTAGAAATTTTGGATAATTGTAGATAATGACTAACAACACTCAATCAGTTTCATTGCGATCGATCCTTGAGAAGGATAAGCTCCAAGAGAATGGTACTAACTTTATGGATTGGATCCGTAGCCTAAGAATTGTTCTAAGGCAAGAAGATAAGTTGTACATTCTCGATGGGCCACTTCCTGCTGAACCAGAACCTACTGCCCCTAGGGCAGAAAGAGACAATTACAAGAAACATCGTAATGATTCTAGAGATGTAAGTTGTCTCATGCTTGCTACTATGTGCTCAAAACTCCAACAAAGTTTGGAACATTTGGAAGCCTATGAGATAGGCGTGGAGTTAAGAGCAATGTTTCAAGAGCAAGCTAGGCAAGAGAGGTACAACACCATTGTTGCATTCACTTCTTGCAAAGTGAGTGAAGGGCAACAAGTGAGTCCTCACATGCTTAAAATGAAAGGTTATGTGGAGCATCTTGAGAAACTTGGCTATCCAATCCCATTGGAGCTAACCACACATCTCATTCTTAATTCATTGCCTAAAAGTTATAATCAGTTTGTGATGAATTATAACATGCATGGAATGGATAAGAATCTCTCCGAGTTGCATGGGATGCTTAAAACTGCGGAGATGAAGATTGTGGAGAAAGGTTCTCCTGTGATCTTGGTTCATGATGGGAAGAAGGCTGGTGGAAAAGAAAAGGGTAAGGCAAAAGTTGTCAAACCCAAGATAAGCAAGGCAAAGGTTGCCAAGGCTTCTGAGGCAAAGCCCGATTCACAAAATGATGCAATCTGTTTCCATTATCAAGAAATTGGTCATTGGAAACGTAATTGCAAGGCTTTATTGGAAGAGCAAAAGAAGAAGAAGGGCAGCAAGGCTGCGTCGATATTCTCCTTTCTACCACTGATTCTTGGGTATTGGATACCGGATGTGGTTCTTCTTGGTAGTGGTGCCATAGGCACATTTAATAAACGTTGTAATTGTTATCATTTATTTCATATCAATAAAGAAATGTTTTGATTATTATTGTTGTTCATGTTTACTTATAATAATCTCCGTCCCTAGTACTTGTTAAGCACTAGTATAAAGGCTAAATGATCATGGGATGATGATGTTAGATTTATGGGTACTTGTTTGGAACAAGGTACTGGACAAGACCCGCTGTATGAGATTTATGTTATGGTCTATGTCGTACATATATCTCATATTAGTTATGTCATTCGAATCCTTAGACATGAAGTTATTATAGTCTTCCACTTGATGAACATTATGTTTGACATATTCAAACGCTACCTTTAACCGGGTAGTTATAAAGGGTATGATTGGCATAATCGAATTCACGTAGGGAAGAGTAATAAGCTAAATGGATTTGTCCCTCTTCGGAGAGATGTCAAGCTTGGGCCTCTCGTAGGAATGATGTTGATGAAAATGTTCGGCTGAACTCAAATGAATTGATTAGATCAATGTCATTTGTATTATCAACATATTCGAAATCGAGAAAGTATTGAACAAAACAAGTTGACTTGTTGACCATGACTTGTGTTCAATGACATCGTGGACAAAGGGATTGTGACATATTCTAAAGAAATGCGAACTTGTATCTAGTTATACTATTTGGGTAGGTATGACGGTTTGCTAGAACCTAATCATATTTTATGGTTTCATGTTTGAACCCATTGCCAACTTAGTATAATCCTAGAGGGTCACACACAATAGAACGAATCTTAAATAAGAACTATATTGGAATTTGGGAAATTTGGGGAAAATGTGCGACCGCACAAAAATGATTGGGCGGCCGCACAGTTTAGCTCAGAATGTACCAGAAACCTTCCAGATAGATGTGCGACCGCACAAGGGTTTTGGGCGGCTGCACACCATGTCGGGACTGGTTTCCTAATTTGTTTTGGAAAAGAATTTTGGACGGGTTTAGACACAAGTTTCCTATTTGGAATAGGTCCAACTTGTATATAAATAGCCAAATTCGGGCCAGAATATATGATAGCTTTTGTGCAAGTCTCCAAAGAGTTTGAGAGAGTTTTATTTTGTTCTAAGACATCTTAGATTGAAGAACAAAATAATACACAAACCAATATTCCATATAGTTCATATCAATTGTGAAAACGTGTTTCACAATTTGGTCTAGCAACCAAGATCAAGTGTTCTTGATATTCGTTCGTGGTGTGGATACCGCTAGAGGGTGAAGCTTATCATCTTCAAAGTTAGTGTTCTTACTTTTGTGATTAAAGCTTCAAGTTCTCCACCAAGATCAAAGACCAAATTCAAAGTCATCAAGGGTTAGTTTTCTAGTATTCATATTGTTGTATTTGATTTAATCATATGAATGGATCTATGGGCTTTGGGTTTCATAAAATTTTAAATGCAATATTCCGATGCGCATGTTACTACGAAACCCAACAGTTCTCACATTTGTTTAAATGTGTAGGGACTAAAGAATAGGAGATTACTTAAAGAGGGTGAAGTAGACCTACACGTGGGGAATGGAGCAAGAGTTGCTGCATTAGCCGTAGGGACTTATGAAGTCACTTTACCTTCCGGTTTAATACTTGTTTTGAACAATTGCTATTATGTACCGGATTTAAGTAGAAATATTATTCTATTTATTTAAATAAAGTGCTTTATGGTATTGCTAATTCATTTAATGGCCTTTATGTCTTGGATGTCAAGAATGAAAATAATGAAAATGTCTATCATATAAATAAGAAATCTAAACCTAATGATGTAAATCATTCTTATTTATGGCATTGCCGTCTTGGTCATATTAATGAGAAGCGTATCTCAAAACTCTATGGGGACGGTCTCTTGGGTTCATGTGACCTTGGGTCATATGATACTTGTGAGTCGTGTCTTCTTGGGAAAATAACTAAGACACCTTTTACCAAGCTAGGTGAAAGGGCAAGCGACTTATTGGGGTTGATACATTCCGATGTATGCGGACCATTAAGTAGCAATGCTAGGGGAGGATTTCAATACTTCATAACCTTCACGGATGATTATAGTAGATTTGGGTATGTTTACCTAATGAAACATAAAAGTGAAGCATTTGAGATATTTAAAATATTTCAAAATGAAGTAGAAAAACAACTTGGCAAAAGTATTAAAGCACTTCGATCAGATCGAGGTGGAGAATACTTGAGTCATGAATTTGATGATCATCTAAAGAATTGTGGAATAGTTTCACAATTGACTCCACCCGGAACACCACAATGGAATGGTGTGTCCGAGATGAGAAATCGGACTTTGTTAGACATGGTTCGATCAATAATGAGTCAAGTTGATCTTCCAATATCCTTTTGGGGTTACGCTCTAGAAACCGCTGCTTTCACACTAAATCAAGTTCCAACTAAATCGGTTCCAAAGACTCCATATGAGATGTGGAACGGAAAGAAACCTAGTTTGTCTTTCATGAGGATTTGGGGTTGCGAAGCTTTTGTCAAAAGACTTGTCTCCGACAAACTAGCACACAAATCTGATAAATGTATTTTTCGTGGGATATCCTAAGGAAACTAAAGGATATTACTTTTACAACCGAGAGGACAACAAAGTGTTTGTTGCCCGAACTGGTGTCTTTCTAGAGAAACAGTTTCTCTTCAAAGAAATCAGTGGAAGTTAAATAAATCTTGAAGAAATTCGAGACCCAGAAAATAACATTGAACCAATAGTGGAACAAGAACAAGAACCACAAGGAGTTGTGGAACCTGTTCAAAATACACAAGTAACTCGCAGATCTAGTAGGTTACGATCCGAGCGCGAGAGATATAGATTTCTCGTAATGGATAGTAATAAGGTGGAAATCATTGAGAATGATGAACCGACAACCTACCAAGAGGCGATGTCTTCTCCTGATTCGGATAAGTGGCTTGGAGCCATGGAATCCGAATTGCAATCCATGCAAGACAATCAAGTTTGGAATTTGATTAATGCACCCGAAGGTGTAAAAACCATATGATGAAAATGGGTCTTCAAGAAGAAGACTGACATGGATGGGAAGGTGCATACTTATAAATCTAGACTTGTAACGAAGGGTTATAGGCGAGTTCATTGTATTGACTATGATGAAACCTTTTCACCCGTAGCAATGATCAAGTCTATAAGAATTTTGCTTGCCATTGCCGCATATCATGACTATGAAATATGGCAAATGGACGTCAAAACTGCTTTCCTAAATGGAAAACTACAAGAGGATGTGTATATGATACAACCGGAAGGTTTTGAACAGAGTTCTAAGGTATGCAAATTGCAGAGATCTATCTATGGATTGAACCAAGCTTCAAGGAGTTGGAATCTCTGCTTTGATGAATCGGTCAAAGAGTTTGGTTTCATCAAGAACGAAGATGAGCCTTGTGTATACAAGAAGATTAGTGGGAGCATAGTGCTATTCCTTATTTTATATATGGATGACATATTACTCATTGGAAACGACATTCCTACACTTCAGTCCGTAAAGACTTGGTTGGGAAAGTGCTTCGCAATGAAAGATATTGGTGAAGCCGCATATATACTTGGCATTAAGATCTATAGAGATAGATCAAGGAGGCTACTTGGTTTAAGCCAAAGTACATACATTGACAAGGTCATTAGAAGATTCCGTATGGAAAATTCTAAAAGAGGAACTTTACCAGTGTTACATGGAGTTTCTCTAAGCAAGACTCAATGTCCTAAGATAAAAGATGAGCGTGAGAAAATGAATGATGTTCCATATGCTTCGGCAATTGGGTCCATCATGTATGCCATGATTTGTACTAGGCCGGATGTATCTTATGCCTTAAGCATGACAAGTAGATACCAATCCGACCCCGGTGAAAATCACTGGATGGCTGTAAAAGCGATTCTTAAGTACTTGAGAAGAACTAAAGACTCGTTTTTTGGTCTATGGAGGAATGGAAGATGATCTCGTTGTAAATGCTTACACAGATGCAAGCTTCCAAACCGACAAAGATGATAGTCGATCGCAATCGGGTTTTATGTTTATGTTGAATAGTGGAGATGTAAGCTGGAAGAGTTCCAAGCAAAGTACAACCGCTGATTCTACAACGGAAGTTGAGTATATTGCTGCATCAGATGCTACAAAGGAAGATGTTTGGATTAAGAAGTTCATTACTGAACTTGAAGTGGTTCCTAGCATTGCTAATCCAATAGACCTTTATTGCGATAATAATGGTGCTATTGCTCAAGCAAAGGAACCAAGAGCACATCAGAAATCCAAACACATACTTAGGCATTTTCATATCATTCGAGAAATCGTTGATAGGGGAGACGTAAATATATGCAGAGTACCTACTGATGACAATGTTGCGGACCCGCTAACAAAGGGACTTCCACAAGCTAAACATGAAGGTTATGTTATGTCCATGGGTATTAGATACATGGGATATTGGGCCTAGGGCAAGTGGGAGATTGTTGGTAGTGGTGCCCTAGGCACGTTTAATAAACGTTGTAATTGTTATCATTTATTTCATATCAATAAAGAGATGTTTTGATTATTATTGTTGTTCATGTTTACTTATAATAATCTCCATCCCTAGTACTTGTTAAGCACTAGTATAAAGGCTAAATGATCATGAGATGATCATGTTAGATTTTGTGGTACTTGTTTGGAACAAAGTACTGGACATGACCCGCTGTATGAGATTTATGTCATGGTCTATGTCGTACATATATCTCATATTAGTTATGTCATACGAATCCTTAGACATGGAGTTATTATAGTCTTCCACTTGATGAACATTATGTTTGACATATTCAAACGCTACATTTAACCGGGTAGTTATAAAGGGTATGATTGGCATAATCGGATTCACGTAGGGAAGAGTAATAAGCTAAATGGATTTGTCCCTCTTCGGAGAGATGTCAAGCTTAGGCCTCTCGTAGGAATGATGTTGATGAAAATGTTCGACCGGACTCAAATGAATTGATTAGATCAATGTCATTTGTATTATCAACATATTCGGAATCGAGAAAGTATTGAACAAAACAAGTTGACTTGTTGACCATGACTTGTGTTCAATGACATCGTGGACAAAGGGATTGTGACATGTTCTAAAGGAATGCGAACTTGTATCTAGTTATACTATTTGGGTAGGTATGACGGTTTGATAGAACCTAATCATATCTTATGGTTTCATGTTTGAAGTCATTGCCAACTTAATGTAATCCTAGAGGGTCACACACAATGGAATGAATCTTAATAAGGACTTTGGAGGAATTTGAAAATTAGGGAAATCTGGGGTAGGTGTACGAACGCACAAAAGGGTTTGCGCGGCCGCACAAAAGGGCTTGCGCGGCCGCACAAAAGGGCTTGCGCGGCCGTACAGCTTGGCTCAAAAAGTACCAAAAACCTTCCAGATAGATGTGCGGCCGCACATGTGGTTTTGGGCGGCCGCACACCATCTCGGGACTGATTTCCTAATTTGATTTGGAAAAGAATTTTGGACGGGTTTAGACACAAGTTTTGTAACGACCCCAAAACCCGTCCCTATTTATTTTATATTTTTGGGAATTTTAATTTGACATTATATGTGCATTTTATGTGTTAGAAAATATTTTTATGACTTGCTTATATTATTTGCTTAATTTTGTTATTTATTTGGTTAATAGTAATAATGGTTAAAAGAGTTAAAAGATTAAGTTGAAACTTTAGGTTCCAAAGTGTAACTTTAAAGTTCAGGGGCTTATTTCCTCAAAATGAAAGTTGAAGGATCAAAGTGAAAAATGGAAAATATCAATTCATATAAATCCTCACCTCTCCCTCTCTCTGCGCACATAAACCACACACACACACACTAACTTTTCTACTCTCTCTGTTCTACGAAGAAGAGAAAGAAATGGGTAAGTGCATTTCATTTTTATTTTATATCTTTTTAATTACTTATCCGTTTTAAAAACTAATTATATATAAATGATCAGGGCGTTGAGTAGGTCATTTCTACCCTAACAAAATATATTTATGCGATACTTTTTCCGGAAATAGGTAAGTTACTAATTCCCCTTAAATAGTAAAATGGTCATATATTTGCTATATGTGTGTTATATGGTGAAATTATTGTGAAAATAATTTAATTGTGATACTTGTTTATTTGGGATAAAGGGAGTATAATTATACTGGGTAAGTGACTTGGTTTGTATGTTAGCATGTATATGGATATGTTTATATAATTGATAATGTTATTATAAGTGTTTGAAAGTATACTCCTACTCGTGGGACGGTAAATTATTAACTTAAGTTAAATGCTAAATAAGTATATTATAAAAATTATACTATTATTCGTGGGACGGGGAAATGAATGAAAGTATCCTAAATGAGTATATTAGTATATTAGAAAAATTATACTTATACTTGTGAGACGGTGAAACGAAAGGAGTGCAATTTTGGTACATTTGGAGGTTTGGGCGGTTGCACACTTTTTGTGGGCGATCGCACACTCTTTCTGGAGCAATTTGGCCTTAATTGAGTGTTTTGGGAAGCCTCACACTATTTTTGGGCGATCGCACACTTTTCCCAGAAAATGGTTCAACCTTCCGGAGGCCATAACTTCTTCATACGGACTCCGATTTAGTCGTGTAAACTATCGTTTCGAAGCTCTTCTTGGTTCAACCTTTCGGAGGCCATAACTTCTTCATACGGACTCCGATTTAGTCGTGTAAACTATCGTTTCGAAGCTCTTCTTGTGTACTACGTGATGAGGTGGTTTATTCAGTTGGGTTATAAATATTATATTACGGAAATCCAGTAGGTGTTTAATAACAAAAAGAGTATTAATAGTCCGTTGTTGTAGAGTTGGTCCTTTGTGATCGAGTTTGGAATAATGTAACCGTTTAGGTTCATTTTGAGTGTGGTACATATTTATGATGTTTTCGTAGGATTTCTTACTTTGGAATCCCTTGTGTGAGAAATGGATTCGACATACTTGGTTGTTGAGGATTGTGTTCAAGTGTGTGCAAGATTGTTGTTTGACTTAATGTCATTAATAAAGGATTGTGTTGTGGCCTAATGTCAATGTTGTGAACTCTTTTATGAGTAACGTGGTTGCATCTTTTGATGTGTTTGGCTTGGTTTCTTGTGTAGAATTATTTCCCCGGTTGTTGTTGTTTTAGCAAGTATTTATTACTGTGCTCTTTGTTGAAAGTCCAGCTGGTTTTGTGTGTTATCGAGTGGAGGTGAAAAGAATTATAGTGGCACACTAGCCAAGTTCACTATAAGGATTTTCCACTGGACCTATTTCCCCAGTCCAGATTGGCCTTGGATGGGATGAACTCGCTCCCTCGCGTGAGCATTTAGGGGTATGACTTTGTGTCATTTTCTCCCGCTATTGTTGTTGTTGTGTTATATGGTTCCGGAACCTGCTTCAGCTATTGATGCTGCCCCGTTGTTACTTTGGTTCAATGGATTATGGTTTAGTTTTCGGGATCCCGGCTTCAGCTATTTATGCTGCTCAGATGGTTTTCTCAACTGGTTTTCTCAGATGGTATTCTCAGACAGTTATGTTATTGGGTAAACCTTGGCTTGGTATTCTCGTAGGAGTGTTTACTCCTACACTATGTGTTTTATGATGAGTTGGTCGTTATTTCCAACCGGTATGGGACGGTTGGCGATAGGGAGCCTCTCATGTTATGTGCTATATGATATATGATTATTTGTTGATATTGTTTCTTTATGATTATCATATCAGCATGTAACGTAGTTGCATTTTAGTAGCTTACTGAGATTCATTCTCACCCCTTATTTGTTTAATGTTTTAGATAAAAGCAAGTCCAGGGGATAGGACACTTTGGCACGGGAGGACGTTGAAAGTGGTAAGAGTTGGGTTTTGTTTTGTCAAGGTTACATTACATAAATGTATAACCTTTTGGGTAGAGTTTCCTTGACTTCATCATCTTGTAATACCTATATTTTGGATAAGGTCGGTGTGTGTACATTTGTATAAAAGTTTGTAAGCCTTCGGGCTAAGTACTTTCGTTTGTGAAAGTGGTTTGAAAAGTTGGTTTGAAAGTCAGTGGAAGTCTTTGAACTTCAGGTGTTGATTTTGTTAAGTTTTATGAAAGTATATTTCGAAAATTTTTCAAAAGGTGTTTTATAACGTCTTCCATTCGTGTCCCGAGCGTGGGGCCAAGTAGGACCACGGGTCTGGGGTGCGTCAGTTGGTATCAGAGCTAGGTTGTAGATGGTCTAGAATGACTAAATGACCTAGGAGGGTAGTAGAGTATAGAGTGAGTAACGTTGAGTGTTCTAGGTAGGTATTCATTTAAAATGGTTGGGATAGAAGGAGATAATTCTGGGTCATCAGGGCAAGATAAGGCAAGAGAAGAGGCTCGAATAATGTTCCAAGGTATGTTTGAGGCTGCAATGAAAACAATTAATGATCAGAGACAAGAGAGGGAACAGGCACCACCAAGAGATGGGTTGGCACAGTTCCTGAAGATGAAACCAATGGGATATGATGGAGAGCCTGATGTATCTAAGACAGAAAGGTGGATTGAATCAATGGAAAAGATCTTTGATGCTATGAGATGTTCTGAGGAAGATCAAGTCAGGTTTGCTACTTATAAACTGAATGGAGCTGCCGAGCATTGGTGGAAGGCTTTGAAAACTAAATGGGATGAGACTCATGTACCCTATACTTGGGAGAATTTTCTGGGAAAGTTTGAAGAACACTTCATTCCCCGGGTAGATCAAGACAGGAAGGAAATGGAGTTTCTTAACTTGGAGCAGAATATTATGTCTGTGGCTCAGTATACAGCCAAATTCACTGAGTTATCCAGGTACTGTACTCACTTAGTGGCAACTGGGGAGAGGAAGGCTATGCTATTTGTAAAGGGATTGAGAACTGTGATCGGAACTCAATTAGTATCCCACAAGTTACAAGATTTTCAAGATGCTGTTGATCGAGCCTACCAGGTGGAGCATGATATTGAGGAACACAAGAAGAAAATGGAGTTGTTAGGTGCAGGGAGGCAAGGTAGGCAACAACAACAACGTGATGGTAATAGAGGGAATCAAGGTGGATCTTCACAATCAAAAGGGTCTTCTCAAAGACAGTTAGATAATAGAAATCAGGGTAACCCTTCAGGGAGTCAAAATAAGAAGGTTTGTAACTATTGTCAAAAAGAAGGGCATTCTGAAGAGAAACGTTGGAAGAAACAAGGTAGATGTATGAATTGCGGTCAGTTGGGTCATTTTCAGAGGAAGTGTCCCAGGTTTAAAAATCAGTCTTCGGGAAGTGTAGTTGGGTCTTCTCAGGGCCAGAAGAGGGATTCTTCAGGAAAGCCTAAGGTGCAGGGTCGTGTCTTTGCCATTATTCAACAACAGGCTTCAGATTCCTCTAATGTGATAGGAGGTATTATTTCTGTGTCTAGTTTGAGAGCACGTACACTTATAGACCCTGGTTCATCGCATTCTTATGTGTCTGTGCATTTTGCTTCTCGATTGCATCTGTCTTCTAAATCTCTACCTTATGTGTTAGAGGTGCCTACTCTTATAGGGGAGTGTTTGGTGACCAATGAGGTGTTTCATTCTTGTGATGTGCGTATACGTGAGCATGTTTTACCTGCTGATTTAGTTATCTTACCATTATAAGATTTTGATATTATCTTAGGTATAGATTGTTTGGGTAAATATCATGCATCTGTTGATTGTGCTGAAAAGGTGGTTACATTTTCTATCCCTGATGTTCTTAAATTTACTTTTGAAACTGTTCCCTGGGGTAGAGAGATTCGTATTATTTCTTATGTGAAGGCTAAGAGGTTATTGAATCGTGGTTGTATGGGATTCTTGGCCAGTGTTCTTGATACTACTAAAGGGTTGCCTGAAATAGAGGATATGCCTATTGTCAAAGAATTTCCTGATGTGTTGTCTACTGAGTACTCTATGCCTCTTGACCGGGAAATCAAGTTCTGGATTGACTTACTTCCAGGTACAGCTCCTACATCTGAGGCACCTTACAGAATGGCTCTAGTTGTTTTAATGGATATGATGAATCGGGTTTTCAAACCTTATCTTGATACCTTTGTGGTTGTCTTTATCGGTAATATCCTTGTTTATTCTAAATCTCGAGAGGAACATGAACAATATTTGCGAATGGTTTTGTCTGGGCTCCGAGGGAAGCAGTTATTTGCGAAATTATCTGGGTTTAGCGGAGTATTATCGAAGATTTATTGAGGGGTTTTTCAAGATTGCTACACCATTCACTCAGTGGACTTAAAAGAATGTACCATATATGTGGGATGAAAAATGTCAAGTCAGTTTTGAGGAATTAAAGAAGAGATTGACCACTGTACTGATTCTTGCGTTACCTAATGGGAATGATGGTTATTTACAGTGATGCTTCGAGGAAGTCAAATTCTTGTGAACAGAACTATCCGACCCATGACATGGAACTTGTTGCGATTGTTTTTGCGTTACATAAGAGGAAACATTATCTTTATGAAACAATGTTTGAGATTTTTACAAATCGACAGCGTAGATGAATGGAACTTTTGAAGGATTATGATTGCACCATCTCTTATTATCTGGGCAAGGCAAACATGGTTGTAGATACTATTAGTCAGAAATCTTACATAGTCTCGAGGATGGTCCGAGGGTAGAAGATGTTAGAGGATGTACGGGATTAGTGTCTACATGAATTGAGACATGGGGTGATAATTGCGAATATTCGGGATTTGCTAACCTTAATTTAACGGATAAAAGATGCTCAACAGAATGACCTCGTGTTGAGAAAGATAGTGGATAAACCAAAGATAGAAAAGTTGAAGATATTTCTTTTAGTCTTGAAGGAGTATTAACTTATAGAGGGCAGTTATGTGTACCAACATTGATGGAATTAAACGTCAAATTCTTGATGAGGATTACGAGTTCAAGTATATTACTTACCCCGAGAGTACCAAGATGTATCCTAATTTGAAGCGGCATTTCTAGTGGAATAATATGAAATGGGGAATAGTGGATTACGTATCAAGTGTTTGATTTATCAACAGGTTAAAGCTGAACATCAAAGACTCGCAAGTCTACTTCAACCTCTAAAGATACTTGAATGGAAATACCTTTGGTTATTTGATTCGTGTGGTAAATAACCCTAAAATTCGGGACGAATTTTCTTTAAGGGGGAGTGATTGTAACGACCCCAAAACCCGTCCCTATTTATTTTATATTTTTGGGAATTTTAATTTGACATTATGTGTGCATTTTATGTGTTAGAAAATATTTTTATGACTTGCTTATATTATTTACTTAATTTGGTTAATAGTAATAATGGTTAAAAGAGTTAAAAGATTAAGTTAAAACTTTAGGGTCCAAAGTGTAACTTTAAAGTTCAGGGGCTTATTTGCTCAAAATGAAAGTTGAAGGACCAAAGTGAAAAATGGAAAATATCAATTCATATAAATCCTCACCTCTCCCTCTCTCTGCGCACATAAACCACACACACTAACTTTTCTACTCTCTCTGTTCTACGAAGAAGAGAAAGAAATGGGTAAGTTCATTTCATTTTTATTTTATATCTTTTTAATTACTTATCCGTTTTAAAAACTAATTATATATAAATGATCAGGGCGTTGAGTAGGTCATTTCTACCCGAACAAAATATATTTATGCGATACTTTTTCCGGAAATAGGTAAGTTACTAATTCCTCTTAAATAGTAAAATTGTCATATATTTGCTATATGTGTGTTATATGGTGAAATTATTGTGAAAATAATTTAATTGTGATACTTGTTTATTTGGGATAAAGGGGGTATAATTATACTGGGTAAGTGACTTGGTTTGTATGTTAGCATGTATATGGATATGTTTATATAATTGATAATGTTAGTATAAGTGTTTGAAAGTATACTCCTACTCGTGGGACGGTAAATTATTAACTTAAGTTAAATGCTAAATAAGTATATTATAAAAATTATACTATTATTCGTGGGATGGGGAAATGAATGAAAGTATCCTAAATGAGTATATTAGTATATTAGAAAAATTATACTTATACTTGTGAGACGGTGAAACGAAAGGAGTGCAATTTTGGTACATTTGGAGGTTTGGGCGGTTGCACACTTTTTGTGGGCGATCGCACACTCTTTCTGGAGCAATTTAGCCTTAATTGAGTGTTTTGGGAGGCCTCACACTATTTTTGGGCGATCGCACACTTTTCCCAGAAAATGGTTCAACCTTCCGGAGGCCATAACTTCTTCATACGGACTCCGATTTAGTCGTGTAAACTATCGTTTCGAAGCTCTTCTTGTGTACTACGTGATGAGGTGGTTTATTCAGTTGGGTTATAAATATTATATTACGGAAATCCAGTAGGTGTTTAATAACAAAAAGAGTATTAATGGTCCGTTGTTGTAGAGTTGGTCCTTTGTGATCGAGTTTGGAATAATGTAACCGTTTAGGTTCATTTTGAGTGTGGTATATATTTATGATGTTTTCGTAGGATTTCTTACTTTGGAATCCCTTGTGTGAGAAATGGATTCGACATACTCGGTTGTTGAGGATTGTGTTCAAGTGTGTGCAAGATTGTTGTTTGACTTAATGTCATTAATAAAGGATTGTGTTGTGGCCTAATGTCAATGTTGTGAACTCTTTTATGAGTAACGTGGTTGCATCTTTTGATGTGTTTGGCTTGGTTTCTTGTGTAGAATTATTGCCCCGGTTGTTGTTGTTTTAGCAAGTATTTATTACTGTGCTCTTTGTTGAAAGTCCAGCTGGTTTTGTGTGTTATCGAGTGGAGGTGGAAAGAATTATAGTGGCACACTATCCAAGTTCACTATAAAGCTTTTCCACTGGACCTATTTCCCCAGTCCAGATTGGCCTTGGATGGGATGAACTCGCTCCCTCGCGTGAGCATTTAGGGGTATGACTTTGTGTCATTTTCTCCCGCTATTGTTGTTGTTGTGTTATATGGTTCCGGAACCTGCTTCAGCTATTGATGCTGCCCCGTTGTTACTTTGGTTCAATGGATATGGTTTAGTTTTCGGGATCCCGGCTTCAGCTATTTATGCTGCTCAGATGGTTTTCTCAACTGGTTTTCTCAGATGGTATTCTCAGACAGTTATGTTATTGGGTAAACCTTGGCTTGGTATTCTCGTAGGAGTGTTTACTCCTACACTATGTGTTGTATGATGAGTTGGTCGTTATTTCCAACCGGTATGGGACGGTTGGCGATAGGGAGCCTCTCATGTTATGTGCTATATGATATATGATTATTTGTTGATATTGTTTCTTTATGATTATCATATCAGCATGTAACGTAGTTGCATTTTAGTAGCTTACTGAGATTCATTCTCACCCCTTATTTGTTTACTGTTTTAGATAAAAGCAAGTCCAGGGGATAGGACACTTTGGCACGGGAGGAAGTTGAAAGTGGTAAGAGTTGGGTTTTGTTTTGTCAAGGTTACATTACATAAATGTATAACCTTTTGGGTAGAGTTTCCTTGACTTCATCATCTTGTAATACCTATATTTTGGATAAGGTCGGTGTGTGTACATTTGTATAAAAGTTTGTAAGCCTTCGGGCTAAGTACTTTCGTTTGTGAAAGTGGTTTGAAAAGTTGGTTTGAAAGTCAGTGGAAGTCTTTGAACTTCAGGTGTTGATTTTGTTAAGTTTTATGAAAGTATATTTCGAAAATTTTTCAAAAGGTGTTTTATAACGTCTTCCATTCGTGTCCCGAGCGTGGGGCCAAGTAGGACCACGGGTCTGGGGCGCGTCAAGTTTTCTATTTGGAATAGGTCTAACTTGTATATAAACAGCCAAATTCAGGCCAGAACATAATATAGCTTGTGTGTAAGTCTCCAAAGAGTTTGAGAGAGTTTATTTTGTTCTAAGACATCCTAGATTGAAGAACAAAATAATACACAAACTAAAATTCCATATAATTCATATTAATTGTGAAAACGTGTTTCACAATATTGGTCTAGCAACCAAGATCAAGTGTTCTTGATATTCGTTCAAGGTGTGGATACCGCTAGAGGGTGAAGCTTATCATCTTCAAAGTTCGTGTTCTTACTTGTCCGTGATTAAAGCTTCAATTTCTCCACCAAGATCAAAGACCAAATTCAAAGTCATCAAGGGTTAGTTTTTCCTAGTATTCATATTATTGTATTTGATTTAATCATATGAATGGATCTATGGGCTTTGGATTTCATAAAATTTTAAATATTATTTTCCGCTGCGCATGTTACTTGGAAACCCAACATATGTTAAGAGATTAATCTCTAACAAACTTGCACCAAGATCAGATAAATGTATTTTCGTGGGTTATCCTAAGGAAACTAAGGGGTATTACTTTTACAACCGCACGGAAAATAAAGTATTTATTTCCCGTCATCGTACCTTTCTAGAGAAAGAGTTTCTCTCCAAAGTAATTAGTGGGAGTAAAATTAATCTCGAAGAGGTTCGAGAACCCGAAAATAATTTTGAACCGACGGTTGAATCTGATCAAGTTACACAAGGAGTTGTGGAACCTAATCAGAATACACAAGCTCTTCGCAGAACTGGTAGGGTGCGACCCGAACCTGAGAGATATGGATTTCTCATGACGGATAGCAATGAAGTGGAAGTCATAGTTGATGACGAACCTACTTCCTACCAAGAAGAAATGTCCTCTCCTGATTCAGATAAATGGCTTGGAGCCATGGAATCTGAAATTAAATCCATGTATGATAATCAAGTTTGGAACTTGATTGATGCGCCCGAAGGTGTAAAAACCATAGGATGCAAGTGGGTTTTCAAAAAGAAAATTGACATGGATGGAAAGGTGCATACCTATAAATCTAGACTTGTAGCGAAAGGCTATAGGCAGATTCATGGGATCGACTATGATGAAACCTTTTCGCCCGTAGAAATGATCAAGTCTATAAGAATTTTACTTGCCATAGCTGCATATTTTGACTATGAAATATGGCAAATGGATGTCAAAATGGCGTTCCTTAACAGGAACTTACTTGATGATGTTTACATGACACAACCTGAAGGTTTTGTAATTCCAGAAAATTCTAACAAAGTATGCAAGTTGCAAAGATCCATCTATGGATTAAAGCAATCCTCTAGGAGTTGGAATCTTCGATTTGATGAATCATTCAAAGAGTTTGGCTTCATCAAGAACAAATATGAGTTGGTTAGGAAAGTGTTTCTCAATGAAAGATATGGGAGAAGCTGCCTACATCCTTGGCATAAGGATCTATCGTGATAGATCCAAGAAATTGATTGGTTTAAGTCAAGATACATATATTGACAAAGTTCTTAAGAGATTCCGCATGGAAAACTCTAAGAGAGAAAATTTTCCAGTAGGCCATGGCATATATCTAAGCAAGAATCAGTTTCCTAAGACAACTGATGAGCGTGAGAGAATGATTGGGATTCCATATGCTTCCGTAATTGGATCAATCATGTAGGCTATGATATGTACTAGACCCGATGTCTCGTATGCTTTGAGCATGATGAGCATATACCAATCAGATCCCGATGAGAGTCACTGGATTGCACTCAAGACGATTCTTAAGTACTTGCGAAGGACTAAAGATTCGTTCTTGGTATATGGAGGTATGGAAGATGATCTTGTTGTAAATGGTTACACAGATGCAAGCTTCCAAACCGACAAGGATGATTTTAGATCGCAATCTGGATTTGTATTTGTGCTAAATGGAGGTGATGTTAGTTGGAAGAGTTCTAAGCAAAGTACCGTAGCAGATTTTACAGCTAAAGCTGAGTATATTGCTGCATCTGATGCTGCTAAAGAGGCTGTTTGGATTAAGAAGTTCATTGGTGAACTAGAGGTGGTTTCTAGCATTGCTAATCCAATAGACCTTTATTGTGATAATAATGGTGCTATTTCTTAAGCAAAGGAACCTAGATCGCATCAGAAATCCAAACACATACTTAGGCGTTTTTATATCATTCAAGAGATCGTTGATAGATGAGACATAAATATATGCAGAGTACCAACTGATGATAACATTGCAGACCCATTGACAAAGGGTCTTCCGCAAGCAAAGCATGATGTTCATGTTAGGTCTATGGGTATTTGATACATTAGTTAGGCCTAGTACAAGTGGGAGATTGTTGGTGTTATGCCCTAGGCATGTTGTTTGTAAAACTAATGTTATTATTATAAAGATATTGAATGTTTGATTATTATATCTTTTGTATGTTTATTATAATAATCCCCGTCCCTGATAATTATGATTAATTATTAGTATAAGTTTAATAGATAATCATATGATGATTATGGTGTATGGGATACAATTATACTTATGGGTATTTGTTGGAGAACAAATACTGGACTGACCCTTATGAGATTTATGTCATAGTCACAATGTCATAATTAAGTCTCATACAGTTATATCACTGGAATCTCTAGACCTGAGGTTATTACAGTCTTCCACATGATGAACATTACGTTTGACATATTCAAACGCTATCCCTAACCGGATAGCTATAAAGAATATGATTGGTATAATCGGAATCATGTAGGGAAGAGTAATAAGCCAAGATGGGATTTGTTCCTTGTCAAAAGAGATGTCAAGCTTTGGCCACTCGATGAATGGTATTGAAGAAATGCATGGCCGTGCTCAAATATGATTTGTATTATCAATACATTCGGGATCGAGAAAGCATTGAACAAATGTAAGTTGACCATTGACCATGGCTTACTGTAACGACCCCAAAATCCGTCCCTAATTATTTTATATTTTTTTGGGGATTTTAATTTGAACTTATGTGTGCATTTTATCTGTTGCATCATATTTTATGACTCGCACATATTGTATGATTAAATGTGCTATTTACTTAGTTAGTAGTAATAATGGTTAAAGGAGTTAAATGATTAAGTTGAAACTTTAGGGTCCTTAGTGAAATTATAACTTTAGGGGCTTAAGTGTAAAAAAGAAAGTTGGGTGACCAAAGTTGAAAAGTGGGTAAAAGTCCTTCTTATAACCTCATGTTTATCTCCCTCTTTCTCTGTGTGATCAAACATCAACATTCTCTCGTTCTTTCCTAGGGTAGGAGAAAAAGGGCGTTGAGTAGGTCATTTCTACCCGAACAAAACATATTTCTGCGATACTTTTTCCGGAAATATGTAAGTTACTAATTCCCCTTTAAATGTTAAAATGATCATATATGTTATACTTGATACTTGTACTTGTTATTTTTGTGATTTGGATAATATTTGTGATACTTGTAATTTTGGGACAAAGGGAATATTTGGTATGTTGGTTTGGTTGGGTTCAAAGTGGTGTTAAAGTTGTTTTGAGACTGATTTTGTAGCCTTAGTAAAGTTATAAGTGTTAATGGGTAGTACTTTTGGGACGGTGAAACGAAGGGAGTAAAATTAGAAAAGTTTGGGCCTGTCAAGTTTTTGGGCGACCGCCCAGAAAGGGGTTGGGCGACCGCCCATGCTATCTGAAAGGTTTGGTCCGGAACAGGGTATTTTGGGCGACCGCCCAGTCTGGTTTTGGGCGACCGCCCATAAGTGCTGAAATGTTGAGTTGTTCCAATCCAAGTGATTTAAAGTTCAATCTTGGTCTAGGTCTTAGGTGATATCCTAGAGTACCTAGAGGGTTGTTGTGGAATACCCTATTGTTTGAAATTGGTTCCTTTGTGAACATATGTGTTGTGGAATTTGACTGAATGTTAATTGGATATAGTTGAACATCCTTTGATGTGGTTTGGATTGGTTCATCTTTGTGATGTGTTTGGCTTGGTTCCCTACTTTGGAATCATTACCCTCGGTTGTTGTTTAAGCAAGTATTTATTACAGTGCTTTGTTTGAAAGTCCAGCTGGTTTTGTGTTATCGAGTGGAGGTGGAAAGGATTATAGTGGCACACAGTCAAGTTCACTATAAGGCTTTTCCACTGGACCTTTTTTGTAATCAAGTGGAGGTGGAAAGAATTATAGTGGCACACAGCCAAGTTCACTATAAGGCTTTTCCACTGGACCTATTTTCCCCAGTACAGATTGGCCTTGGATGGGATGAGTTAGCTCCCTCGAGTGAGCATTTGGGTTATGACTTTGTGTCATATTTTCCCCCGTAGTTACTTTGGTTCTTATGGTTATGGTTTGGTTTTCGGGATCCCGGCTTCAGCTCTTTGATGCTGCTCAGTTGATACCTCTCAGATGGTTATATGTTTGATTCGGTAAACCTTGGCTAAGTATCGACGGTTATGTTTAACACGCCCCCAAGTCCCGGGATTCCTTAATAGAACCTCGAACCTGGTGCGCGTGACTAACAAGAAACGAGAAACTGAATGACATCTACTTATATCAAACTGACATCATATATATACTCAAGAGGAACGAGCTAAGATAGCTCACAACGAGTTCTATACCAAGAAATTTAAACCAAATGTGGTTATACACAACGGAAAACATGCCTAGCACATAAGCTGGCATTACAAGAACACTATACAAGTCTACCCAATATACTGAGTCTAAACAACTGATACCAAATCGTCCTCACCCAAACTGGAAATGATAACAATCCCCAACAAGAACACCCTGCCAAGTAGGCCCCTGCTAAGTCGAGCCTGACAACGTATTACCACTTGCTTTCCTGGGGGGGAAAAACAAATAAACAAGGAACGGGGTGAGATAAATCTCAGTAAGTTACTAGATACAAGTACATAGCATGTTATCATGTAATCATGCAAATCAAGAAGATTATCAAGTAATCATGCTCAAGATGTCATCAAGTAACAAGTATATGAGAGGCTAAGCCAACTCATCAAGTAACTAGCACATAAGGCTAAACTAACACGTTACAAAGGATATTCCAACCTTATTCCTCCCAAGTATACCATTGTTGTCGTTGCTTATTGCAGTTGACAAATCACGATCAATCAAGTTGCTGCTGTGCAGTACACAAGAGGACCCGGTAACCAGTGTCACTAACAAGAACAAGATTCACGAGGTGTTCACGAGTTTAGCATTCACTTTTATCAGGCGTATTGCTCTAATAAAGGAAGCTATGCCCTTACTATGGCCGGTAGTAAGGGGTCAAGCGCAGATACATAGGAACCCGATTATCACTTTGGCCCCAGCCTCATGATAAGCGTGAACCTATACATCTCCGAGCAAGCAAGGTGACCAGCTGGACTCACACAAGAATGCACAAGTAGATGTTTACTTGAACTACAAGAGTATAGAACTAAGTCCAAAAGTAGTGAACTAGCTCTTCAGGAACCATGTAATCATGTGCTCACCAAATACAAGTACACGTGTGCTATATTTGCAAATACAAATCAGTATAATAATGGAACATAATGTGTCCACGTAACACAATCAAGCCAAAATAGAGTCTATTAATAACAGACCCCAACCAAGTAGTAGGGTATGTCATACTATATCACTTTGTCATATGAAATATTTGCACGTACATATTCATGTAACCTTTATCACACTAATGTGTCTATCACGATACCCTTACTTCCAAGTAAAGCCCAACATCTTAGACTCTAAGCACGTAGTCGAATATGTCTTATTGTACCTAGTCACAATCATATCTCGCGTATATGTATCGTTAATAATCGAATACATTTTCTAACACCTATTGTGTTCTATAATCATTGTTTTATGAATTATCTTCATATTACACTAGTCCCACTTTCATTAGGAACTCATCTCAACAACAAGATATCTTCTTTATACTTTATATACTTCATTGAGTATATGCACGACTAAAACCAAGTACTAGTACATTAGTGCTTGTTCATAGCACTTTCAATACACACGTATTAGATTCAAGTATGTCTTAGAGTTATTCATTCTCTATCTATTTCCACATTCTAACTCTTTGGTTATTAATACCAAGTATCAAGTAGTCAAGAAGCCACATTCTATCAAGTAACTATATGCAAGATTTGCACATACACACCAAGGATAGTTCTAACACGTTAGTGCTTGTTCATAGCACTTTCAAGTTCATTACCATACACATGTATTGGCTTCAAGTCATGTACAAGATTTATCATCTTACATTCAAGTTCCCAATCCAATTCTTTGGATGTTCAAGACATGTACAAGAATTAATTATCTTATACTCAAGTTATTATTCCAATCTTTGGATATTTAAGTCATGTACAAGATTTAATTGTCTTATACTTCAAGTTCAAGCTAAGTGGATGAGTTATACATCTCATACTTACAAGTTCTTAATCCTATATTTTGGATGTTCAAGCTCCAGACATTGTTCTAGTGCCCCTAAGGTACACAAACATTGGTTTCAAGACCATATAACACATTAGTGCTTGTTCATAGCACTTTCAAGACAATTAAAAGAGTTCTTACTTTGATATTCAAGTTCTCATTTTAATTTAATGAGTAATCATGTTCAAGACCAAGTTCTGATGCCCCTAAGGTGTCATAACACTTTCTAGGACATTTTATTATAAGGCTAGATACCTTAACTAGGGTTAAGTCTAGCTTAATCAAACTTTATTAAAGACTTTTGTTCATCAGGGCAAGTGTGCGGTCGCCTAAAGTGGCCTGTGCGGTCGCACACAAGCAGGTCAATCCTTTTGAAAAACCTTCCAGAAAGATGGGCGGTCGCCCAGCCCAAAATGGGCAGTCGCCCAAGGTACAAAAATGCGAAATTTTTATTTGTTTCCCAGGTTGAATAATTTTCCGTCCCAAATGTAGGAGTATAATTTTTATTAACATATTAATATTTTAACAATGTCTAGGAGTATACTAACAAGTTCAAAATATTACTTTCAAGTTTATTTCATTTCTTTTTACCGTCCCACAAATAATAGAATAGTTTTCTTTTATTCCATTTAAATATTTCACCGTCCCAAAAGTATAAGTATAATTTTCTAATATACTAATATAAACATTTAGGGATACTTTCATTCATTTCCCTGTACCACAAATAATGGTACAATTTTTCTAATAATATTTAAATCAAGTTAATGTTTTACCGTCTCACGAGTAGGAGTATAAATTTTCTTAACACTCACGAAGAACATTTTAACATGCTTAAACATGTCTTTCAAGTCAATTTCATACTTTGTAATTCATACTAATACTCCTTTCGTCCCAAATTTACAAGTATCACCAAATTCATTCAAATCACGAAATTAACAAGTACAAGTATCAAGAATAACACATAGGCATGTTATTACAAGCAAGGGGGAGCTAGTGACTTACCTACTCCGAAATCAAATTCACCCAAACTAATTTCTGTTCGGCAGGAAATGCTCTACTCACCGCCCTGATCATTTATGTGAAGTCGGATTTTTGAACAGAGGCATAATTAAGCGAGAGGAGTCGAGAATAGGGTAAACCCTAACTTTTGTCTGAGACAGAGAGAAAGAACGTACGAGAATTGGGAAATAATGATCTTCTTCCCAGAGAAAGGATATTTATCCTTAACAACTTTCAAGAATTGCAACTAGACCCTCTAAGTTTCACTTTGAGCAAAAAGGTCTTTCAAGTTTCAATTTGAGCATTTTAGCCCCTAAACTTTCATTTTTCACAAATGACCTTAATGTTCTAACTTTGAACACTTAGGACCTAAACTTGCTCAATTAGTTAAATAATTAACTCAAATAAAATAGCATATAATTATGCAAGTCAAGAATTTAACAGGAATTAGGATGGGCGTTACAATGTTCTTTCGGTAAACCTTGACTAAGTATCCTTGTGAGTGTTACATCGTTGTATGTGTGGTATTATGAGTTGGCTTTGCCTCTCATGCTATGTGCTATGTGATGCTTATGATATTGTTTGTTATACTTATCATTTTAGCATGAAACGTAGTTGCATTTTAGTAGCTTACTGAGATTCATTCTCACCCCTTTATTTGTTTACTATTTTAGATAAAGGCGAGTCCAGGGGATAGGACACTTTGGCACGGGAGGACGTTAAAGTGGTAAGATTTGGGATTTGTTTTGTAAAGGCTACATTACATAGATGTAATACCTTTTGGGTAGAGTTTCCGTGACTTCATCATTCTGTAACACCTATTTTGGATAATGTGGGTGTATGTACATTTGTATAAAAGTTTGTAAGCCTTCGGGCTAAGTACTTTCGTTTGTGAAAGAGTTTGTTTGAAAGTTAAATGAAGTCTTTGAACTTCGAGTGTGGATTTTGTTAAACTTTATGAAAGTATATTTCAAAAAAATTTCTAAAAAGTGTTTTATAACGTCTTCCAATCGTGTCCCGAGCGTGGGGCCAAGTAGGACCACGGGTCTGGGGCGCGACACTTACGTTCAATAGACACCATGAAACAAAGAGATTGTGTTATGTTCTATTTTAGGAAACTTTGGATTCCAAAGTTATGCTAATTGGGTAGTCATAATGGCTTGCTAGAGTCCGCTTATGATTTACGAGGTTTGACTGGTTCGGACTCGTTGCCAAATTAGTATAATCCTATAGGGTCACACACGTAGAACGGATAATTAAAAGGAGCGAAAAACGAGGATTCTGACCATTGCCACCGTACGGCTAGAATGGAGCTATACGGCTGCCATGAAGTCGTACGGCGGCGATTCCGGCTGTCAGATTTATTTAAGTCAATTATTGTTGGACAAGAAGACATAAGTCCTAAAGGGTTTTGGAAACCCTAAGTATATAATGTAAACTGACGGGAATTGTTCCCTAACTATTGATTTGATCAATTCCAAACTCTTTCTTTGAGAAAGAAAATACATATAATATACTAGGATCATTGTGTTTGATAATTCCCAATCATCAACCACAATCATCTTTGGGAGCTTTGAAGAATCGTTCTTCACCATCGTTGATCAATCCGAAGACCTAGCAGTCAAGTTCAAGAAGACGTTCTTGAAATCTGTTCGTTGTGTGGATCACCGGTAGAGCGCGTTTATCTTAATGCTTAATCCAAGTTTTACATAACGATCTACAAGGGTTAGTTTCGTTCATCTTGTTATTATGAATTATTGTTCATAGCGGATCTAGGCTATTGGGTTTTATTCATGTCTTTCTTCCGCTGCGCATGATTGCACGAAACCCAACACAATCACCATTTTTGCAACTGGAGCAAATGTTTCAGCATAATCAATTCTTTCCTTGTGATGATATCCGAAGACCACTAAGCGAGACTTCAATCTTTAAATGCTTCCATCAGAACGATATTTATGCGATAAACCCACTGATTTCCCAATGCCTTTTTGCCTGGTGGTAGAGGCTCTAATGTCCAAGTGCCGTTATCTTCTAAGGTTAATTTTTCCATCCTTCATCCATCATGGCTTCACGAAATGACTTTGGCTCCCTGTCCAAGGTTAGTGAAGCAAGAAAATTTCGGTGGTTCACAGAAAAATTGTCACAATTCATATAATGTGCTATAGGGTAAGGTGTACCTGAGGGAAGTTGTGGAGAATGTGAGACGAGAGATGGGCTTTTAGCATTGATCGTGTGGACCACATAGTCACGAAGACGAACTGAAGGAGTCTTCACACGCATTCCCCAACCCAGTTCAGCAGGTTGAGGATTAAGATCAGGAGTTAAGTTATCATCAATTTCAGTTGTTGTTGAAGAAGAAGGTGCAGATGGGGTGGTAGTTGTCTGAACATCCTGCTGCACAACTGGTGCAACAAGATCTGGGGTTTCCAGAATGTCATAATCAGCAAAATCTAAGTCGATCTCCACATTCAATTCGGCAATTGCCTCAGGAACAATGTTTACTGATTCAGGTTCTTTAAAAGGAAATATGTCCTAAAAAAAATTGACATATCTAGAGACAAAAAAAACTCTTTAGTGTCTAGATTAACGAGTTTCCAATCATTTTTCCCAAATGGATACCCCAAAAAAATGCACTTTCGACTACGATGAGCAAATTTATCACCACATGCTTTTTGATTATGAGCAAAACATAGAGAGCCAAAAACTCGAATAGTATTATAAGAAGGGGGTTGCCAAATAGAATCTCATGGGGGTTTTGTTATGTAATATAGGAGTTGGGATTCGATTAATTAAATGAGCTAAAGCAAGAATTGCCTCCCCCAAAAAATAAATAGGGAGATTGGCTTGGAACATCAAAGCCCTTGCAACATTCAAAATATGTTGATGCTTTCTTTCAACTCGTCCGTTTTGTTGAGGAGTTCCAATGCAAGACGTTTGAAAAAGAATTCCAGTGGCAGAAAAGAAATCCATCAAACTCCTTAACTCAGTACCATTATCACTTTGAACAATTTTAATGTTTTGATTAAACTGGCGATTCACCATAGCAACAAAAATCATAAACGCTTGAAAAACTTCAGTTTTGTCAATCAACAAATAAACCCAAACAGCACGAGAATAATCATCAACAATGGTGAAGAAATAACGGGCCCCACAAGAAGAAGCATGTCTATAAGATCCCCACAAATCACAATGTATTTTTTCAAAAATTCTAGTAGACTTATTTTCGCTTAACAAAAATTTGTCTCTATGTTGTTTAGCACGAAAGTATACCTCACAAGCTTTATTCAAACGACAATTAGAGTCACTAACAGGGGGAAGTAATTTTACTATTCCTTCAGACGGATGTCCCATTCTTTTATGCCAAAATTCTAAGGTAGATATTGCTCCATTAACTGAAATCTGATGCAGTGTATCCACTCATTTGAAGTAGTAAAGTCCATTTCGTCTAACACCCGTTCCAATCAACTCCCTCGACTGATCCTGTATAGTACATATAAGAGAGTTAAATTGGACAATACACTTCATATCATCATTTAATTGTGAAACCTAAATTAAATTGCAATTTAAATTTGGCACGAAAAGAACATTCTCTATCATACTTCAGTTTTCATACTCACGATACTTATATCACTTCCACCAATTTTTAATCTCCGTGCAAATGGAATAGTGGACACTTACTGTTTCACACAAAAAGTACAAGTTATTGTGGAAGGAAGGAATATAATTTTATTTTATTTTTTAGTTCTTCCCCACTCAATTTTCCTTTCATTTGTGGTTTTCAATAAAGTACATTATTCGATACACCCTCCGCCTCATTCAAATTAAGACAAATTATCATTTGAGGCGTCCCACTAAAAACCGGACAACATAAATATAGAAATGTTTTATTTAGTGAAACTCACATTCAGAATCACAACAATTTTCCACTCATTACTCTTCCACTTTCTCTACCCTATCACATTTTTCATACTCAGAATACTTATTCCACTAATACTTTTCTTTAGTAACCGTACTAAACTCAAAAATCTGTCTTTGTACCCAAGAGTGACTGACTGTATAATTTTTTACCTTTAAAAAGACCGTAGGTCCTCCTAAGATGCACAAGTTATATTCTACTCTCAGTCCAAAACAATATATATTTTTTTTCAAGTTATTATGAATTATTTTAGTAATAATTTTAGTTAAATTTAATTGTTTTTTCTAGAAATTATAAATTTTGTATTAATACATCATTATTAATACTATTAATAACAAATTTAATAATTTTATTAGAATAATTAAATTAATTTAAAATTATCACTCAAAGTTTTTTTATATTAACATAAAAAAACCAACATTATGAAATGAAAGGAGTATTTTATCATTTGTACTCCCTCTGTCCCAAAGTATATGTGCAACTTTCTTTTTTATTTCGCCCCAGAGTGTACTCCTCCGTCCCAACTTGAGACTTCCCAAAAAAACCAACTTTTAATAATTTTATATTCACTATACCCCGCCACTCAATTTCTCTCTTCATATTACACGACTCAATTTATTCAACCAACACTACTACTATTTACCCCACTCATTCTCTTTCTTCATTTTCTCCCACACATTTTCTTTATTTTATTCTTTGTCCTTAGAGCATCCACAATGGTGGAGCTTTTTCATAAAGCTTTTTTATGATTTCAATATGCCACATCCTTTCCAACTCAACTTATAAAAGCTTAAAGCTTTTTCTACAATGGTTTTTTTATGGACCCACATTCAACATTAAAATAAAAAAAAAATTAAAATTATTGTTTGAAATTTAATGGTCACTATTGAAGAATGGTGATAATTAATGTAAAAAGCTCTCTTAAATAGCTCCTTGTAAAAGGAGTTGCTCCTTAAGGAATGAGCTTTTTCAAAATCTCTACAATGGTAAAAAGCTCTTAAGAGTTCTTTTCTTAAAAAAAAAAAAAACCCATAAAAAAGCTTCCATTGTGGATGTTCTTAGTTATCGTGCCTACCTCTTAGGTCTCAAGTGAGATGAGACGAAGGGAGTACTTTCCTAAAAAGACAAAAAAAATATTTACTATATTCATCTCACTCATTATATCTTATACTTTACTTTTATACTCACAACACCAATCAACTTACAATTCTTTACCCTACTTTTTCTCTCTTATTTCACTTTTCACTCACAACTACCTTCTTCCTACTCATTCTATCTCTTATTTTATTTTTATACTCACAACACCAATCAACTTACTATTCTCTACCCCACATTCTCTCTCTTACCTCACTTTTCATACTCACAACACTTACATCATTTTTACCATTTCTTAATCTCCGTGCAAATCGAAGGTGAACATATATTCTGAGGCCGAAGGAGTAATAATTTATGAAAATTATTTTAAAAACTAATGTGTGATGTGTCTGCCAGCTACCAAATAGGACAATAATCCTTCTTTTCAAGACTATTTATTTGAGAGTATATTTGTGACTTTTCTTAATACTAACAAACTGATAATAATTAGCACAAATTTCATTTTTCCCACTTTTCTAATCAATCCTAATTTCTTTAACTAAACTTCAGTCACAACATTAATTTACCCAGTTCAGGAAAAAAAAAAAAAAAAAAGGCAGATGCAACTGATTAAGAATTGATACACTAAATTGAAACTTGTTCCCGAAAAAGGCTGAAACCACAAACTAACTGGATCTTGTCATTCATAAATAAATAATAAAAATTAAACCAAAAAAAAAAAAAAAAGATTAAAAGATGATTTTCTGATTCTATCTCCATGAGAGTCCTGAACACAAGCTAAAAGAAGATCTAATGAGTTCCAGCTCCAGCAAACTTAGCCCTGGAAAAGTCCATATCAGGATGTTGTGCCATAAATTTCTTCAAAAGGTCTTGCTTCTCCATCTCATCGCTTGTCGGAAGCCCCCTTTGCTTCTGTCGTTGATCAAACTACATTAAGAAAAAAAAAAAACATTTATGTTACAACAAAGTCACTTCGGGAAGAAAACATGTACACAATTTATATACTAGAATAATAGAACCATGAAAAATTTATCTAGTCTCGGGTTCTGGGAGAGGGAATTGAATATTACCATCATTTTCTCGACAGTTGATCGAGTTTCAAGATCTAGGTCAGACAGTTTGCTGCTCTCCGGTTCAACTTTTTGAGTGTCGATCTCAGGACCACCCTTAACCAATGACTTCCACCATTCCATTTGGTCCTGCTTGGTCAGAAGAAGAGAGATTGATTTTTGATCCTCTGCAAGACACAGAACACATGTTAATGGAGTCAAATACACAAGAACAGTTCCCAATTGCCAACACTGGAGGCCCAAATTCGTAGCCCGTGTCACTCCCTAAAAAAAAAATCTCACTAATCAAACTTTCTAATAGTAGTTTACTTTTGCTTCAATATAATTCCGGTAAATACACTAACACGACAATTCTTTTTTCTGAGTGTGTGTTTGAAAACTAACAATACATCTTTATTTAATATGCATAAGGCATAGAAGCATCCTCTTTTTTTTTTATTTTTTTTTTGAAAGTTATCACTTTTAAGCAGCGAAAGTTGTAAGTTCATGTTTAAGACGTAAGACAATCATATCTAGGGACGGACATAACTAGAGAGCGGGACTAAAGTTAGTAGGAGTAATAGATTTCAGAGAATGTTCATACCTAAGCTCCAAAAGCAGTCCTCAACCTTAACAGAATTAAAAAGATCCCCCTGCAAGTTCCCACACAGACAATTAGAGGCAGTGAATCACAATTAACAACTCAAACAGTTGAAAAAATTAGTTAGACATATTGCTGATATGAATGAATGATGTAATAAACAAATGAACAATTTGGACAAGCACTTACATCAATGATCGGAGGCTGACCCTTGAGTCCAACTTTAAGATGGTTCTTCTTGATTTCACATGTAATAAACCTCGAGCTTGTTCCGGGAGGGACAGGAACGTTAACAGTAACCTCTTGAAGGGATTGGCCCCAAGAATAATTCTCTAAATCAAGGCCATTGCCCTTGTTGGGAGCTGCTCATGAGAAAGAAAGAAAGAAAGAAGTTGAACGTACTCCTCAATAAACCAAATAAACTGCTTTTAACTGAATTTTCTTATTGGGTATGCATCAATAAATGTTTTGATAATGATTTAAGAACAAAAACTCCTTATTATTCGTTATTTCCAGCATTAAGAAATTATGTCTCAACTCATAGAGCAGGTCTATTTATATACTAAAGATAACCAACAACAACTCGACGATTCATTCAGACATTTAGAACCGCAATGGCGAATCACAACTTAAACAGACTCAAAATTTCAGGCCCTTACTAGTATAAAACAAAATATTCAATAAGTATATCACCAGAAAAACAAAATCAACACCAAAAGAATCAGTATAAAGATGACTAGAATCTGCAACAAATCGTTACGGAAAGGTCACAACTGTTTCTCTTCGACTGGAATGCAAAACATGATTGACATAGTGAATGGTTAGGTTGATCAAACCAAATAACACAGAGACACTCCAATGCCGGTCCAAATATAGGAGAATATTACTTTCTCCATTCCACATTAAGAATCCAGTGACTCTGAGTCGACTTTCATTATTTCAACAATTAAACTAGAAAATAAAACCAAATTAAGCAAAAATAATTTCGGTTTGATCGACATTCGTAGCAACAATTAACCTAGGGCAGGTAAAATACACGGAGTAACACAAACCATAAACCCTAACCACAATGATTCAGGGAAGAATTATAAGTTTCAAGAGAAGAACAAACCTATAGCAGCAGGCTTCTTCTCGTCATTGTTTGCTTCAGTCATCACCTGATCCTCCTTCTTCGTTTCCGTCACCGTCGAACTCTTCGGCGCCGGATTCTCGGACTTGGCGTTACGTTGGAGAATTTTCTCCTTCTTCTTCTTCCTCTCCTCGTTGTCCACCTTCTCCTTCATCGTCCGAACCAAGGCATTAACATCCTTGATCACAGAATCACTTTTAAACAGATCAGTCTCGCTAGCTACGAATTCCAAAGCCGACTCGATGAACTTCAATGGATTGGATTGATCGAGCACACCGTTGAACGGCTTGGACGCCGTCGCCGGCTTCTGATTTTCCTCAACGTAATCGGACAGGATCGCCATTGAATTTCGTATCGCGGAAAGTTTTTCTCTCTCGTTTTCTAGTTTGTGTTAGCTCTCTATGATTTTCGGAAGTATAGGGGTGTAGGTTTGTTTATTTATATAGGGGAAGCCTGGAAGGAGCTAGAGAGTTCCATCCAATTCAACACTGGGTTTGGAGTCATATAACAATTCCGTCTCCGTATGGGTTTTGGGAAATAAGGTGATGAGTTGTACCACTCGTTATTTGATGGCTATGAATCATTATTGATTGATATTATAATTATTTAAGTTTTAATAACTTATAACTATTGGATCATTCGTGGTTTACAAGTGGTACACAAAATGTGGTACAGAGGATTTCCTTTCGGAAATAAGTTATCATTTTTTTTCATTGTTATTAGGAGTATATTTAAATAATAAAATATATTATTTTAAACTATTTTAATAAATATTTATATTTTTTTTACACTTTATAAATATTATTAATATATATTTATAATCCCTCCTTTTCATGTGAATTGAGACTTATTTCCCTTTTCGTCCGTTTCACCTCAATTGAGACTGCCCAAAATGGCAATTTTTTTAATATTTTATATTCACTCAACCCCACTCATTTAACTCCACTAATTCTCTCTCTTCATTTTCTATCACTCATTTTATTCAACCAACACTACTATTTACGCCACTCATTCTCTCTCTTCATTTTCCACCACATATTCACTACTTTATCTTAATTATTGTGCCATTTTTTTTTATCTCAATTGACATGAAACGAAGGGAGTAATTTTTATTAAATAATTAATTTAGCTTAAATTATTGCTCAAAAAATTAATAATCACGAAAATAAATAAATTTTCAAGACAAAAGAATTTTTTCTCAAAATATTACTAGTTCTTAAGAAAGTGCTTTCTGTTGTAAACCGGAATTATAGGGTTTGGTTTGTAGAGTACTAAAGAGTATAGACCTTAGAGAGAAAGAGAGATAAGGAGAAAAGAGTAAGCTTCTGCAAACTTCAATTGTCTGTGTAGTAATCCTTCCGATTACATGCCTATTTATAGGCTAGAAAAGTAACTTACTACTGTGCGTAAATAGTGAATATTATTTACGCATAGTACATTATACTATTGGTACATTACTCATTATACTACAATGTGATACTGTACATTGCTATAGTGTGCTACAGTCCACATAACAATTATTTATAACACTCCCCCTTGGACGTAGCACTCTAAGCAGAATAACGTCCGTAGGCTGCATCAGTAAAAACCTTTAACTAAGAAAACCCTGTGGGAAAAAAACTTAATAAAGGGAAAAATATTACAGCCTTTTGTCTTTTGAAATCATGCTTGGAAACTGCTTGAATTTAACACTCCCCCTGAAGATAGCACTCCTTGATGTCTATGTATTTGATGCTCCCCCTGATGATGATATTCTTCCAGTCTCTGCATTCCGATGCCACGAACAAGTTTTTCGAAAGTAGAGGTTGGGAGAGATTTAGTGAACAAATCCGCTAGATTGTCACAAGAGCGAACTTGCTAAATAGTGATCTCGTTATTCTTCTGTAGCTCATGAGGATAAAAGAACTTAGGCGCAATATGTTTTGTCAAACTTCCTTTGACAAATCCATTTGCCATTTGTGTAACACATGCTGAATTATCCTCATAAATCATTATTGGGGGAAGCTTGTCTGATCTGATCCCACTGGAACTGCAAATATGTTGAACCAATGACCTTAGCCACACACTTTCTCGTGAAGTCTCATACAGAGCTATGATCTCAGAGTGGTTTGAAGAAGTGGCAACAAGAGTTTGTTTAATTGATCTCCATGCAATTACGGTACCACCATGGAGAAAAACATAACCAGTTTGAGATCTAGGATTGTGGGGGTCAGACATGTAACCAGCATCCGAATAGCCCACCAATTTCATATCTTGATTTCTTTTATAAAGTAGACCAAGATCATGGGTACCTTGAAGATACCTAAAGATATATTTAACTCCATTCCAGTGTCTTCTTGTTGGAGAAGCACTAAATCTTGCCAGCAAGTTTACTGCGAATGCAATATCAGGCCTTGTGCAATTTGCAAGATATAGTAATGCGCCAATGGCGCTTAAGTAAGGAACTTCTTGTTCCAATACTTCTTCGGTATCCTCCTTAGGTCTGAATGGATCCTTATCCACATCAAGTGATCTTACAATCATTGGCGTGCTAAGTGGATGAGATTTATCCATATAAAATATTTCCAGTACCCTTTTCACATAGGTTGACTGGTGTACAAAAATTCCTTCAGGGAGATGCTCAATTTGTAGGCCAAGACAGTACTTAGTTTTACCCAAGTCTTTCATTTCAAATTCTGCCTTTAGATATGAGCTTGCATCTTCAATCTCTTTGCGTGTTCCCATTATATTTATATCATCAACATAGATTGATATAATGCACAAGCCATTTTGTGACTTTTTTATGAAAACGCAGGGACATACATCATTGTTTTTGTATCCCTTCTTCAAGAGGAAATCACTTAGTCGGTTGTACCACATTCTACCCGACTGTTTTAAGCCATACAATGACCTTTGCAATTTTATGCTGTATGAATTGCGATTTTCATTTTTCTTTATATTGGGAACTTCAAGGCCTACGGGGAGTCTCATATGTATATCAGCATCCAATGATCCATATAAGTATGCAGTTACCACATCCATTAACCGCATTTCTAAATTTGTACTTGCTACCAAAGATATTAGGTAGCGAAATGTAATGCCATCCATTACAGGAGAATAAGTTTGGTCAAAATCAATGCCAGGTTTCTGAGAAAACCCTTGAGCCACTAATCTCGATTTATATCTTACTACTTCATTATTTTCATTTCTCTTCCGTACAAACACCCATTTGTACCCAACAGGGGTCACGTTCTGGGGTCTACGGACTACAAGCCCAAAGACCTTTCTTTTATTAAGCGAGCTAAGCTCAACCTCTATTGCTTCTTTCCATTTTACCCAATCTGAACGCTTTCGACATTCTGCCATTGATCTGGGTTCTGGGTCCATAATGTCATTGAAGACAGTATGAGCAATTATAGAGGCAAATGAATCATTGACAGCCATTATATCTCTTTTATACGTTTCTCCTGTATTTATGCAACTTCTATATTTACATCGACCAAATCATCATCATTGATCATGATATCATGATTCGGTTTTTCTGCAATTCCAGAATGACTGTTTTGTGCATTTGGATTTTCATTAGCAGAATGAACATGTTCAAAAAGGTTTTGTGGCAATGATATTTCTTTGCTACATTTTGATTTCCGTGGATTCCTATCTTTTGCACCGATAGGTCTCCCTCGCTTTTGGCGTTGAGGATCATTTGTAGATATACTTACATGTTTAGGGATTTCCACCATTTCGGCTGCATTTCTTGCAGGCACATATGATTTAACCACCACATCTTTGTGGTCATTAAAAGCATCTGGTAGATTGTTTGCCAATGTTGCAATTTAACAATCTTCTGAACTTCTAGTTCAGTTTGGTTTGTGCGTGGATCCATATACTTAAGCTCTTGAGCATTCCAAGAGATTTCCCGGCATTCTTTAAGCTTTGAGCTTTTATCTCCCCCTAATGTCGGGAACTGCTCTTCATCGAATATGCAATCAGCAAATCGAGCAGTGAATAGATCTCCTGTCATGGGTTGTAGTTATTTGATAATAGATGAAGACTCATAGCCAACATATATACTTAGCATTCTTTGAGGACCCATAGTGGTACGCTTTGGTGGAGAAATAGGAATAATAACTGTACAACCAAAAATTCTCAGATGTGAAATATTGGGCTCTTTACCGCGCATCATTTGCAAAGGCGAAAATTCATTATAAGCAGTTGGGCGGATATGAGTTAAAGCAACGGCATGTAACACCGCATGTCCCCAACATGATGCTGGTAGGTTGGAATTTTGTAATAATGGTCTAGCGATTAATTTAGTACGTTTAATTAAAGATTCAGCTAGACCATTTTGAGTGTGCACATAAGGGACCGGATGCTCCACTTTGATTCCTAATGCCATACAATAGTCATCAAAAGCATTTGATGTAAATTCACCGGCATTATCCATACGAATAGATCTGATTTGATTATCAGGAAATTGTGCTCTAAGTTCAATGACTTTAGCCATAAACTTAGCGAATGCATAATTTCTAGTTGATAATAAGCAGACATGGCTCCACCTAGTGGAGGCATCAATTAAGACCATAAAATATCGAAATGGTCCTGATGATGGATGGATTGGTCCACATATATCTCCATGAATCCTTTCAAGTAATTTGGGAGACTTTATTCCAACTTTAGTACGGGATGGTCATACAATAAGCTTCCCTTTTGCACATGCTTCGCATATGAACTCATTTGTTAAAGGAAGGTTTCTTGTAGGCATATTATGCCCCATTGAATTAGTGATAATACAACGTATCATATTTTGCCCGGGGTGTCCTAAACGATCATGCCATAGTTTAAAAGAATTTGAGTCTTTAAACTTTAAACTCATTACAACATGATTATGAGAAGGTCGGATGTATGTGTAATACAATCCTGTAGACAACGATGGAAGTTTTTCAACAATGTGTTTTTGGCATCCTGACAACCTTGTCATGATTAGACATTCTTTATTATCCTCAGTTGTGGTTTCAATATGAAAACCATTAGACCGAATGTCTTTAAAACTTATGAGTGTTCGTTTAGATTGAGGATATAAAAGGGCATTTTTTATCACTAATTCTGTTCCCATAAGAAGAGTTATTGATGCTCTTCCAGAGCCCATTATAAGAATATTGTCATTTGCAATTGTAGTGACACTCCCTTTTTTTTCTATTAAGGTGTCAAAAATTTTTCTATCTTTCAAGATAGTATGAGTGGTTGCACTATCTACCAAGCATAAATCATCCATGTTCTTCATGATTTGTAATCCAAAGTTCACGTTGTTCTAAACGAAAATTAAATAGGTATAACCTGATAGATAATAAACTATGAAGAAAAGTTTTAAAATCAATCATACTTGATTTAAACACACTTAAAATTCACACATACTGAATATGTTACAATGAAAATTATTTTACAATGACAGTTTTTTTTTTTTTTTTTTTTTTTAATACATGAAATCTACAGCACACTTAAAAGGATAGCTTCAAGAAAGCAAGACATGAAATGGAACTAGAGCACACTTATACGACAGCTTCAAGAAAGGGAGACATGCAAGGGAAATTAAGGCACACTGAACACACTTAGGAGATGAGAATCGGGCTAGTCATCATATTCTTCATTGATGAAATTGGTCAGATCCAAATTGGTGTCAGAGGAAAGACCTTCATTTGTGTCATCTTCTTGGCAGACAAAATTTGTCTCAACACCTTTGCCTTTCCTTTTCAGGGAATCTTTATAGAGGTTGACAAAGTGTTTTGATGTACGACAAGCTTTTTCCCAATGCCCTTTCATACCACAACGGAAACACACAGATTATGTGTTGCGTGGTTCAATATGTGGTTTCTTTGATGGCCTCTCTGTATTCTCTTCTCTTTTCCAAGTCGGGTTATGAGAAGAGTGTCCATCATTATGGGCCTTATGATAACCATAATTATTTCCTCGGCCTCTGCCACGACCACGACCACGTCCTTGTCCTCGTCCACGTCCATAACCACCTCCTTGCCCAAAATTATTTTGTTCATTGAAATTTGCTTCTGGGACAGGAGCAGTGACAGTTTCACGAGATTTGTGATTTTTCATTAATATCTCGTTGTTTTGCTCAGCAACAAGCATGCAAGAGATCAATTCTGAGTATCGTGTAAATTGTCTCTCCCTATATTGCTGCTGTAAGAGGATATTAGAGGCATGAAAAGTGGAGAATGTTTTCTCCAACTTGTCCGCTTCAGATATTTTCTTGCCACATGATTCAAGGCGTGATGTAATTTCATACAACTTAGAGTTATATTCACTTATACTCTTAAAATCTTGTACTCGTAAATTTATCCAGTCGAAAGTTGCTTGTGGGAGTGTAACCGCATTCAAGTGGCGGAATCTTTCTTTTAGATCTTCCCAAAACACGACTGGATCTTTTACCATTAAGTACTCAATTTTTAGCGCCTCTTGGACGTGAGAACGAAGAAAATGCATTGCCGTAGCCTTGTCTTGGCTTGAGGTAGTATTTTTTTTTTGAATAGTTTCCGTCAGGTTTTTGGATTCAAGATATAATTCAACATCTATGCACCATGTTTGGTAGTTTTTGCCACTAACATCCAATCTCTTAAAAGCCGGATTTGCAAGGTTTTCCATTGAGAATAACTATAAAATAAAACATGCACATTATTATAACATTTAGAAGTATATTTTATTCAAAACATGAGAATGCTAGAACAATAATGCTTATATATCAAGTCCAATTATTATTGCTAGGAAAGAATACATATAGAAAAGACCGATAACATATAGATAAAATTCATATGGGGTGTAGTCGGCACTGAAGACCAATATTGTATATGCTAGCACTATTATGATAGCAGAAATCGAAAGCATTGTGACCATTTTGAAGTAGAGTGTATAGAATTGTAAGAAATTTTAGGAAAATAATGGAAGAAGCGTGTAGGTATTTATAGTAAAAATACTGTCTTTAGCCGTTAATAGCCGTTAAAATAGCCGTTGAGATTTTTTTTTTTTGGTTAAATAAAGTTATTTCAAAATTAAACAAAAAAAATCATTTACAAAGATAGTTATTTTACTTAAATCATTATATTAGTATGATGTAAATAATAGTGCAAATTTAATCATACGCAAAAAATAGCACATACCTTTACATACATCTAGCACATATCAAAAAACATATCTGTATCCTAGCACATAGACTTTTCTCCACATTTTTTTTTTTGACTTTCTTACTCTGTTTATGACTTTCTTACTCTGTTTTTTTTTTTCTTCAATTCTCTGACATTTGCGTAGAATATGGTAAGATGAATAGTATTAATTTATTCTAGTGTCCTTTATCTTTTGAGTTATTTACAAATGAAACCTTTAAAATTTGATTATTGTACTATAACATTTCATATCATCCACCACCATTTTTATTTTTGATGGGAATTTGATAAAAAAATTTTTTTATAACAAATAGATAAAATATGTTAATTAATTTATATATATGATAATAAATAACTAAAATTTGTACGTGGCGTTGTTCAGCTTCTTGAACCAATAATCTATTCAGATTATCACCTTGACTGGAGTTTGAATTCCAATGTCAAGAGTACAAGGCATGTAAGAAGTTTCCAGCCGATATACTTACTTAGTATTTTGATATCATATGGATGATATAAAAAAAATTATAACAAATAGAAAAAATATGTTAAGTCTCTAGCTTGGGGTTATTACCCTTCCAAGCATCAACATTTAAAGCATTAAATAAATAATGTTCGTTTTCTCACCAGTCGGACATAGTTAATCTTTATATGAGTAAAGTTAGTAATGAAATAATTGTAAAATCGTTATCTCACCATGACGGTAGAACCTGTCATAATGGTGATATACGAGTAAATTAACATAATACTTAGAGCAATATTATAGAGAGATTCTTACTGTCTGTGATGATATGTAATTTGGAGCACTTCGTGCTGATAACATGTTGTAAACCGGAATTATAGGGTTTGGTTTGTAGAGTACTAAAGAGTATAGACCTTAGAGAGAAAGAGAGATAAGGAGAAAATAGTAAGCTTCTGCAAACTTCAATTGTCTGTATAGTAATCCTTCCGATTACATGCCTATTTATAGGCTAGAAAAGTAACTTACTACTGTGCGTAAATAGTGAATACTATTTACGCATAGTACATTATACTATTGGTACATTACTCATTATACTACAATGTGATACTGTACATTGCTATAATGTGTTACAGTCCACATAACAATTATTTATAACACTTTCCTTCCTAAAATACTATTTTCTTAAATGCAATAATTGCATAAAGTAATCACTTTTTCCGAAATTGATAGTGAAAATGACAAATATAAGCTTCACCTGCTTAAATACAGTAGAATTAGCAAAATTTTCAATTAACAATGTACTATTTTTTGTCTCAAAATAAACATCGTCCTTGTTTTACGTTAGTACAAAGAAACTTTGGGCAATAAACTTTGGTAACAATTTTAAAATTTTCAGTATGATAATTAAATTAACCTCAAATTATTGCTCAAATTTCATTCGTACTGATATAAAAGAATTTATAAAAATTTACGACATTTATTACGGAACAGATAAAGTACTATTTAAATTTACTTTAAATTTCAAAACTTCAGACTCGTAGACAGTAGACATGGGTTGAAATATACAATGACTGATATACATCATCTTCAACTTCTGATTAATTCGCAATTTGATATTCAAAATTGTCCAATAATCCTTGTACTTTATCCAGCACTGATGGTAAATCATTCTGTGTAGATAGCTAAATACATTATTTCATGATCACATCAATATTTCACATTATTTAGTAATTGATGATGTGAAGATATGTTAGTATAAATTTAATTTTTGAATTTAATCACACGAAGGAGCTCATGGGATATTTTTTTTGTTCAAGAAGCATTTGGATCCAAAAGAAATAAGTATGGAAATATTCTCCATTAATACATGTCATTAATCTTTCCATGATATCAGTATTGGCTTCGTTAGATCACGTGTGGCACATGAAGTGGTACATAAGGTGGCACAGAGGATTTGAACTCCTATAGTTCGGCCCATTTTGCATAGCCTACTCTCCTTTTCAAACAAAAGAGATTTTTTTTTTTTTTTTTTTTTTTGAAAGGTAGAGGAATTAGGAGCATTAATTATATTTTCTTAATATTACAGTAAAAGTGTAATCAAGTTAATCATCAAAATTTGTTAACAATGTATTTTCACATATAATACTCCTCCTTTCCAAAAATTTAATGTTCAAATTTTACTTGCCTACACAAGCAAATTTAGACATGCAATGGGATTTACAATGAGTTTATTGCCAATTTGACCTGCGTACTATCAAAATCTTGACGATTTGCCCTCGTACTAAAAAAACTCACACTATGACTTGCGTACTATGGTTTTAATAAAAAAGTGGCCAAGGATAACGATGACTCGTTAGAAATCTAACGGGCTGTCAGCATATGTTAAAAATTTAACAGATTTGCAATAAAAAAAAAATTCAAATATGACCTTCCTTGATAATGCTATAGATGTCGTAAAGGCCCAATAAATATTTTATATTCACATTTGTTTATATACCCTCCGTCCCAGCACAAGTGACACATATTTCCTTTTCGGTCTGTCCCAACACAAGTGACACTGCCCAAAATGGAGTATTTGTTATTAAAAGAGATCAAATAGAAAAAGTAAATAAATTATATAATTAATATTAATTTTAAAATGAATTTATACTAATTTATATCTCAAAAAATATTTATATTTTAATTAAAATAGTTATCATTTACTTTCTCCACCAACTCCCACCATCTCAAAACCACCACCACCCACCAGTTCATAGCCACCACCATCCACCATCTCAAAACCACCACTATCCACCATCGCAAAAAATCAAGACAAATCGGATTTTGAAATCAGATCTGGGAGGAAGGAGGAGGGATCGACAATGTAGAAGAGAAGAGAAGAGAATAGAGAGGACAGAAGTTACAGATCTGGGAAATTATTGCTGATCTGGGCAGTAGAGGGGTGATTTGGGTGCGTGATCTGGTTGGATCTGGACACTCATGGGGCCGGAGATGGGGAAGATGGTGCGACAACAGTGAGGGCAGAGAAGGAATACGGTTTTAAAGAGAGGCCGGAGAGGGAAGTGAGGGGGTAGTCGGAGTGGGGCGGGTAGAGAGAGTTTGCCGGAGGTGAGATATGAGGTTGGGAAGGAAAGGGAGACGAGATAAGGAGGAAGAGGAGTGGTCGCCGGCAGTAGGGTAGGGGTCGCCGGAGGAGATGAGGGAGGTGGTCGGAGAAGATGGAGGGAGTTGGTCGGAGGAGCCAGAGGTTTGCGTGAAGAGAGAGAAAGTAGAGAGAGGCAGTCAACGTGTTTGTGAAAGGGAGGGGGGATAGGGTTTTATTTATGACATCTATAGCATTATCAAGGTCACATTTGATTTTTTTTTATTGTAAATCTGTTAAATTCTTAACATATGCTGATAGCCCGTTAGATTTCTAACGGGTCATCGTTATCCTTGGCCACTTTTTTATTAAAACCATAGCACGCAGGTTATAGTGTGAGTTTCTTTAGTACGAGGGCAAATCGTCAAGATTTTGATAATACGCAGGTCAAATTGGCAATAAACTCGATTTACAATTAAAGATTATATTACACGGTGAAATTGCATCAATTGGGGGTGTAGCTCATATGGTAGAGCGCTCGCTTCGCATGCGAGAGGCACGGGGTTCGATTCCCCGCACCTCCATTCCTTTTTATTTTCGCTTGTGGACCGCCGAACTATCCATTATGTCCATGGGCTGCGTGGCATTACTGTCTATCCTTGCCTGGGCCGGCCCATATCTTTCAAAACATCGTACTGGACTACTGGAGGATTTTGAAGGTGGTCCAGCTTTTTGGCGAAAATACTACTCTTTCCCAGCTAAGCTATTAAATAAGACAAAAATTTGTATGAGAATACTATAACCCGTTTTATAGTAAAAATGAGTCATTTTTTATCCATGACCCACAGGAATTTTTTTTTTTTAGTTTTTTTTTCGGTTTGTCAAAAGTAATAGTTACTATAACTAAATATAACAAACTTGTTACTTATATGTAACAGTTTGTATACATAAAAATAATACATATATACAGAAAATTAACAGTGCTTTTTTTTTTTTATATGTTTTTTTCGTTTGCCAAAAGTAATACTTAGACCATGGGCAATAGAAGGTAGAAGAGGGGGTTGAATTGGATTTCAACTAGTTGAAGGGCTCCAATCCAATAGAAGGTTGAATATGAGGGGGTTGAAAGTGGAGGTTGATAAATTTCAACCGTGTTGAATGAAAATTTAGGGGGCCCACCTTGGACACGCGTCGGCTCCCTATTGATGCCGACATGGCGCGTGCGCCTCACCGCCGACAAAGGCGCGTGAGGGCAGCGTCAGGCGGTTTTTTTTTTTTTTTTTTTCCAGCTTTTGCCAAGTGTCACCCTTTGATTGGTCCGCCATATTTTTAGATTTGATTTTCAACCCAAATTTTCGACCTCAATTATTTTACAGCATTTTTTTTTATTTTTTATTTTTGCGAAAATTCTGGATTTTTTTTCTCTATAAATTGATATAACTTTCATTTTATTTGGACACAAAAAAAAAAAAAAAAAACTCTCTTTTCTCTCAAAAAATTCTTACTTATTCTTCTTTAACCCTTATTTTTGAAAATTTTCAACATCTTTTTAGTGAAATGGATGCCAACAATCCTAATAATCCTTATTTCAACACTCAGAATTCAAGTAATTTTCCACCAAATTACTACAATCCAAATGATTTTCAATCGCCAAATCAATTTTCTAACCAACCACGTCCTCAAAATGTCCCACAATTTTATTATCAACCAAATGCCATGCCTTCAGCTGCACCCACTTGGATATTATCAACCAACGTGCATTTGGAGTGCTCCAAGCTCGGTGTAAAATCATTCGAGAACCAGCTCGAATGTGGGAGATAGCGGACTTGGCTATGATCATGAGAGCATGTATCATATTACATAATATGATTGTTGAGGATGAACGGGATACGTATTCTCAAAATTGGCTTGACTATCAGGATCATCCCGAGGCAAGTGGGTCTAGTACACAGCAACCATTCTCGACTGAGGTATTACCAACATTTGAAAATCATGTACGTACTAGATCGGATTTGCGTGATCAAATGGCTCATCGACAATTGCAGAAGGATCTAGTCAAACACATATGGGCAAAGTTCGGAAATCAGTGATTTAATAATTTTATTGTACTGTCAGTCGAGTCTATGTATCCTATGCTTATTTGTTTTTCATCACTTGTGGAACGAGCTAAGTTTATTGTAACTTTTCTTATTTTTAATAAAATTTAAAAATTCTCGTATTTATTCAATTGCCATTAAAAAAAATTAATTAAGTGTGAATTAAAAAATTAAAAAAATTAAAAAAATTACAAAAATTAAAAAAATTAAAAAAAATCTCGAATTTATAAATAATAATAGTAATCATTTATTTTTTATTTATATATTATTATTATTATTATTATTTTATTAATCATAAAAATAAAGATTATAAATAAAATAAAAGTGGTGGGTATAGAATGATGAGTTGGGAGGGGTTGAATTTTAAACTAAACTAGTTATTGTGGGAGGTGTAGTTGAAAGGGTAGTTGAATAATGAAGTGGATGGAGAGAGAAGATGAGGTGGAGTGATATTAAGGTAGTTGAATATTTTTGGGAGTTGAAACTATTGCTCATGGTCTTATTACAACTAAAATGTAACGAACGTGTTACTTATATGTAACAGTGTTTATACATAATTGTAACACATATGTATAGAAAAGTAATAATTCAACCATTTACACTTTAGAACTAAAAACACTTGTGTTAGTAACATTGTAAAAATGAGAAAGTAATTTTTTTTATAAATGAATGTTACATTACTTGTATAATAACATTGTAAAACAGTTACGTTTACTTGTATAATAGTAAATCAATATGTTTTCAAATAATAAGTTACAATGCGTTCAATTTATCATGATACATGTAAAAGTATTACATTATCTATAGAAATCTGTTACAATTTCATCTTCTAAAGTGTTACATTTACTTGTACAAATAATTACATTCATGTATACTCCCTCCGTCCCAGCTCACTTGAGACTTTTTGATCAAATCTGGTCAACTTAAAGTCAGTTTGACCAACACTTTATAGAAATATTTATGTTCCAAAAATTTTTTTAAAAATTGTTATTGAGAGGATTTTTAATGGTGATCATTTTACATTTTTTTTATTTTTATTTGGATCATAAATATTTCTATAAAGTGTTGGTCAAACCGACCTTAAGTTGACCAGTTTTGGTCAAAAAGTCTCAAGTGAGCTGGGACAGAGGGAGTAAAAGTTATTATTTTTCAAATGTTATTTTCTTTTAAAAAATAAAATCAAAATACTCAAAAATAAAAAATATTCTAAAAAAACACAATTACATTTCAGTATAACGATAATTACATTTAGTTATTGTTAGTGTTACACGTATTTATAGTTAGTATTACAGTTGAAAGATGAGTAAAATGAGTTTTTTTTTTTTTTTTTGTAAAACTGGTGTTACGTTTACTTATAAAAAAAATGTTACTTTATAAGTAACATAGTTGTTACATTTAGTTATACTAAGTATTTCTTTTGGCAAACAAAAAAAACAGTAAAAAATAATAATGTAAAAACTAAAAAAAACTGGGGATTTTTTTTTGGACAATGGGTCGCTGCCACGTGGCAGATTTTAAGTGGAGCATGGGTTGGGATCCTACTCTTCGCGGAGAATGTTGTACACGGGTCATGGGTCGACCCGTCTCTAGGATCTAGGTGTTCTCACAAGAGACCACCTCATTAAATAATATTACTCCGTCCCATCCCATTAAATTAGTCTGGAGGCATAGCTCAGTGGTTAAGGAGGGGGACATAAGTTGTTGAGCTGGAGGCATAGAGTGTGGGTTCGATTCCTGGTGGGAGCAATTAGTGCCAGGGCCGAGCAACCGTAAGTCCTGGCACAACGGAGCTCTCCGGGCTCTTTTCCGGGGTCGGACCTTCTATTGTGTTATCAGTTGACATGTGCTCAAACCCTGGCTACTGAGGCACATCCCGCGATTTAACGGGTGGTAGGGAAGAGGGACCGGAACTACTACCCCCAGGAGTAGTTGGCGGAGCTAGGCAGAGCAACCGTAAGTCTGGCGAAGTTGGTGAACCTGGGCATCAAAAAAAAAAAAAAAAAATTAGTCTGGGTCGAACTCCATTTCAGCTCACTTGGTACTTATTTTTATTTTGATTAGTTCCAACTCATTTGAGACTCTCATAAATATCATTTTTTGTAATTTTATATTCAATCTACTCCATTACTCATTCTCTCTCTTCATTTTTCACCACTCAATTTATTCAAGCAACACTACTATTTACTCCAGTCATTCACTTTCTTCATTTTCTACCACACATTAATTATTTTTGCTTAATTCTTATGCCCATTTTTTTTTTATCTCAAGTGAGGCGAGGAAATGAGTATATTCAAACATATTAAAAAAAAAAATTATTTCGATCACTATCATTTCCTCTTCTTCTTTTGCCTTTCATCCTCCTCTCATCCCATTTCTTTCTCACCTAGTCACTTCCCAATGTTTAGTTATCACAATGATAATTATGAAAGCTCAATAAATTTAACCTAAATTATGAAATGTGACAATTTTTGTGGGATAACAAATATGGTATCTTTCGAGATGGAGGGAGTATAATGAAGTAATACTCTCTCCGTCCCAGTTTAAGGTTTTTAATTTTTTTTTTGATCTGTCATAGTTTAAAGTTTTTTTGTTGCTTTATTCCATAAATGGAAAAGAATGAATAGTGCTTTGGAGAAGCTTGCCCTCAAAAAGTTCATTTAATTACAAAAAAACCATTACTTATCTAACTTATTTTCACCTTCTTGCTTCATAAATAGTGTTTTGGATATTTATATCATTCACTCTCTACTTTTGGTTGACTCATTTTCTTTGTTTTTGCCTTAATTTCTTAATAAACGTGCATAGTCAAACTAAAAACCTTAAACTGAGGCGGATGGAGTACTATTTTAGATATTTTGCCTTGTATTTAAATTTCATTAATGAATGAGATAATTGCAAGAATGACCTTATACAAGTTTTCTCATTGAAATTTAAACCTTCTACATAAATATTGTAAGAAAAACCTGTAACCAAGATTCTTGTTGAAATTTAAACCTTCTTCCAGTTAACTAGTTAAAAAAGTTTAGAAAAATGTACTTACACCCCTTATAAGTTATCCAATTTCTTGTGTTCCTCTACAGATCAAGTTTTAGTTTTTTTTTTTTTTTTTTTTTTTTTTTTAATCTTTGACCAAACACAAAAATTATAATTCACAAGAATACTTAAAATATGTGTGTGTTATAATATATTATTGTGTGGATGTCCTTTGAACCGGAAGTTTACAAGATAATCTTTCGCGAAGCTTACTAGGGAAGCTTTGTAAATATCTTCAGGGAAGCTTACTAGGGAAGCTTTAATATCTTCAGTGAAACTTATTAGGGAAGCTTTGTAAATATCTTCAGTGAAGCTTATTAGGGAAGCTTGGTAAATATCTTCAGAGAAGCTTACAGAGGAAGCCAATTTCCTCCTATAAATAGTAGGCTCTAGTTTTCATTTCAATACAACCCAGAAGTTCTTAACTTCTTTCTCTCTTGTATACTCTCTATAATAGTCTTGAAATAAAATATTCTCTATTAAAATTCTGCTCTTAATTCTCCAGTTTTATAACACGTTATAATCTTAACATCAAATGCTAACATGAGTTACACATTTTATTTAAGCTAACATATATTTTAAAAATAATTTACTTATTTCATTTAAATTTAACTTGAATTTTAATTAATATTATTATCAATATTTTTAAAAAAATGACATTGTTTTCTTAAAATACTCCCTCTGTCCTAACCATCATTTCATTTTTTTTTGTAATAACTATCCAAATAAAACTTTAGGAAAAACTGCAAATATAGTACCTAAACTATTGGGGTTATTTTGGATTTGGTACCTGGACTCTCATTTTTTGCACCCGTCATACCCAAACTCTAATTTTTACTGTATCTGTCATACCTACCACTAACGACATCCATTTTTCTCAGTTAAGTCATCATGTGAAAATACACTTGATCAATTTTGCAGGGGTAAAATAGGAAGACAAATGTCGAGCCGTCAATTTGGGCTGAGCCCGTTGGGCTGGCCCGGCCCGCCATGGAATTAGGGTGGGTTGGGCCCTTTTTCACTTTTCAGATATTCTAAATTCTAATATTCTATCGCCTTCCTTCTCTCTTCGATGCTCTCTCTAACCGGCGCCGCTATGCTACCACGGCAGTGACAGGCTGACAGCACTAAGGTCTAAGGCACTAACCAGTAACCAGTCGCCACCGCCCACCACTCGCCAGTAGCCATCATCGCCCGACGCCCGCCATCGCCCGACGGCGACAGGCGCAGAAATCGAGTTAAATCCACCTCCAGAAACTCCGGCGAACACAGCCGCCTGAGCTCCGACGAGCTTCGAGTCGTTCATTTCCCGAATCGGCTCCGACGACTGGACATTCAGAGCAACCGAAGTTCCTACAGCCAGGTCAGAGCTTTAACTAACAGCTCCGGCAACACCATCGGGGCGATAATTGAGCTGCTCTATGTAGAATTGAGAAGGATCGGCACCGGAAACCCTAGATTTCTGAGTAGCAACAATCGCGCAATAGTTTTGACCCGTGTTTGAGGCAGGAGGAAATGGGAGGTGAGGTCGTTGTTTGACCAGACCGGCGTCGTTTATTGTATTGGGCTCTTGGCCAGCCTGGCCCACTAACCCAAGGTGGGGTGGGTTGGGTTGGCATTTTCTCAGCCCGCAAAGAATTTGGGCCAGTCCGCCCCGCTTGAAGGTGGGCTGTGGTGGGTTGGGCCCAACCCGCCCCGCCAGCCCGTATTGACAACTCTAGACAAATGTGACGAATGTTAAAAGACGTTAAATTGATTAGAGGGGTATCAATTCTAAACCGGTGGGCCTATTTTTTCCAACCCTCATCTTCTCCATCAGATTCTTCATCTCCACCAACTTTGTTTATGTTTGAATTCAACTCATTAAAAGCCAAATTTCCCACTCCAAGATTAGAACTTGACATAGAGAACAACCGACTTGAATTGGACAAAACATTCTCAGACCTCTCATTTGAATTCGAATGCGAATTCAAATTCAGATTACTCTGGTTCGAATGAAACCCATTTAGATTGGAACCAAACCCATTATCAGCCTTGATCTGCGGCTTTTGACTGTACAGATTTGCAACTATGCCATCAATCCCAACACCCAACGAAGAATTTGTTCCGTTCCTCACATTCCCAGCAAAAAACTCAAATAGGCCCACCGGTTTAGAATTGATAACCCTCTAATCAATTTAACGCCTTTTAACATTCGTCACATTTGTCTTCCTATTTTACCCCTGCAAAATTGATCACGTGTATGGTCACAAAAATGGATGTCGTTAGTGGTACGTATGACGGATACAGTAAAAATTAGAGTTTGGGTATGACGGGTGCAAAAAATGAGAATCCAGGTACCAAATCCAAAATAACCCCAATAGTTCAGGTACTATATTTGCAGTTTTTCCAAAACTTTAAAACTTATTATTGATACAACTTTGAAATATTATTTATAAGAACTTTTATAGTTTCATTAGACTACATTTCGTTTGCTACATTTTTTTCTAAAAGTTTAATTAAATTAATCACTGAAAACGTTGGACTTTTATCTGTTTCCAAACCCCTCTGATCCTTGTTCCATCACGTCCATTTTGAATCTTCAATCTGTACAAACTCTTTGTTACTTTTTTGATGCAAATAACTCCTAAATTTCACATTTGTTATTTGTTAAGTTTCTAATTAATAATTGTGAAATTAGAGATTAAATTTTCAGATCAGTTACACTCTTTTGAGAGCTTCTTTACGTCTTTCATAATGGTAAGAGCTCTTTTGAGAGCTTCTTTACGTCTTTCATAATGGTAAAATGGTAAGAGCTCTTTAAGTCATATCATTATTAAGTTAATAACTAAAAGCTTAATTACTGTGGTAGAGCTCTGTGCTCAGTCTAAGAAATTGGTGAAAATCAATGAAAATATTATTGAAAATAGTTCTTTATAGAAAGAATTTTTATTTAGTAAAGATTTCTTTGAATAAATCAAAATGGTAAAAATCTCTTTGTAGCTCTCTCATTAATATTAAAAACTAAGAAAAAACTCTCATTGTGAATGCTGTTATAATCATTTTAAAAAGTGGTTGCAAGAAAATAAAAAGCAAATAAAAATATTGTTCTTAAAAAAATGACTTTTCAGTGATGAACTATTTAATGAGATGTTAGAAATGTGAAAAGTTACTACAGTATTCTCAATAACACAATTTTTACTATTATATTTATCTTGTTTTTATGTACAAATAAGTATAATACTATTAGTCTAATTGATGCTAGTTTAAATAAAATGTGTGTTACCCTTTGTTGTTTTGTTGTGAAGAGTAACACAAACTTTATTTAAGATTAATCACACTAATTGGTATAATAACTTTCCTAATTACTCAAATTATAAATAACAAAATATTAAAAATTGACATTTTGAGAAAAAATTGAAACTGTATAAAATTTAGGGGTTGTAAACTTGTATTTAACGAGTAACCGGAAGAAGGTTTAAATTGAAATATAAATCTATGTATAAGGTTTTTTATGCAATTTATTTATGTTGAAGGTTTAATTTGCAACAGAAAAACTTGTACAAGTTTTTTCTTGCAATTATCTCTTAATGAAATAAGATATCTGTTTGTTTCGGGAAAATAGTCTCACTTTTTAGCGGTTAATTTTATTGAACCTTAACCAGAGTTTTTAGGTTTTTTTTCTTTCATAAATATAAATGTGAGAAAGTTTGAATTTTATAGTTCAACTACAAAAGGCGAACTACCCTTATACCTCAACTATAAGAACATACTAAAATTTGACAAAAAATGAAAGAGGGAAGTTGATCCTTCAAATATTGAAGAGTTTTCAATTTTTTTTTTGAAAATGGTCGATCTTTTCATTACAATTGAGGGCAAATAGCACATTAATGCCCCAAAATTTAATGTGAGTTGCAATTTAGGTCCTAATGTTCTAATTTTGGCAATTTGGTGCCTAATGTTCACATTTTGTGGCGAAATGAGTCTTTTTTGGATGATAATGGATAGAAGCTAACATAATTAACGGAAAATCTAACGAGCTTATTTGAAACTTGCATTTCTTACCCATAAAGTTCAATAATTAATTATGTTGTCCCCATTTTGTTAAAAACTTTACAACTCCTAAAATTGTATATATATATATATATATATATATATATTATTTTAATAAAAGAATGTATATTTTAATTAAACCAAAAAAAACATAATAAGTATCAAAGTAAAATATTGCTTATCATTTAAAATAATAAGTTTTTTTGTATAGTAGTGAAAATTAAAAAAATAAAAATTCCTTACATTAAAGTCATTTATAATTCTAATTACCTAAGTAAAGGGAAAAATTATGTTAAAAAAAAAGTAAATGGCCAAATTTAGATATTAGTCCATAGATAATAGCCTTAAAAAAACTTCTTTTAACATGAATTTGCTTGAAAAGGTAAAATAAAAAAATCAAACCTAAATTTCTACCTTCTTCGTATCCTTCCCCCCAACCCCACCTGCCACCCGCCACCTTCACATCTCTTCTTCTCCCATGCTTTCTCTTACTCTCACAACGCCAACTTGCCTTTCTGGGTAAGAAATCCAATTTTAAAGTAGGTCGTTAAATTTTTCGTTAATTTTGTTAGCTTCCATCCAAAAAATACCCATTTCGCCACAAAAGGTGAACATTAGGCACCAAACTGCCAAAATTAGAACATTAGGACCTAAATTGCAACTCACATAAAACTTAGGGGCACTAATGTGCTATTTGCCCTATAATTGACTTAAACCGAAGGGCCTCTGTAGGGGTGGCAAATTGGGTATTTTGGATCTACCCATTTAAGTTAAAAACACCCAGGTATCCAATGGATTTTTAACTTTAATGAGTAAACCCAAAATACCCAATTTGCCACCCCTAGGCCTAGGCCACACCAAAGAGCTTTAGCTCAAGCGGTATCCGGTGCTAGCTTCCATGCGGAGGTCACGAGTTCGAATCCCGTCAGAGAGATTTGTGTTAGCCTATTTATAGGCCTAGTTATAGGCCCAGTTGTATCCTTCATGACAATATCAATTAATAATAATAATAATAATAATAATAATAATAATAATAATAATAGTAATAATAATAATAATAATAATAATAATAATAATAATAATAATAATAATAATAATAATAATAATAATAATAATAATAATAATAATAATAATAATAATAATAATAATAATAATAATAATAATAATAATAATAATAATAATAATAATAATAATAATAATAATAATAATAATAATAATAATAATAATAATAATAATAATAATAATAATAATAATAATAATAATAATAATAATAATAATAATAATAATAATAATAATAATAATAATAATAATAATAATAATAATAATAATAATAATAATAATAATAATAATAATAATAATAATAATAATAATAATAATAATAATAATAATAATAATAATAATAATAATAATAATAATAATATAATAATAATAATAATAATAATAATAATAATAATAATAATAATAATAATAATAATAATAATAATAATAATAATAATAATAATAATAATAATAATAATAATAATAATAATAATAATAATAATAATAATAATAATAATAATAATAATAATAATAATAATAATAATAATAATAATAATAATAATAATAATAATAATAATAATAATAATAATAATAATAATAATAATAATAATAATAATAATAATAATAATAATAATAATAATAATAATAATAATAATAATAATAATAATAATAATAATAATAATAATAATAATAATAATAATAATAATAATAATAATAATAATAATAATAATAATAATAATAATAATAATAATAATAATAATAATAATAATAATAATAATAATAATAATAATAATAATAATAATAATAATAATAATAATAATAATAATAATAATAATAATAATAATAATAATAATAATAATAATAATAATAATAATAATAATAATAATAATAATAATAATAATAATAATAATAATAATAATAATAATAATAATAATAATAATAATAATAATAATAATAATAATAATAATAATAATAATAATAATAATAATAATAATAATAATAATAATAATAATAATAATAATAATAATAATAATAATAATAATAATAATAATAATAATAATAATAATAATAATAATAATAATAATAATAATAATAATAATAATAATAATAATAATAATAATAATAATAATAATAATAATAATAATAATAATAATAATAATAATAATAATAATAATAATAATAATAATAATAATAATAATAATAATAATAATAATAATAATAATAATAATAATAATAATAATAATAATAATAATAATAATAATAATAATAATAATAATAATAATAATAATAATAATAATAATAATAATAATAATAATAATAATAATAATAATAATAATAATAATAATAATAATAATAATAATAATAATAATAATAATAATAATAATAATAATAATAATAATAATAATAATAATAATAATAATAATAATAATAATAATAATAATAATAATAATAATAATAATAATAATAATAATAATAATAATAATAATAATAATAATAATAATAATAATAATAATAATAATAATAATAATAATAATAATAATAATAATAATAATAATAATAATAATAATAATAATAATAATAATAATAATAATAATAATAATAATAATAATAATAATAATAATAATAATAATAATAATAATAATAATAATAATAATAATAATAATAATAATAATAATAATAATAATAATAATAATAATAATAATAGGGCATAGGCCACAAGCCCCTTATAAGAATATAAGAATTTAGGGGTTGTTTGGTTGGTATGCTAGTGTACCAACCAAGTTAAATTTGGTACAACAAAATGCATACCATTACCAACGACCAAAGTCGGTATACCAACTAAATTGGTACGGTTGGTACTTGGTTGGTATAGTCGGCACACAGTACTCTACCAAGTATGAATCGAAGTACAAAATAAAAAAAAAAATCAAATGTTATTTGAACAATCTTTTGCATTTCTATCAATTATAAAAGAAATGAACAATATAAAGAACAATAGGTGAACTATGTATTTAAAAACGGTGAAAACAAACATGAAATTACAATTTTGTTGTACAATAAAAATTAAATCAAGTTACTAGAGAATTTTACTATTTGGCTTGTGATGAACTTTCACGTGGAAATACAGAAAAGTTATTGTCTTTAAATCAAAAACTAAATATGAATCTCAACCATACAAAGGCCATTTAGGTATATAATTAATAAGTTAACACATATTTTTCAAATAGTGTTGGTACTTGGTATACCAAATAACGTCAAATATTCATACCGTGTACCAACCAGATTTTCAAAGTTGGTACGACATACCAACAAAAATCAGATATTTGTACCATGTACCAATTTTTAGTATACCAAGTAAATTTGGTACGGTTGGTACGTGATTGGTTAGTTTAGATTTGTACCATTGACCACCCATGTGTTACCAGTGGGTCGGCTTTCTGGAAAAAAAGAAAAGAAAAAAAAAGAAGAGTATTTTCTCTTAAAAAAATGAGGATAAGCTAAGGATGTCATATTTGTTCTTGTGCATATAAAGTCTGCCGGCCAGAAAACCTCTTTCTATTTTTATCATTGTTGTCCAAATATTACGGGTCAATTAGTCTGATCCACTTTAATATATCCTAAAGATACTCTTTAGGAGAGTATGTTTATTGCAATTTGGTTTTATTAAAATTGAAATACTCCCTCCGTACCACTCAAATTAGGACAAATTTTTATTTTGGGTGTCCCATTCGTATTAGGACAACCAAAAAAATGGAAGTGTTTTATTTAATGGGATTCACATTCACACTCACCATAATTTTCCACTCATTATTCTCTACCCCACTTTCTCTCTCTTATTTCACCTTTCATAATCACAACACCTACTCCACTAATATTTTTTCCTTAATCCCCGTGTCCAACCTAAAAAACCTAATTTGGATGGGTCGGTGGGAGTATTTGTTATTTTTTTTATCCCGTTGACTTTCATTCTTCTTCTACTCACAGATCATGATTCCGCCTTCTTTGTTGTTAGTCTAACCAACCTCTTCCTCCTCCCTCTTCTTCTTTTTCAAGTCTTCTCCAACTTTCATAGTGTGAGCAGAGATTGAACCTACAATGGTGGAGGAGTTAATAATATGATTGACAAGAGCCTCGGGAAACGTGATTAGGGTTTCAAAGATCATTTCTTTCTGGGGTAATTTTTCTTAATTTTCCAGCAATTTTGAGTTGATATTTTTTATTTTATTTTTTATATACATTTATGATCTTGTGTTAATAATTATGCTATGGCTAAAGCATATCCTTTTCTTTACCTATCTGTAGTTTATGTAAATGCTGGATAATTAATAATGGGTTAATTTTGGACGTTGTCTTAAACTAGAAAGCATGAATATTGAATTGATGAACTTTTTGTTGAAAAAATGTGTATTTTGTGAAGGAAATATGATTTATTTATGTGATAAATATTTTGTCAAATGACAAAATTAATTATGGGTTTGTGTTTAGCTCCATGAGAACATTGAGATAATGTATTTATTTGTCCAGTTTTGTGTTTGGATTAATAAGGCTTTAAGACTTGAAGTTGGGAAAATGATTCATCCCATTTGAACTACAATGTCAAGTGACTAGTACATCTAGAATGTCAAGTGACTAGCTTTATCTCTAAAATTAATAAAGGATTTATGGATTGAGTTTATCGTTTGATTAATTTGGAAAATTGAATGGTTCTTGGTTGGATTATAAAAGGAGCAACAACCATTTGTGATGATACACATAATTAACACAAAAGATACACAGAAAGTGTTCCAACAATATCCACATCCATCATTTTGTTGCATTTTTGATCATCTCTTCCTTTGGCCTCATGTATTGCATATGGTGTAGATACCTCGGGAAAATCACGGCTTGGCTAGGATGTCTATTTGGTTTTAAAGATTAGAGTCGCCACCTATGTTTTTAAAGGAACATAAGAAAAACCTAAGAAATAGCCTATTTGTTACGAAAACCAGAGATTCGGGAAGAGGCGGGTTCGGGGGTTAGGTTACGGAGTGAGAAGTACTTAAACACCCACTCCGTCCGGCTAAAGCCGGTCTTGCTACTAAAGGTGTTCTAATGTAAAAAAAACCCCTTCTTTTATATATATGAATACGCGCTAACAATTACATTGAAAGGAAAAGGGGAATTACAAAGGAAAAGAAGATTCTTTTATATAATAATTTATGCTAACTATTACATTTAAGAGAAATAAGAGAGAATTAAAAGGTAGTTTGAAATTTTGAAAGATAACCTTGACCAAACTTCAATGGTGAAGTGGCATTTTAGGTCATGTTCCCTTTTATGGGGATTGCACACAAATTAAAAGAGATAAAAGATGAAGGAAGCAAATAAAGAGTTAATTTAAGAAAAGATGAAGAGAATTAATAAAACAAGAATAAGAGTTTAGAAAAAGAAGATGAACATCATACCTATGCTTGAAGAGAGAAATAGCCAAATTGCCAATAGTAAGGACCCTTGAAAATGGACTTTGTGTTTTTAGAGTGTTCTTGAGTCAAGAATTGTTCCTTTCCTTCTAAGGTGGAATGAAGGGGTACTTATAGGTGTAGGGAGAGTGTTTGAGGTCACAAATATGGCATTTCCCCGGATCAAGCATAGGAGTAATGGCCAAGGGGGTTACAAATCAGAAAATGAGGGAAAAATGGCAAAATCTGAGATTCTGGAGGCGGGAGGCGCGTGCCTTTGACCCCCCTTACGGGAGGCGCACGCCTCCCACATAAGGGGCCAATGGCGCCCACGTCCGGCCTTCAGAAAACTCACATTTTAGCCCGAAAGTTGGTCTCGTTATGCAGTTAAGCCCCGAAACTGACGAAATCAGTCAGAAACTTAACGAACATCACAAAAGTCAACAAAGTAAACAAAGACTCAAGGTTGAATTTGTTACTTAGTTATGTCCAAGACTAACGGGGTAAGTCAAGAACTTAACGGAAAGTAACGAAAGTTAAGAGAAAAGAGGAAAACAAAGACTGTGTATGCAATCGGGACATGAGAGGTCCAAGGCGGGGTGTCTACAGGTGGTGATACTGTCCAAGCACAAGACAATGTCACCGGAGTCTTAAGGTGCTGGGAATCGTCCGGTTCGTGCGAGTTATCCTGGGAGACTAGCGTCCATCAACAACCTCTAGCACCATTGGCGAGGGAACGAATAAGTCTTAAGGACAGTGTGTTTAACACATGGCTCGGCACAAAGAAGCTATTATCGGTTTTGGTTTGCTATTCTCAATTTATGTTTTAATTTAATTTTGAGTTTTAATTCTATATTTAGTATTTTATTCTGTAATTTTGTTTCTTTCCTGTAATTTCTTCCTACACTTTCTGGGGTTACCCTTACTAATCTCGTTTATAGCAGCCAGTGTAAGGAATTGCATTGCCTCTTAGGCTCTTACGTCACGACTCCCTCCGTCCCAAAATGAATGATTTTTGTTTAAATGAAGTTACTTAAAGCTCTTTGGTAATGATAATATTTTCGTTTTTACTATTGTATACTACTAATGTTATATAGTGATAACATTAAGGTTATATAGTTCTATATGCTATCAAAAATGACTAAATGTCAATTTCATTAAATTTCCCTCATAACTCAAAAATATATAGAAATTCAATTTGGGACGGAGTGGGTATATTTTCCTTTTGCTTCTTTACTTTGGGACATATATTCTTATTCAAAATCACCCCTCTTGATTTATGCTTTTCTTTTTCAGACAATCCCAGATTCCAAATCTACATATGTTTGTATGAATATGTCTAGATCTTGTTTAACATGTGGATGGAGACATGTAGTATTTGTTAAACCATTGTCCAAGTTTTGAGAGCTTGTACTTCTCAGTTTCCACGTATCTCGATTTGATTGTCCCTAGACCCCTCGCATACTGAGAGCTTTTGTAGCACCAAATTATCATTTTTAAGCTGATAACTTTCAATCATATTACAGCACATTGGACCGAAGATATACAGTTTGCACGGCGAGAGGGGAACTCAGGATCAATGGTCTCCGACAGGGCAATTTTCAGCAAATCAGGACCTAATCACCTGAGTGCTCCTGATTGGTACGACATTCTTGTTCTTCGCCTTTCTCATCTCCAGATTTCATCGTTTTCTCAGAAAGATATACGTAAAATGGTATTTCTACATGTCTGATAGTTCTCAGATCCGAGTCTGATATTTCTTTATTTAATTGCAGGAGAAATACGTTCCATCGAAGATCAATTGCTGCAAGCTTAGTTCAAGGAGTTTACATCCTAGAACGCGATCGCCAACTTGGCCACCAAGGCTCTCAAGCCATAGCCCCACCTTGGTGGGAAACTTTCCATTTCCAACTAAACCGCGTTCTAGTTGACAACACCGACCTCTCCTTCTTTGGTGCCATCTACGAGTTAAGGTGGGCCCCACCCCACTCCTACCTTTCTGAACCCCACCCCCCACGATACGTAATCGCATTTCGAGGCACAATCACAAAATCAGAAACAAAATTAGACGACTTCAAGTTAAACTTCAAGTTCATCTGCAACAAGCTCGAAGACTGCTCTCGTTTCCAGCTCGCGTTACGAGAAGTTGAGAGCTTAGTAGCCATCGCCGGGCCCACAAATGTATGGTTTGTCGGGCACTCATTAGGTGCAGCCATAGCATTATCGGTTGGGAAGACCTTGGCTAAAGCAAACCAACCGATCGAAACATACCTATTCAATCCACCGTTCGTTTCTGCACCGATTGAGAAGATCAAGAACGAGAAGTTGAAGCATGGGGTCCGCTTCGCGACTAGTGTGATGACAGCTGGACTTGCTGTTGCGGTTAATAGTCATAGGAGAAGGAATGAACGCGAAGAGCAGTTTGTGGGGTTGTCTAAGTGGGCTCCATATATGTTTGTGAATCCATCTGACCCTGTTTCTGCAGAGTATATAGGCTACTTTGAACATAGGGAGAATATGGCGAAAATTGGGGCGGGACGGATACAGAAACTGGCTACGCAACATTCGATTGGGAGTCTTTGCAACGGTTCAGAACCTTTGCATCTTCTTCCTACGGCTTATTTGACCGTTAATCTCTGCCCTTCGAAGGATTTCAAAGAAGCTCATGGAATTCATCAATGGTGGAAAGAGCATTTTCAATGGCAGTCCAAGATGCACAGGTTCAACTGACATTTCTTAAGACTTTTTTCTTGATTCATTCTATGACATTTACTATTTCATATATCACTGTTTGGACTTGAAAAACTTGAATTTTCACGCTGTTTTTTCTGTTTTCTTGATATTTATGGGGTGTTTGCAATTGCTGGTGAAGATCAAATAGATTACACCGGTTAAGGCCTCTTATTTAATTTTTTTGATTTTGTGATGTAAAATGTTGATGATGTTGACTGCATTTTCGTGAGTAAACGTTTTAATTTCTTGCACATAATCTATCATTTTGCAACCTGAAATTGCTCTTTTATACTACCTCCGTCCCAAACTTTTTGTTATTTATTTCTGTTTTGGGTGTCTCATACTTATTGCTACTTACCAAAAATGCATAATTTTCTCTCTCCTACACACTCACAACAACTATCCACTAACTTATTTTCTCTCTCTCACTCACTCACTCACTCACTCACAATACTTACTTTTCAAACATATTTTCTTAGTCCCCGTACATTCCCATTTAGTAGTAATAAGTATGGGACAAATGGAGTATATTTAATTATTTATCACTAAATTGAATTGGTAGAATCCTATTAGGATCTCAATGCTGCTTAGTTCTATGATTATATAGAACCAGTGTTACACCCGTGCGTTAAACGCACGGCCAAAATGCGACAAATTACATAGTTAAAATTAAAAGAGTTCTTATAATTATAAATGTTACTCCATATAGATGTTTCTGTCTATATGAAAGGAATACATCAAAATTATATAAATTGAATTTGTAGTATTACAAATTAAATTATTCTCCTTTTACGAAGAACTTTTCAGAAATTAAATTATTCTCTTTCGATGCAAAGCGAAGAACTTTTCAGAAAATAAATTAAAAATTTAGGTAAATACTTTTTTGTTTTTTAGTTCTTTTTTCAAAATGTGTTTACTTCCGGAACTTGATGCAATTTTTTTGTTTTTAGAATGAGTAATGATACACATAACGAAAACATATAGCGAAACCCTGTAATACGTTGGGCGAAAACTTATATCGAAACTCTGTAACCCGTTGGATGAGTTTTTTTATCGGTGGGTTCCACAAGGATTTATTACAATCCAATGGATAACATAGTTTCGATAAGTTTTCGTTAAAGGAAGTGATAAATATATAAATGCATTTATAATAATGTCTAAAAAATAACTTGCAGCCCATTCTTTTTTAAAAAAAATCTAGAAATAAAATTTGTAGCAGAAATAACTTGCGGCCCATTATTTTAAAAGAGAGTCTAAGAAATAAAATTCAGTCCAAATTAATATTAAGAAGCCCAATCAGTAGCCCATTAGCAAAACCCATCATATACACAAACCCTAAACCTAATCCATTCTTAGCGCAGCTCTCTCTCTCTCTCTCTCTCGTTGACAAACCCTAAAATCTCCTATCGCCGCTCTATGTTTCTCCCTCTTTTTATCGCTCGTTCACAAACCTAACCCAAACCCACTGCGGCTCTATCTTTCAATCGCTTTCTTGTAATCAGTTGTAACCGTCCATTGTCGAGGTATCGTAAATTCAAAAGCGCCGCCTTCACCATCATCGAAATACCCTTCATCTTCTTACTTCATGCCGGCGTTCTTAAATGACGGTTTCCAACCACAGTATAAGTTAGCTGAGACTTGATGGAATTAATTAATGACAAATTACATGTCATTCTGAGCCTTCAACTTGGGTATTTTCTCAATCCTTAATTTTTTGAACCAATATTTACATAATTTCTTAAGATTTGGTGTAAATTTCATGTTATTTATCATTAATATTTTTTAATCTCGACTTATTGGGTAATTTGTTTTATTCTGAGCCTTCAACTTGCTTATTCTTATGAACCGAAGTGATTGATCGCATATACTCATAATTTAGAAATAGGATAATTTTAATTTTGAGATAAACAGAGGTATTTGGTAAAAATTATTATAGTTAATGAAGTTAATTTGAGGGGCATAATCTATTCATGTACTCCCTCCGGTCCTAAATATAAGCAAAAATAACTAAAATCACACCTATTAAGAAAGTAGTTAAGTTAGTTAATTGTCTTGATTTTATAATAAAAACATGTTAAAATTACTAATACATCCTCATATTAAATGTGTAATAAATGTGCACTTGTATTTGAAAATGAATAATTAAATAGGGGCAGTTTTGGTAAGAGAGTATTAAATAGTCTTGAAATCCCTTAGAGTTGCTTATATTTAGGTCCAAAAAAACCCACTTTTTGTTGCTTATAATTGAGTCCGGACAAAAATCAATCTTATCAATTGTTTTATGAAAAACTACAAAACTGCAAGTATTTTGGGACAAAAATCAATCTTATCAACTACTCCCTCCGTTTCATGTGACTTGAGACCAAAAATTTTGGCACACAAATTAAAGAAACGTAAGAGAAATAGTAGGAGAAGGTGTTTGTGAGTATGAAAAATTAAATAGGAGAGAGAATGAGTGATAGGAATAGTAAGTTGATTGGTGTTGTGAGTATAAAAGTAAAGTAGGACAAAGAATGAGTAAGAAGAATAGTAAAGATTCTTTACCATTTTTGGAAGTCTCAAGTCACGTGGAATGGACGAAAAAGAAAATAAGTCTCAAGTGACATGAAACGGAGGGAGTATTTTGGAACGGAGAGAGTACAGAAAGAAAACTTTCGACATTACATTTATTTTAAAGACATTACATTTATTTTAAAGAGAACCCGATATTACATTTGTAGTACAAAAGTACATTTAGGAAAAAAAAACAAAAAACTTGCACAACAGTATTTTTATTGGAAATGACAAATATTAAATGCATTCCCCTACAACAGCTTTTAATTGCTGCAATGTCACGTCTCTCTCGGAAAAGTTGCCGATACTTCCTCTCAGTCCTTTCTCAACTTATTTTTGTTTTGAGCATTTCATACTTATTAGTGCTACTTATCTAAAATGCTCAATTCTCTCTCTCTCATACCAACTCACAACAACTATTTACTTATTTATTTTCTTCCACCTACCCATTCACAATACTTATTTTTCCAACTTATTTTCTTAATCCCGTGCATTCTCATTTTATATAAGTATGGGACGGAGGGAGTATCATTACATAGAAATAATTATCTAATTCACAAATACATATGAGATAATCAACAATTTTTTTTCTTAACAGTCCATACCATATTAAATAATTAAAGCAATCCTTTACGGCGAAATATGATTGTGTGACCATTATTTGCAGAATACTTATACCCTTCCAAAAATTGAAAGAAACAACCTTTTTTTCTTCCACAAAAAGATATTAGTGCCCCTTTAAAATATCATCAAGTAAATGGAGTAAATTTACCAAAAGCAAATTTAAAGTAACAAAAACAAATGAATACTCTAGTCCTGTTATAAAACTAAAGAACCAAGATCATAATCTCAATAGATAATATTTTATTTCAAGACTAATATAGAGAGAGAGTACAAGAGAGAAAGATAGAAGTTAAGAACTTCTGATGTATATTGAAATGAAAACTAGAGCCTACTATTTATAGGTGAAAATTGGCTTCCTCTATAAGCTTCCATAAGGATAAACATTATCCTTTAGTAAGGCTTCCTTTGTAAGCTTCTCTGAAGATATTTACCAAGCTTCCCTAGTAAGCTTCACTGAAGATATTTACAAAGCTTCCTTAGTAAGCTTCGCGAAAGATAATCTTGCAAAGCTTCTCTTGTACACTTCTGGTTCAAAGGACATCCACATAATAATATATTATAACACTCCCCCTTGGATGTCTGCAGCTACGTAGCATGCCTCATTAAAACCTTACCAGAGAAAAACCATGTGGGATAAAAACTCTAGTAAAGGAAAAAGAGTACCCGATTTCTTAGCTTCATGATGCTCTTCTTGAACAAAACATTACTCGCGATCTCTTAGTCGCCTACTCCTCCTTGGAGATTCCTATTGAATGGTAATTGTGCTGCACGTGTTGCCTCATTAAAAACCTTCCGAGCAAAAACCCTTTAGGAAAAATAATCTCGAAGGAAAAGAGTACAACTCACAATCTTTTCAATAAACGCTCATTGCCTCGTTAAAACCTTGGCGGGTAACAAAACCCGATGGGAAAAATAACCCCGCGCGAAGGAAAAAGAGTACAATGAAATCTGAGTATCGTCTGGATACTCCCCCTGAAAACTACAAGGGTGGAAGCTCTAACAATCTGCGTAAGTCAATTGTTTTCATATACTTCTCAAAAGTGGCTTTAGATAGTGACTTCGTGAATCAGTCGCCGCAGTTGTCTTGACTTTTGATCTGCTCGATCATTATCTGACAAAATATCAGAATCTAATAACTTCCATAACGTGAGAGTATGTTTTATCAAAGTCAATCCCAAGCCGTTGAGAGAAACCTTATACCACAAGGCGAGCTTTATATCTCGTAATCTCATTTCTCTCATTCCTTTTTCTCGTAAATACCCATTTATATCTCACGGGTATAACCCTAAGAGATGTAGGAACTACTGGTCCAAACACTCCTCTTTTCTTTAAGGAATCGAACTTTGACTGGATCACTTTCTCTCATTTAAGCCAATCAATTCTTTGTTTACACTCATTTACGGAGCGAGGTTCAATATCATTACCACATATAATCTCAGTTGCTACTGTATAACTAAATACACCGTTGATAATTGTTCCATCCCGATTACATATCTCATATATGCATGCATGACTAACTGATATTTCTTTATTCTCAGAAATGGATGTCAATGTCGAGGCGTCCCCCGACTTCGTTTTCCAAACGAATCCATAATCTGGAACAATATCATGAGATAGATCGGATGAAATTCCAATTTTATTATCGCTAACGGGATTCGACTTTTGTGCACTCACCCATTTACGGGGATGCGAATCGTTGGAATCAATTGGCCTCCCTCTCTTCTGGGCAGGGGTATGTATTTCGTTAGGTGAGATCACTGGCCTTCCTGATAATACTCCTTCTGGGAGTTCTATCCTCGTAGGCACATTTGCAGCTTAACAACTATTGAAAGTTCTTCTGGACTTCCAATAACATTTAGATTAACATAAATAGCCGTTATAACAAATCCTGAAACAGATTTTCTAATGAAAAATACATGGGCAAATAGGATCATTCTTGTATCCTTCTTTCACCAAGTATTCACTGAGACGGTTATACCACATCCGTCCAGATCGTTTTAAACCATACAAAGATATTTGTAATTTAATTTAACAAACTTCTCGGTAATTTGAATTGCATGCATCATACATCTTGAATCCTTCTGGGATTCTCTTGAATCCTTCTGGGATTCTTATATAAATATCATTGTCAAGTCTGCCATACAAATATGCAGTGACAACATCCATTAAACGCATATCAGGCTTTTCATGTATTGCCAGACTAATGAGATAGCGAAATGTAATTGCATCCACCACAGGAGAATATGTCTCCTCATAATCAATTCCAGGTCTTTGCGAAAAACCTTGTGCAACAAGACGTGCTTTATTCTTGTGCAACAAGACGTGCTTTATTCTTGTGCAACAAAATGTGCTATATATTTTGTTTTCGCACTTGTACTCTACTAGTTTTACACCTTCAGGTGTATGGACTACAGGTCCGGAAAACTCGCGCTTCTCAAGTGAGTTGAATTCTGCTTGAATTGCGTCTTTCCACTTTAGCCAATCATTTCAACATCGATACTCGTCGATACACCTAGGTTTGTGATCCTCGTTATTTTCCATAATATTAAGCGCTATATTATATGCAAAAATATTGTCGACAATTGTTTCCTCTCGGTTCCATCTTTTTCCTGTACTGACATAACTGATCGAGATATCATCATTCTTAATGATTACAGGTATCTAAACTTCTTCTGGAAGTATTTGATCATATTTGTCATGTATCTCTTCAAGAGATTCATTTACCTCGACGGGGCTTTTCTCATAATTTGCTCTTTTTTTTTTTCGAGGATTTTTGTCTTTGGAACCGATAGGCCTTCCACGCTTCAGGCATGGTTTAGATTCATTAGCGGATTGTCCAATCGGGACATCAATCCGTATATGAGCATTTACAGCTGGAACATGTGACTTTGTCACTCTTTTTAGGTCAGTAAATGCGTTTGGCAATTAATTGCTATCTCTTGCAAGTGGATTATCTTTTGAACTTCTGATTCATATTACTTCGTACGAGGATCAAGATAATATTTCAATGTATTCCACTTGATTTCCTTTTCCAGCTTATTACTTTCTCCCCCTAATGTTGGGAATATTTTTTTTTTCATCAAAATGACAATCGGCAAAATGTGCTGCAAATAGATCCCCTGTTAATGGTTCAAGATATCGTATAATAGAAGAAGAATCATACCCAACATATATCCCCAATATCCGTTGGGGTCCCATCTTGGTGCGTTGTGGTGGAGCCATTGGAACATATAGCGCACACCCAAAAATTCTTAGATGGAAAATATTTGGCTCCTGACCATAAGCCAATTCTAATGGAGAGAACTTATGATAACTCGATGGCATGATGCGTATAAGTGCTGCTGCATGTAAAAATAGCAGGTCCCCAAGCTACGACAGGTAGCTTTGCTCTCATAAGCAATGGTCTAGCTATTAACTGAATTCGTTTAATAAATGCTTCAGCTAAACCATTCTATGTGAATGAACATAAGCAACTGGATGTTCAACATCTATTCCAATAGATGTACAATAGTTATTAAAAGCCTCTGATGTAAATTCACCAGTATTATCAAGGCTAATTGTCTTGATCGCATAATCTGGAAATTATGATCGTAATCGAATTTCTCACAAACGGCAGGTTGCGAGTTAATAATAAACTTATGTGTGACCATTTAGTAGATGCATCTACTAAAACCATAAAATATCTAAATGGTCCACACGGTGGATCAATCGGTCCACATATATTACCTTGAATTCTCTCTAAAAACTTTGGAGATTCAACTCCAACTTTTGCTGGTGATGGCTTAATTATCAATTTGCCTTGAGAGCAAGCAGAACATGAGAATTCATTAGATTGAAAAATCTTCTGGTTTTTCAATGGATGCCCATGTGAATTTTTCATAATTCTTCGCATCATATTAGAACCGGGATGCCCCAACCGGTCATGCCATATAGTAGAACCATTTATATCAGTAAACTTCTGGTTTACTGGTAAAACCATTTATATTAGTAAACTTCTGGTTTACTGTTAAAATCATTTATATTAGTAAACTTCTGGTTTACTGGTAAGACCATTTATATCAGTAAACTTCTGGTTTATTGTCATTTATACTTCAATTATGCTAATCTTTGTATAGCATACTTTAGAGGAAAATACAGGTAACTTTTCTACCACATATTTGTTACCTGATTCAGTCTTTGTAATGCATAAATATTTCATTTTTCCTTCATTACTTGTCTCAATATGACATCCATTTTCACGAATACCTTTAAAGCATAATAAATTTCTTTGAGACATAAATGAAAACAATGCATTTTTATACTTATTTTTGTTCCTCTTAGTAGTACTATGTTAGCTCTTCTGGAGCCATCAATTATATTTGTACTACCTCATATTATACTAATATTAACATCATTTACAATCAAATATACTTATAAGTAAAAGTTAAATATGTTAGAACACACACACACTAAAATAATATAACACACTTAAGTAAATTATAATGAGTCAGATACTTTAGTTAGCTTGGGTTTCTCCCCCATTAAGTATGTAATCATTTACATCTGGATTGAGAAAATCTGATATATCCAGATGTGTACTTATAGATGGATCTTGATTCACATCATCGTTTTCATAGACAAATTTTGTTTCAACATCTTTCCCTTTATTCAGCATTGATGCTTGATACAACATAACAAGATGTTTAGGCGTACGACAGGTACGGGCTCAATGGCTTTTCATTCTGCACCGATAACATAAATTCTCAATTTTTATCGGTTGCTTAATTTGTCTAGTCGATGATATTTCATTATTACCTTCTCTATTCCACTTCTGGTGGTGAGAAATTTTTTCATCATTATTGGGGTGATTAATGATACCGATTATTAAATCTCCCCCGACCACGGTCGCGATTACGTCCACGACCACGTTCTCGGCCTCGCTCAGTATTATCATATATACTCGCGTTCACTTCAGGGAACGGAGTAGAGCCAGTGGGGCGGGCTTCGTGGTTTTTCAATAAGATCTCATTATTATGCTCAGCCATATGAGATCAATTCAGAATATCATTTAAAACCTTTTTCTCGACATTGCTATTGCAGGAGCAAATCAAAGAAGGAATGTGGAGAAAGTTTTCTTTAGCATATCGTTATCAGTTATTCTTTCTCCACATAGTTTTAACTGTGATGTAATTTTAAACATCGTAGAATTATATTCACTTATTATTTTAAAATCCTGCAAACATATATAAGATATAATTTTGAAATAACTTGAAAAGATACTAGGTAGATCTTACCGATACCGTACCTACTTTGGTGACTATAGCTCAGGATCTGGAACTAGAACGAAGTCGTACTGATAACGTGTTATAAAACTAAAGAACCAAGATCATAACCTCAATAGATAATATTTTATTTCAAGACTAATATAGAGAGAGAGTACAAGAGAGAAAGATAGAAGTTAAGAACTTCTGAAGTATATCGAAATGAAAACTAGAGCCTACTATTTATAGGTGAAAATTGGCTTCCTCTATAAGCTTCCATAAGGATAAACATTATCCTTTAGTAAGGCTTCCTTTGTAAGCTTCTCTGAAGATATTTACCAAGCTTCCCTAGTAAGCTTCACTGAAGATATTTACAAAGCTTCCTTAGTAAGCTTCGCGAAAGATAATCTTGCAAAGCTTCTCTTGTACACTTCTAGTTCAAAGGACATCCACATAATAATATATTATAACAAGTCCATGTTATTTCTAGAATAAAATAATAAATATTAACAAAAGCAGTTAGATAAAAAATGAGAGTAAAACATACATTAAAAAATAACCAAAACTAATGAATATACACATATAATTTTATGAATACATGAAATTTGCAACAATCAAGCCTAACAAATCGCCCATCATCTTATGTTAACAATCAAGCTAATACAGTATTCAAATTACCTTATTTGTTTTCGAAAAAAGAAAATCACCAACAATTAAACAAAATTAAAATTATCAGCAATTAAGAATAAAACTTAAATTACCAATAAATAGGCCTCAATTGAAATTATTTAACAGCATGGTTTATTATTGCAAATAATAATAATATAATTGTTAGTAAGGAAAAACAAATCTATGAGATAACTGAAAAACACTTGCACTAAAGAAAGAAAAAAAAAGAAAAAAAAAAAAAAAAAAGAGAGAAAGAAAGCAAAAGAAACAAAATTAAAAATTAAATAAAACTCAACTACTTCCCTAATACCCAGTTACCCATACATACCTCATTCTCGCCTCTTTCTCTTTCTCTCTCTCAACATATCAGTCTCAGAAACCCACCACCGCCCACCCTCATACGACCGGCGAAACCAACCAACGATTTCCCCGGTGACTGCTCTCTGCCTCTAGATGTAGATCTTCGTCATCATCACCGCTACTACTAAAACCCAGATATGCGTTGCCGACCCATTTCATCCCATTCTCGTCATATCCGATACCGTCTTCGTCGTAGCACCCAGATCTCTCTTATTTCACCTGTTTCAAAGGGAAAATAGATAGTTAAATAATTGTTATTGTGTGTGATAAGTATGGGACAGATGGAGTATATTTAATTATTTATCACTAAATTGAATTGGTAGAATCCTAATAGGATCTCAATGCTGCTTAGTTCTATGATTATATAGAATTGGATGAATTCTCTCCTTTTTTTTTTTTTAACCTTGCATATAATGTACTAGTAGAGTAGATCTTATGAAAAATGGAAAATGTACTCCCTCCATCCCATAATAAACTTTCCATAAAATATTAGGAATGAGAATTAAAGAAAAATAGGTGGTCTGTAGGGAATAGTAAGTTGATAGTTCTTGTGAGTGGGGGGAGAGAGAAAGTGGAAGTAATATTTTCCTTTTTGGGTAAGTAGGAGTTTCCAAAAGTCGCCTAAAGCAAAATGGGAAGTTTGTTACGGGACGGAGGGAGTATTTTTCCTAATTATTATAGGAAAAACGAGTTTTCTAAAATATGCGGTGTCATTTTTGTATATAACTAACACTTGTAATAAAATGAGCAGTGACATTTTTGTAAATAACTAGCAAGCGCGTGTCTGTATCATAGATGCCCATGCTAATGTTACAAAAATGCTAGCCATTCATTCATATACTGGCGTCTAAAACAGTGAAAAAAAGTGTGAAACTTAAATGTCACAAATAGGCTATAACAAAATAATATTAGATTTTTTTATTAAAAATGAAAAAAAAAACTACAAAAACGTGGCTCTTATACTTTGATCATAAGAGGTGAACATGTCTTATACATTAACTATAAGAGTCTGACCGAGTTTAACAAAATAATATTAATTTTTTTCTAAAAAAATAAAAAATGTGATTTTTTTACCTTTATATGTTAATTATAAGAAGCGGACAAGTCTTATGTGTCAGTTATAAAAGTTGACTGATGTTTTACCGAATATGAAAGTCAACATTTATATATAAAAAATGATTTATTTTGTGAAAAATGTAAAAGAAAAAAAATGACTGTTATACGTCAATTATAAGAGTATAATTGGTCTTATACACTAATTATAAGAGTTTGACCAAATACAATTAAGTTTTTTAAAAAGAAAATTGAAAAACGTGATTTTTTTTACTTTATACGTTAGTTATAAGAGTTTATTTTAATTTTGTAAAAAGTGTGAAAAAATGACTCCTATATTACAACTATAAGAGTCGAATTTGTCTTAACCAACAACTATAAGAGTTTGACCAGATAATAATATTTGTAATTTAAAAATGAAAAAATGTGAAAAAAAAACTCGACTCTAATACTTAAGTTATAAGAGGCAACTGGTCTTATACATCACTTATAAGAGTCGATTGCAGTTTGTCCGAATATAAGAGTCAATATTAATAAACTATTATAATTTTTATTTTGTTTTTGTGAAAAAATGTGAAAAACAATGACTCTGATAATTTATCTATAAGAGGCCAATTGGTCTTATACACTAAATATAGGAGTATGACTGTACTTTGACAGATAATATTAAAAATTGAAAACATAAAGAAGTTGACTCTTATATTTTTAATTATAAGAGCCGAATTGGTGTTATACACCAGTTATAACAGTTGAATGCAGTTTGACCAAATATGAGAGATTAACATTAATAAAATATTATAATTTGTATTTTATTTTTGTGAAAATGTGAAAAATGACTCTTATATTTCCAACTATAAGAGTGAATTGATCTTATACACCAAGTAAAGGTGTTTGACCGGGATTGAAACCAAATAATATTAGATTTTTTTAACTAAAAAATTGAAAAGAAAAGTAAAAAAAATACTCTTATACTTTAATTATAGGAGGCGACCTGGTCTTATATTTCAGGTATAAGAGCTGACTGGGATTTGACAAAAAAAGTTAGCGTGGACGCCTATTATACTTCAAGTATTAGAGGTGAAACTAGTCTTATACGTAAGTATAAATACAGATTGATTAATAAAATATTGGACTTTAAAAAATTGTGAAAATAAATTATTCTTAAAAGTATAGTAGGTGAATTAGTTTTATACATAAGTATAAGAACGGACTAGGTAATAAAATATGAAATTGTTTTAATAATCGATTTAGGTCTTTTATATCTTTTAAAATTATTTATTTGATTTTTTTTTAAAAAAAATAAAGAATTGATGCTTTTGTGAATATTTTGGAATCTCATCAGTTTAATTAAAATTTGTTTCTTTTCATTTATATTCGTTCTATTGTGAATTAACATTATACATTGTAAACCTAAGCATAAGCAAAGCGTAGCGAGCTGGTAAAGATTTAGCCTCTATATGTATAGGTAGGGATGACCAAACTGGTCCGGAACCGGAAAACCGGACCGAAACCGGACCGGAGAAGCCCGAAACCGGAGCGAACCGGCGAGTTAACCGGAACCGGAGTAACCGGAACCGGTGTAACCAAGGACCGGTTAAGGTTCACATAAATGGCGAACCGGAACTGGACCGGGGTTTCCATTAAAAAAAATAAAAATCCCTTGTTTTTCAATAAATTTTAACATGTTTATTCATTATTGTATGATAAATAAAAAAATCCCTTGTTTTTCAATAAATTTTAACCTGTTTATTCATTATTGTATGATAAAAAAAAAAAAAAAAAAAAGTAGTGTGGAACCGAACCGGAACCGGATCGAAACCGTACCGGAACCGGATTGTGATGACCGGAACCGGAACCGGTGTAACAAAGGGCCGGTTAAGGTTCACATAAATGGCGAACCGGAACCTGCGGTTCCGAACCTGAACCGGAACCGGCGTTGGTCATCCCTATGTATAGGTGGCAAATTCGAGTCCCCTCACTACATTGTTGTTTAATTTTCAAAATTTTTAAATGAGGCTGGACGAGGTGGACGAGGTACAGCCTGTACTTTACAAGGGCATATCTGGCAGAACCAACTGAACAGAAGGGTAATTACGACTTTTTATGGGCTAGGGGTGTCGCTGGGATTTTGAATCTGTTGAGTCCTAATCTATAATAAGCTTAAGTTTGAGGGGCTCTTATGTCCAAAGTCCATTCATTTTTGAATGGCGGTAAACATGCCTTATTTCATGTGTAAGGCACATGTATTAGCTGGACAAGTAAGTCTTTACCTCTAACATCAAATTTAGGAGTTTCATTTACTTTTTTAATGCAAGGGTTTTCATTGTTAAAATACCAAACTTAAAGATTTTTATTTTAAAAAAAAACGTGTTGTTATACGCGCCTGTAAAATTATTGAGTATACTCGTAATCTAAATTGTTTCAAAAATGTCATTCAAGTAAGTGTCTATATTAACCCTCCAAAACATTCATCTTCTTCCCCTCATTTTTGGTGCCACTTACGTGAATTTATGGAGGATGGCTGGAAAAAGAGAGAGACCGGAATCCATGGAGGACAATCGGGACAAATGGAATAAGTCTGAAATCTATGGAGGACAACCGAAAGAAGAGAAACAAGACTGGAGTCCATGTAAGAGAAGAATACTGGAATCTATGGAGGATAGACGGAAGAAGAGAAGATTCCATGGAGGACGACCGAAAGAAGAGAAGAACACAGGAATCTTGGAAGAAGCCGGAAGAAGAAAATAAGATTTGAATCCATAGGATTGGGTATAGAAATTGGGAGGGAGGGAGGGAGGGAGAGAGAGAGAGAGGAAAAAATATAGAGGAAAGAGAGAGTGTTTTGTGTGTGTGTGTGTGTGTGTGGAGGGGGTGGGGAGGGAGAGAGACTGTAAGTGATGAGGGGTTGCCGGAGGGAGAAGGGGTGACCAGGTAGAGAGGGAAATTCATAGAGAGAGAATGTGTGCTTGAGTTTGGGTGTCTGGATGGGTGTATAGGTTAAGGGTTTAATGGGGTAAATGGAAAGAGTGGTTAATGTGTGGGGTGTTAAGCATAATGGTTCATGGGTGGATTTTGTATTACATGTATATTTAGTAATATTACGAAGAGTGGTTAATGTGTGGGGTGTTAAGCATAATAGCTCATGGGTGGATTTTGTATTACGGGTATATTTACTAATATTACGGGGTGTGTATAATCAGAGCGCCTCTTCTCGCCTCCTCCATCATCTATCCACCTTATCATTTCGAGCCTCGCCCTCTTACTCATATCTAGCATCGCTTGTCCCTCATATCGGCCCACCCCACCCTACCACAAACCTCTGTTTCCTCTCTTAAAGATGACTTATATATATATATATATATATATATATATATATATATATATATATATATATATATGGAGTTATATTACTAATTGGAATGTAATAGAAGATGATTAAAAATATATTTTTATTAATTAATTCCTAATAATAATTCAAACCACATGAATAAACTGTATACTAAAACTACACCACCGGCGCCACCACTGCCACCGCCACCATAACAATTCATCCACAACCCCAAGAAACCCATAACAATTTGCCAACCACCGTTAGTTTAACAACAACAAATTTTGAAAAAAAATGAAAATCTATAAAATTAACAAATTTGCACACCCAAACGCAATCGAAATCTCACAGATCCGATAGATCTAAGCACGATTTGGATCTGAAAAAGTCAAGCACGCAAGAGAGGGGATGAGAATACAGATCTAGACACAAATACGCACACACAAGCAAAGATCTAAAACTCAAATCAAAAAAGAAAGAAGAAGAAACCCTATTTCTCGATCTAAACCCAAAATAAAGATCTTGCTACCCAAATAAGAACAGAACACCAAAAAAAGTGAGAAAGGACAGAGTGAGACAACCTGTAGACGAGGAAATGGCGGAGCCGTAGGTGGTGAACGGGGCCGGGTAGATTGGAGAAAAGATGGAGGGGGCGTGAGAGAAGAAGAAAGTAAAGAGACAAAGACGGAGGTGGAGGCGGAGGGTGGTGACGGCGGTGGCGAAGAGTGGTGAGAGTGGTGGCGGAGGGTGGTGACGATGGTGGCAGAGAGCGGTGGTGGAAGCGGGGGATGGAGGTGGTGGTTGTCTAGAGAGAGAAGGTCTCACTTCTCTCTAGATTTTTTCTCAGACCAGAGGAAGAGTGGATTTGATTTAAGGGTTAGGGTGGGATTTTGGGTATTTTAGTAAAATGTGTTTTCATTGTTAAATCATCATGTTGTTTAAGGGAATCATTAACAAGTTATCAGATATTGGCCTTCCTCGCAAAGGAAAAATTTAATAACCACAATTGAAAAATATTGGTACAAGGTCGTTAATTTTTTAACACCAGTTAAAAAACTCGGTTAAATTGTTAATAAACAAAAGTACGCAGGAGAGGTTGGGAGTTTTGACAGTACAAGTGAGAAGTTGCAATAATCTGATAGTACGCATGTTTGTTTTGCAAAAAACTCGTTGGATAATCTCCAGCGTACTATAGCTCCTGCAATTAAACTATACTCCCTCCGTTCCATTTTAAACTTCAAAATCCAAAAAAAGAAATTTTTTTATACCTTTTTATTTAGTGGGCCCTACTTGTCATACACACAACAACTATCCACTAATTATTTTCTACCCTACTTTCTCTCTCCTACCCACTTTTTATACTCACAACATTCTACTCCACTATCTATATTTTATAATGGGTTAATTGCAAATTAGGGCCTGAAATTAAGGGGGGTCTTCTAAAAGGGGACACATATTATTATTTTTTTTGGTCAAATCAGGGCTTCAAATATGATTTTTTTGCCAATTAAGGGCTTATTTTATGGTTTTTGTTAGAAAATTCAGTTAAGTACTATGTGCATGGCACGTGATCATCAAAATGTCTTGATTTGTAAGTGATATTAGCTATTAAAGGGTTTTGTGAAATTTCTTAAACTTAGAGGGCTAAAAAAAATTATTTGCAAAAAGAAACTTTTTTAATAGAAAACAATTAAATTATATATATATATATATATATGTAGGTGCTCAAATGAGAACCTAAATATCGTGAGAACCGTGAGAACCAATCATAACCATTAGATTATAAAAAAAATCAAGGGTCCATATGTTATACTATACAATTGATACACTTAGATACGTTACAAAAATTTCGATTACACTTGGATACAATAGGTTAATAAGTATTGTATCTAAGTGTTGCACTTGGATACACTATGTTAAAAACTAATGTATCCAATTGTTTTTCAAAAATTAACTAATGTATCTAAGTGTATCCAATGTATCTAACATCTGGACCCTTGATTTTTTTTCTAATCTAATGGTTATGATTGGTTCTCACGGTTCTCATATAAAATTGTTCTCACAGGAGCGCGACCCTATATATATATATATATATATATATATATATATATATATATATATATATATATATATATATATATATATATATATATAAATAATTAAATTATCAAAATTAAAAAACAAAAGTAAAAAAACACAAAAAATTGGGAATCAAAATTCTAAATGCAAAGGCCGAAAATTGAAAATCTAAACCCAGATTTTGATTTCATTAGCTTCTTGATTTCAAAACTCAAACCCAAAAGGCTACTACAACATACACCCTAGATCAAGAAACTCACGTCAAGTCCCTTTTCACAATCGTCATCGTCATCCCTCACCCTCACCACTTCGGCACAATGCAGCCTCGAAAACCGAACGGACTGCGACGCCGATATCTCTGTCTCGAAAAAGCTCCTCGTGAAATTGGTCTGGTATCAAGAATCCAGATTCCAAAATCTGAGTTATAAAACACTAATTTGGGAATCAAAACCCAGATTTTCGAAAACACCAGATTCTTAGGCTTGTTCAAAAAAGGCGGATGGTGTCGGCTGAGTGTGGGTAGGATCAGTGACGGTGGGGAGGTCTCCCGGAATAGACGAGAGAGAGAGAGAGAGAGAGAGAGACGTGAAATACACCTGATATCATTCTCAAATTTAATTGTGTGAGTGTTTGAGACCTTTGTTATTGACAAAAACTTATGTGAGAACACTATGACCCGTCTCATGGATGAGACAGGTCATTTTTGACCCATAACCCGGCCCATTGAACCAGCTCCATGATCCAGGGGGCGAACCTGCCACGTGGCAGCCTCTCATAGGCCAAATTTTTTATTTTTTTGCTTTTTTTTAAATTTTTATATTTTTTTTTTTGGTTTTTTTTGGTTTGTCAAAAGTAATAGTTACTATAACTTAATGTAATGACTGTATACATATAAAGTAACAGTTTGTATACATAAAAGTAATACATATATACAGAAAAGTAACAGTGTTTTTTTTCTATGTTTTCTTCGCTTGCCAAAAGTAATACTTATTACAACTAAAATGTAACGAACGAGTTACTTATATGTAATAATGTTTATACATAATTGTAACACATATGTATAGAAAAAAGTAATAATTCAACCATTTACATTTTTAGAGCTAAAAACACTTGATTAGTGTTACATGTAAAAGTATTACATTATCTATAGAAATATGTTATAATTTTTTTTATTAAAGTGTTACATTTACTTGTACAAACAATTACATTCATATATATGAGTTGTTACTTTTCAAATGTTACTTTCTTTCAAAAAATTAAATCAAAATACACAATATTTTACATTTTTGCAAAAGCATTATTACATTTCAGTATAAATGGTAATTACATTTAGATATTATTTGGGTTACATGTAATTATAGTTAGTATTACATTTGAAAAAATGGGTAAAACGAGCTTTTGTTTTTGTAAAACAAGTGTTACGTTTACTTATGAACAATGTTACTTTATATGTATACAGTCATTACATTAAGTTATGATAACTATTACCTTTGGTAAACGTCGGAAAAGCCGAAAAAATAATATAAAAACTCAAAAAAAAAACCATTTTTTTTTGGGTGGGGTGGGGGGTCTATGGGAGGCTGCCACGTGGCGGGTCATGCCACATGGGTCTTGGGGCGACCCGTCTCATACATGAGACGGATCCCCTTGTTCTCATGGGAGACCACCTCTTTGTTATTTTACCCCTTTAAATTTCACAATTTATATTTAAACCTTAATTATCAAATATAAATTACAAACGCATCATTTTTGATGATCACGTGACATGCACATGGTACTTAATTGACTTTTCTAACGAAAACCGTAAAAAAGCCCTTAACTGGCAAAAAAAAAAAACCACATTTGAAGCCCTGATTTGACCAAAATAATAATAATATGTGTCCCCTTTTAGAAGACCCCCCTTAATTTCAGGCCCTAATTTGCAATTAACCCTTTTATAATATAAATATTCTCATCTTAATTTTTATGCGTTGTTGTTTTTTTTTTTTTTTTGGTAAAGTTTAAAATAGGACGAAAGAAGTATTTAGAATATAATTATAGAAGTCAACCCTCTTCCCACTTGCAAGTAACAAGATTGTTACATGAAGAACGAGACCAAGCTAGGAACTTGACCACTACCAATGTACCGTTCTAAAAAACTTCAAGCATAATAGATGTTGCATATCAAGGTCAAAATTTACACTCCCTCCATTAAAAAATTAAGAGTTTCAGTTTTACAATTGACTATTCAGTATTTTAAATACTACTCTCTCTGTCCCTGAATGAGTGTCCATTTTCAAAAAATCTTTGTCCATAAATGAGTGTTTTTTTTTAACATAACTTTCTCCCTAAACGTTTTTATTCGAATTTTTTTTCACCAATTTCTTTATACGTGTAAAACTAAAGGTTTGAAAATGAATCGTTGTTACAAAATTGTTTAAAAAGTTTAGATTTTCAGTGTCCTTTAAAATGAAATTTGAACACTCATTTAGGGACAGAGGGAGTACTATTTATTATAATTGTACATTTGCTTGTACTTTTATAAATTAACATTAAATATCATTATTTTCCTTAAAGAAATGCGATATTTCATTTAAGAATAAACAAGAAAAAGAAAACGTAACACTTATTATTATGAGACAACATAAGTATTCATAAAATAATGAAAATATTTAGTCATTTAAGTATGTTTTAATGAAGTCACTCATGGCTCGGCCGTCTTCCTTATGCCTATTGACTAATTATTAAAAAAAAAATATATTAACTAAGTCAACAAAATAGAATAATGTTAGGGGCACAAAAGAGTCACAAAAACTTGCTCACAAAATCCTAGGTATAATGATGTTATTGGTGTTTTTAATTAGAGTGTGGCGGGTCCATTATCGATGCAACCAATAAAATATCGCCACCTCATTTTCTGAGCAAGATTTTGTGGCCTTATTTTGTGCCCCTAGCATCGCTCCAACAAAATAAAAGGCCACTTGTGTTAAATTTGTTACACGTTATGTGCAATTGGATCTATTTGTCTTTATTTTATTGTTTGACCCTGTAATGTCGTTTGAGATTAATTTTAATTGTATTACAATTTGGTTATTTCACTCGTCACTGACATTTTCCAGCCTTGCAACTTGTGGTGGCTTACTGAATGAATAGTATCACCAATTTCTGATACATACTTGTATATATAGACTAGTGCTGCTTTACCAGCTTCTTTCTTCAGAATCAAATTAGCTTTCACTTCTTCCTTTCTCCTCTCCAAACTTCTCTACTTCTCCATCTCAGTCTCAGTCTCAGTCTCGGCCTCTCTCTCGCTCCCCATTTCTCAATATAATTCAGTAGTTCAAGTGCGTAGAAAGACGCCTCTGAAAATCATGACAGTTGATCCCAAACAAGATTTCAACATTTCAGGACCGAATCACCTTGTTGGAACTTCTATTGATTGGTAAATTATCATCTTAATTCGGCTTCTTGTATGTTGCATGTTTATTGCGTTGTATTTGTGGGTCCAGGGAATAGTTGGGCCCACATGAATCAATAACATAGCTCTAGATGCTAGTATTGTTGGAACTGTGACGACTATCATCAGTATACATTAGTATGATATTCATGATATTGTCTGCTTTGGGCCCAACCCGCACGAATCAATAACATAGCTCTAGATGCTAGATAATTCTTTTTTTAATTGCCGATATGAGATTTGGAATGACACCCCAACAAGTACATTAATTCAAATTGTTATGAGTTACTAAGAGCAACTCCAACCCACTTCAATTCCATCTTCATTTCATCAAAAAACCAACTATTCACCTCTCCAACCCACTTCAATTCCTACTTCATTTTTGAAGTAGATGAATAGTGTTACTTCAAATTTGAAGTAACACTATTCATCTACTTCAAAAATGAAGTAGATGTTTCAAAGTTACAATTTGGTCCCTAAAAAAATTAAAAGTTGTATATTTTGTGAATGAGTTTATTGCCAGTTTAACCTGCGTACTATTAAAAGATTGACGATTTGCCCTCGTACTAAAAAAACTCACACTATGACCTGCGTACTATGGTTTTAATAAAAAGTGATCAAGGATAACGATGACCCGTTAGAAATCTAACGGGCTGTCAGCATATGTTAAGAATTTAACAGAAATGGGGTTCTTAACTCCAAATTAAAAAAAAAAAGATTCAAACCCAAATTTATAAACTTGAAATCCCAGTTTTATAATTCTTCATCCAAATTCGAAATGCAAATCCCAAATCAAACCCCCAAATCTGAAATAAAAAGCTTAAATCGAAATGGGTTCATCATTCAAAATGAAACCCTAAATCGAAATTTGTTCAACATTCAAAATCGAAATGGGTTCTTAACAAAAAATCGAAATTTGAGTCCTAATTTCTTCAATTTTGAGCCCCAAATCGAAACCTAGAATTCAAAAATCAATCCCTAAATAGAAAATTAAATTCGCAAATAGTGATAGTGCCGGTGGTGATAAGACAGTGGCGGAGGCGGAGATGATTCACCGTCGTAGGAATCGACAGCGGGAGCTAGGGTTTCGTCCTTCCTCATCTAGGAGAAGACGGACTCCAAGCAGAGAGAGGGATGAACAGAGAATTCTGAGGTGAGGTCCGCTAGTAAGGAAAGGGAGAGTGGCAATGGAGGTAGGAGAGTGAGTTCTCCAGGGAGGCGATTTGAATCGCCTGTTACGAATTCAAATGGAAGTCACGAATTTAGTTCCTTTTCTGGGAATGCTAATAGGCCTGGGAATGGGTCTGTTGAAAATAATATTTGGAAGAATCAATTGCAAATATGTTAAATTCTTAACATATGCTGACAGCCCGTTAGATTTTTAATGAGTCATCGTTATCCTTGGTCACTTTTTTATTAAAACCATAGTACGCAGGTCATAGTGTGAGTTCTTTTAGTACGAGGGCAAATCGTCAATCTTTTAATAGTACGCAGGTCAAAGTGGCAATAAACTCTTTTGTGAATTATGTAATTAAAAAATTATCATTGTATAATCCGAAATTATTTTTATTTTTAATTTTAATTTTAAATTATTTTTAGTCTATGTTGTAATTGCGTAGAACAAGAAAAAGACATAAATATTAATTAAACAACAACATCAAATTAAAAGTAGATGTATCGGTCTATGTCATTTTTAATGTTTCTTATGTTATTGTTTTTTTCTTCAGGTAATATATAAATAATAAATTTAATTATATTTAATTTTTAATTGCACATTTATTGTTTTGATTATAGTAAATAATAATTTTAAAAAAATTATTATAGTTTTTCGCTAATTAATTTGAAATTTTATCATTTAAAATAAAACAGAGGGTTCAATATATAAAACGACTAAAGTTTGTGTAGTGTTATGAAATTAAATGAGTAGTGGAATGATGATGTGGAAGAGAAAGATGCTTGGTATATTCTTTTTGAAGTTAAAATTGAAGATATGGGTTGGTGTTGGAAAAAAAAAGAAACAACATTTGAAGCAAAAAATGAAGAAATGAAGCAAAAAATGAAGAAATGGGTTGGAGATGCCCTAATCATGACACCCCAACAATTACATATTGCAGGAACAATGAGCATCAGTGTAGAATCATTATGGCAAGCTTGGTCAATGGCGTCTACACCCTAAAAACCGACGAAATGAAGAATCACCACAGCAGAAACGCCCTCGCTCCTCCTTGGTGGGAGCGTTTCCACTTCGAGAAAACCCGAGACCTCCACGATCCTAAAAGCAATAACAGCATCTTCGGAGCCATTTTCAAGTTCAAATTCCCAAACAAAATATCTCCAAACTACGTTATTACCTTTCGGGGCACAAGCCTAGAATCAGACAGCTATGTGCAGGACTTAAAATTGGACTTTGAACTTATCATCAATCTGCTACATGAAAGCTCGCGCATAAAAATAGCCATGGAAGCGGTCAAAGACACAATCAAGCAAAATCCCGGGGACACAATTTGGGTAGCCGGGCACTCTTTAGGTGCAGCTATCGCTTTAACCATCGGAAGAGATCTTGTTCTCGAAAATCATGTCCATCTCAAATCATTTCTATTCAATCCCCCTTGCCCTCATCTCCCTGCCGCCACGTCCTCAAAATGCCGCCATTTAAAAGGCCTAGCACGAGGCTGTAGAAGCGTAGTCATTGCAGCTGCGGTGTCTATAAAGGGTAGTTGTGAAGATGATGATGAAAATGAATTTAACCGATTATCGAGATGGGTTCCCAACATTTTTTTGAACCCGATGGACCGTATTTGCAAAGAGTATATCGGGTATTTTCAACATAGGGAGAAGATGGAGAAATATGGTCTGGGTGAAGTTGAGAGGGTGGCTACGCAACATTCTGTGACGAGTTTAATAACGGGTGCGAAGGCGTCGCATTTGCTTCCGGTGGCTTATCTTACCATTAACAAAGGTGAGCTTAAACAAGCTCATGCCCTTCAACAATGGTGGGTGTCACACCATAAATTTGTCTCGGACAGGTATGACAAGTTTTGGCAGGTAAAGAATTAATTGATTATATAGGAAAATTATGAAGAGCATGGATAATGCAGCAATGCCAAATAGTCTAGTTCGGGAATGTTTGACGTGAAAGTTACGGACGACTGACTTCAGTACCACTCAACCATACGCGATTAAAAAAAAAATCTCAGTTTCATTTACATAATGGGTCATTAGGGGATGTTATTTGTTATTTTCTGTTATTTTTGTATAGTTTAATCTTTGAGAGTATGTACTTTTTCTAATAGTAGTAAGTATTTTATTTTATTTTTTGAACAGATAATAGTAGTAACTATTTGCTTATTGTAAGTTGTAAATGTTTTAAGCATCCGAATCCATAATTATTTTTAGTAAACTAATGAATCTTTGCTTAGGAAAATGCAAGAGAGGGACTAATGTCACTATACTATTTGCTTATCCATTACATCATGAATATTTTATATGATTATTAAATGAATTGGATGAACAGGCTGAGAGTCGGGCCTGATTTGGTTAGTCGTGCAATCTTTCGGGGCAGCAATAGCCTTAACCGTTGGGAGAGATATAGTCCTCCATACGGGTTACCATCTCCCTGCTAATCTCTTCAATCCCCCTTGTGCTCATATATATTACTGTCGCTATTTTAGCCAAAAGCGACGTCATAAAAAGGCTTACCCAAGTCACCCGAAGTGTCTTCATCGCAGTTGTAGCGTCGGTAAAGGGTTATCGTAAAGGTGATTGAGACTTTTTATCTATTATCGAATTGAATTTGGTTCCTAATTTAGTTGTGGACCCGAATGATTGACATTGCGAAGAATATATGGGATATTTCCAGCATAGGGAAAGGTTGGAAAATGAAAATGTTGGGAAATGTTGAGAGGCGGTCAACACAACAATTACAATTTTAGTGACGGGTGCGAAGCCGTCGCATTTAATTCCAGTGGCTTACCTTACCAAAAAACAAGGACTAGTCTCAGAAAGCTCATGCACTTGAGCAATGGTGGGTATGGATATAACAGGATGCTTTTATAATGGGGGAATATCGTACTGATGATACGTTCTGGGAGCTAGAAGTAATGAAATGATGCAGCCTATGAGCGATTTTTATGTATCTATAATTTAAAAATTATGAGCTTTTTAGAATTGTTAAAGAAGGTTTTCATGATTAAGTTAGTTCATGATGCCTTTGGGTTAGGATAAGATTTACGATTCTTGAATTTATCTCGCTGAAATATAATCAGTCATGTATTGATTGATGTAAATCATCTAGTTCTGAAATAAAATATCAAGTTCTCTCCTTCCTAGCTCTATATACTCCCTTCGTCTCGGAAGGCTGTTCTCACTTTTTTTTGTTTGTTTGTTAACTTGAGTCAATTTTAAGAAACAATTTAGGTTAGTTTTAAGTATTCTAATGAAAATATACAACTTATTATTGATCGTATTTATAATGATACATTAATAACAAGTTCTGAAATACCTCCCTCGTTTTTATTCACATGTTAACGAGGGACTATACATGCAGAACTACTAGCAAGGCAATTACTAGTTTTATGGTGTAACTAAGGTTGTAACATAACTCTGTAATGTATGTTTATTTTGTATGTATAGTGCTTGTGTAACTAAAACAAAAAAAGTAAATATTGGGGCCGTCTCTGAATCAATTCAAAAAGTGATAGAATCGGTCATATCTTGATCGAATGCTACAAACACAAAACTGGGGTGTTTGGCGTATCAAGCATCAAGTGCTTGATGCTTAATATAATATAAGGGTAATTTGGATGTAGGATGCATTTGATCACTTTAGGCGCTAGATGTTGGATATTGGGTGAGGCTCTTACTTGTCCAGCAAGAATTTTGATTCTCAATGATTAAGATGATGCTGGACATATTTATGTTGAATAAAAAAACAAAATTATGCATTCTACCTTCAAATACTCTTACATTATATCAAGCATCAAGCACTTGATGCTTGATGCACCAAACACCCTCGGTCTCTGAATCAGTTCAAAATCCCTACAAAATTTACTTCAGAGTTAGATTTGAGTGGGAGGACTATTTTTAATAAAAGGTTGACTTTTTTACTTCTATGATTGTCAACTGCAGAAAGATAAGTTCAAAGCTTGACTTCTTTTTTTTTAAAAAAAAATTGGGTTTTTTATTTATTTAATGATAGATAAATTGCCCTTAGGCTACATCAAATGGCCATGACGGCTACAACTAGGCCTATAATAAATAGGCTAGAGACCTCCGCATGAGAAATTAATACCGGATACCGCTTGAGCTAGAGCTCTTTGGTGTTCAAAGCTTGACTTCGCTTGCTGGATAATCTCCAACTTACTATAGCTCCTGTGATTAAACTATACTGGAATAGAAATATAGAAGTCAACCCTCTTTCCACTAGTAACAAACTTGACCACTACCAAATGTACCATTCTGAAAAAAAACTTCAGGTATAGTACTCATGAAGGGTCATGACTTACACTCCATCCGTTCAAAAATAAGTGTCAGCGGATCTGCATTTGACTTTTCAGTATTCCTTTTTTTACTGTATATTATTTGATTGTACTTTTAATGCTTTGTACTTATATAAACTAACACTATAGCTAGCATCCTTATGTATTTTTTTAGCTGTGACACTTATTCGAGACAGAACGAGAAAAAAAATCTACCGCTATTATTATTTTTAATTATGATATTGGGGGGAAGTATTTAGAAAATGATGAAAACATTTAGTCATTTAAGTATGTTTTAATGAAGTCATTGATATCTCTGGCGTTTTCCTTGCCTATTGACTAATGATTTAAAATTATTTTATTTACCAAGTCTACAAATTAAAAGGCCAATTAATTGTGTTAATTTGTTACTAGACGATATTTACAATTGGATATATTTGTCTTTATTCTATTGTTTGACTTGTAATGTTGTTTAAAATAAATTTAGTGCTAATACAATTTGGTAATTTCAGTCGTCACTGACATTTTCCAGCCTTGCAACTTGTGGTGGCTTGGTGAATGAATAGTGCACCAATTACTGATACATACTTGTATATATAGTGCTTTTATACCAGCTTCTTTCTTCAATCAAATTAGCTTTCACTTCTTCCTTTATCCTCTTCAAACTTCTCTCAGTCTCAGTCTCAGTCTCAGTCTCAGTCTCGGTCTCAACCTCTCTTTCAAGTACCATAAAAAGACTCATTTGAAAATTATGGTAGCTGATCCCAAACAAGATTTCAATATTTCAGGACCAAAATACCTTGTTGGAACTTCTATTGATTGGTAAATTATCATCTTCGACTTCTTGTTTGTTACATGTTTGTTGCGATTTATTTCTATAAAAATTGACCATTTGATACTGCAAGAGCTCTCACGATGTATGCGTGGGGCCGGGAAAGACTCGGACCCTCATTAATTCATATTATTAGGGGTTGCTAACTAAGATATCATATTATTGCAGGACCAATGAACATCACTGCAAAATCATAATGGCAAGTTTGGTCAAGGGCGTTTACACCCTAAAAATCGACGAAATGAAGAATCACCACGGCAGAAAATCCCTCGCTCCTCCATGGTGGGAGCAATTCCACTTCGAGAAAACCAGAGACCTCCACGATTCAAAGAGCAATAACAGCATCTTCGGAGCCATTTTCAAGTTCAAATCTCCAAACAAAACATCTCCAAACTACGTTATCACTTTCCGAGGCACGAGCCTAGAATCAGACAGCTATGTTCAAGACTTAAAATTGGAATTTTAACTTATCATCAATTGGCTACATGAATGCTAGGGCATAAAAATAGCCATGGAAGCGGTCAAAGACACAATCAAGCAAAATCCCGGGGACACAATTTGGTTAGCCGGGCACTCTTTAGGTGTAGCTATCGCTTTAACCATCGTAAGAGATCTTGTTCATGAAAATCATGTCCATCTCAAATAATTTCTATTCAATCTCCCTTGCCCTCATCTCCCTGCCGCCACGACATCAAAATGCCGCCATTTAAAAGGCCTAGCACGAGGCTGCAGAAGCGTAGTCATTGCAGCTGCGGTGTCTATAAAGGGTGGTTGTGAAGCTGATGATGAAAATGAATTTAACCGATTATCGAGATGGGTTCCCAACAATTTTTTTGAACCCGATGGACCGTATTTTCAAAGAGTATTGATCGTGCTAAAAGTGTGATCAACGCACCGGATCCACGGTTGGATATCTGGTATGCTTTTGTTTAGCCTGAAAAGAAAGAACAAACATGAACTAAGCCGGGGCCTCACCGGCGAAGGCCTTCCGGCGTGAGAATAAGTCAGTCAATCTTTGGTATAAGAATGAAGCCGAAGAGAGAGAGAGAGAGAGAGAGAGTTAGGAGAGAGCCAAAATGAGGTTGAGGTGCCTATTTATACCACAAGTTTTGTGCCTCGTCACCTTGATTTCATTCCTTAAATCTAGGGATTTGAATCTATCCTTATGAGTGAGTCATCTTGTCCGTACTAGGGCAGCATTTCTAGAAGCTGGGGGTAGGAGCATTAGTGGGCCTTTGTGGCGGATTGGGCCAGGCCTCGGATCTCCATACTCATGGCGGATATTGTCCAAGTTCCTTAGTATAGCTCGTTTAGGCCGATTAGACGTACACCGAGGTCCAACATGCGAAGGGGGACGTGCTTGTGAGGACAAGTTAAGGGGCCTTCGGTCTTCATAATCATGATGGACACTGTCAAGGTCTAACAGTTCAGCTCGTTGGTGACGAGCCGACGTGAGTCAAGGAACGGCTTGGAGGGATCGTGGGAATAATTGGAAAATGACTTAGTGGATGCTCGGCTCCCAGATGACGTCACTTTCTCGGCTGCTAGTTGGTACCGAGCAGAAGGTGAAAGAGAACGATCAACCGGTCCCGCCCAGTTAGGTTTTGTCAGGTCGAGCTGCGTACCCGTACGTCCTAAGTCGGGTTATTCCTTTAAAGTATATCGGGTATTTTCAACATAGGGAGAAAATGGAGAAATATGGTTTGGGTGAAGTTGAGAGGGTGGCTACGCAACATTCTGTGACGAGTTTAATAACGGGTGCGAAGGCGTCGCATTTGCTACTGGTGGCTTATCTTACCCTTAACAAAGGTGAGCTTAAACAAGCTCATGCCTTTCAACAATGGTGGGTGTCACACCATGAATTTGACTGGAATCTAATTGATATGACAAGTTTTGGCAGGTAAAGAATTAAATATTTATATAGGAGAATTCAGGAGAGCATGGAGAATGCAGCAATGCCAAATAGACTAGGTCGGGAATGTTTGTGTTGGAAAAATTGTTTTTTGTGAATGAAATATGATTTATTTCGTGATGAATAATTTGTCGAATGACAAAATTATTTACGGGTTTGTGTTCTACTCCATAAGAACATAGAGATAATGTATTCATTTGAACAATTTGGTGTTGGGATGAATGAGATATAAAGGCTTGAAGTTGGTGGGTTGAAATGGGGAAAATGAGTTTATCCCACATGAAAAGGAAATGTGAAAATGAGCTAGTATACCCCACCTTCCCAAACACTTTTCGACTGGTTTACTTCTTGGACTAGATCTCCCATCCCACCACTCGATATCTGTTTGGCTTTCCTTATTTTTTGGGAAATTTGGATAAATCAAAATAATATCATCTTCAATAATGCCTACCCCTCAGTTGATGGCATCCTCCCCCTTGCCTTACAGAAACTTCAATCAATGAAATTATCCCTCATAAACAAAAAACCTCTTCTCACACACAATCGCACCATTCGACCAAATGTACCCTCACTCTCAAATCCTGGAAAATATCTGAGTCTTGATTCTGGGAATGGAAAGACTCTAAAGGATTATCTCAACAAATACTCAAATAACAATCTCAAAGTGCTAATCACTGATGGCTCGTGGAAACAAAATGCAAGATGAGCTGGTCTTGGTTGGGAACTATGGGATCCCATTAATGGCAGAATATCATCAGGAAGCATCTCATGTAAAGCTACCTCAAGTCTGCAAACGGAAAGTCTAGCTAACTGGAAAGGGTTACAATGGGAAACCCAAAACAATCATCTCAATATTCTCATCTTGACGGACTCAACTCAAGCTCAGGACTATATTCAAAGCGCTACCTGCACAGATTACATGCTAGACTCCATTTTCTCGGATATTAATTTTTTGTTGTCTGAATGTAATAGTATGCATGTTAGTAAGGTAGATAGATTAGTAGTTCAATTTGCGCATAACAATGTTGTATTTGCTAAAAAAATGTATCACCACTTTATAGGCCCTGAGCCTACCTTCTAAGTTTGTTAAAAAAAAAAAAAGGCTTTGGCATTTGAGTAGTGTTCAAGTTTGTATAGCATAAAGGTTCTCTCTCGCGCGCAGGGGCGTGCAAATCATGGACCCAAATTGGCTTGGGACCATCGAACTCATGTGTGCACGCGACATGCGGACACGAATGTAGCACCAATTTGACTTGTCCGGGCTACCTCACCTTTTGCAATTATGATTCTAGTGAAATTCTAAAATTTGTACCTGATAAATCATTAAGTGATTTATCAATAAATCATTAAGTGATTTATCAATAACAATTTCCAGAATTTCATTGTGATCATTAAATTGACACCAATATTTTGTCAAAGTTTATTTTTGTTGGCCATAAAAAATCAACATGAGACTATCTTTTTGGGATAGAAGGAAAAGGAGTATTATGGTTTTCATTGACATAATGGGTTATTAGGGTAGAGTTGATTTTGAGGGAAACGCGTTTCCCCCTAATGTTAAAAAAAGACCTGTTTTAAAACGCGTTTCCCCCTAATGTTAAAAAAAGACATGTTTTAAATATACGGACGACCTGTTTTAAAACGCGTTTCCCCCTAATGTTAAAAAAAGACGTGTTTTAAATATACGGACTTGGTGTTTTAAGGCCTAAACTCACTGTTTTAAAGCCTAAACTTGCTATTTTATTTTCTTGGTGTTTTAATGCCTAAACTTGCTATTTTAATGCCTAAACTTGCTATTTTATTTTCTAGGTGTTTTGAGGCCTAAACTCAATATTTTAAAGCCTAAACTCGCTATTTTAAGGGTGAAACCATATTAAAAAACAGGTCTTTTTTTAACATTAGGGGGAAACGCGTTTTAAAACAGGTCTTTTTTTAACATTAGTTTCCCCCAAAATTTTCTGATTAGGGTATGTTATTTGTTATTTTGTAAAATATTAGTATAGTTTACTTTTTGAGAGTGCGTAATTTTTTTAATATAGTAGTAACTATTTTTTTCGAACAGATAATGAAAATAGTAGCAATTACTTTTGAATAACTGTCCAACTTTCCTTTTGTGTTTTGGAGGAAACTAGTTCCTCCATAAGTTATAAAAAATCATGTTTTTAACCCTTGAAACACAAACCTAAAACCCTAAACCTTAAACTCTAAACCCCAAACTTTAAACCCTATAAAAACAGACTTTTTATAACTTATGGAGAAACTAGTTTCTCCACTATAAGTTATAAAAAGTCCTGTTTTTGTAGGATTTAGGGTTTAGAGTTTAGGATTTTAGGTTTGGGGTTTAAAGGTTAAAAACAAGACTTTTTATAACTTATGGAGGAACTAGTATCCCCAAAACACACTCTTTAATTTGTCACGGAGAGTAAGTGTCTATTTCTTAAAATGACAATTAATTTTTACTATTCCTGCCAATCGCATTCTTTCTCGTACTTTATTTTTATACTTACAACACCAATCAACTTACTATTTTCTATCATACCGTCTGTTTTATATCTCACTCTTCATACTCATAACGCTTACATCTTCTTAACAATATTTTAATATATGTGTAAATGAAAGGGTGAACACTTACTCTGATACGGAGGGGAGGGAGCATTTGCTACTTTATAACTTGTAAATGCTATAAGCATCCGAATCCATTATTATTTGTAGTAAACTAATGAATCATTGCTTAAAGAAAAAGCAAGCTCCCTAAACATTGCGTTTTTTATACTAATATCATTATCATTGAGATGTACTAAAATAATGGTACTAAATTGACATACACGAGTAATTTAATTTTTCTAATATTTATGGGATAAATAAAATAATAACATGGAACAGTGAACAAATAAACAAAGGAGTCGAGATCCCCTGTACTGTACCATTCTTGTGTGCCACTCCATGTACCACTTGTAATCCAACAGTTCACATATTTAGATAATATTAATATAATGCCAATCTCAATAATTGTGAGTTATTAGATTGTGGCACATAGAGTAGTACACAAAGTGGTAGACAGGATTTGGACTCTAACCAAAGAGGTGACTAAAGTTTGGCATTGGGCATTGGCCATTGGGCCTGTATATTACGGTCAACGGAAAAGACTTACTAACTAGGAAAGCCTACTTGTATTGGGCTCTAGTGCAGATTATAGTAATCTGTGTTCCAAAGATGAAAGGGTAGTGGAGACTGGACTATGGATGACCATAGGCTCCAAACTGTCCGTTCCGGTTTCAGAAAATATGGAACTCTAACTAAATTTTTTTTAAATGTTAAAAATATTAAAGAAATCTGACCCTCTTTTCTTTTATATACTCAACAATTTTAGAACTTAATAACAAGAAATTATATAAAATAAATGAAGTAAATAAACAAATAAAGTAAACTAAAATAGTTATTGATTATTTGATTGCTTAATAATCAAATTTATCTACAAAGTTATATCAATAATCATAGAAAAGATAAAACAAATGAGAGTATATAAAAGAAAAAAATTGATGGTACCATTTAAATTTTATTAATTATAGGGAAAAATTACAATGAAGGGGACAACCAAACCTTGCCTTTTTATTATTAAGGGAGGACATTAGTAGCCTTTACCTATTTTTATTACAATAATTATCTAAGTTTTAACCTATAAAAAATAAAATATAGTAAAAATTAAATAAATTACATTTTAGTTACCTTAATCGCTTCCTGATTTTAGTTTCATCAAAGTACTCATCTAGAACATCCTTCGACGCCTAGTCTTGCGTTCTTCTTTCCGCTTTACCCCAATCATTCAACAAGTTACAAGCTTCGAAACTATCTAATGATAAATTGTGACGATTATGCTCCATATTTCCACCGATGCTAAATGATTGCTCCGCTGAAAACGTTGATGCGGGACAAGCAAATACTTCTCTTTTTTTTTCTGGCAATTTTAGCAATGATAGGAGTTTATTTACTTTGCTCACCAATTTAAAATATCAAATTCATATTCTTCATAAAAAATGGTGGTTAAATATTTATCAAATGTCTCATTAGTACCGCTAATACGAGATTGTCCTTTTCTACAAAAGTTTCTAACAAATGATGGTTCATGTGCTAGTGATGAGCTAGTAGGAGGTTCAATCGAAGGCCCACTTGAAGTTGGAATAGCTCTAGCATATTTTGTATTCGTTAGAAAAACTTATGAGAGAGATAATGGAGTTTTTGTGAAAAAATAGTGAAGGGAAGGGTAGTATTTATATTTGAGGTAATATATTATGATAGCAAAAATATTTTTTATTCACTGAATTTGGCTTAAAATTCAGTTAAAATGACTATTTTCTCCCGTTAGTAACGGTTATTTCTGACGAAATCGTCAGAAGTCTAATAGTTTTGATAGTTTTTCTGACTGTTTGGACGGTTCCAGTTCGGTCCTTATAGTTTGGAACCGCCGGTTCAACGGTTTTTGGCCCCCTTCAACCTAATCCGGACCGGATTAATTATGGTTACAGTTCCAACGATTACGGTTATGACCACGATTCGTGCCACTTTCGGTTAAACTGTTCCGGGTCTGGGCTAGTTCGGCAATTTCGGTCCGCGTCCATTTCTGATTTGGTCATCCCCAGACGGGAGTCTGCGTGTTTTGTTGATCTACAGTTATATATTACGAAAAATAATATTTTTGGATAACTTTTAGCATATTATATTTTTGAATTTCGTTACCTCAAATTTTCACCTTTCATCTTTTCTTTTAAATTAATTTTTTAATGATTTTATTTTGAAGACTAATATATTATGTATTATTATTGGCCAAATTATATTTAACCCGCTAAAATATACTCCCATTCTCACTTTGCAGCTTTGGGCGAATTTTATCTTAAGGTGGTATTTTAATTAACCCCGCAATCTCACTTTGCAACCTAACACCTAAGGAAACTATAAATTTAATAGAAATTAGTCACGAACATGTCACGTGAGAGATATTTTGGTCATTATCTTATTAACTTTTAATTATTTTTTAATTTACCATTCTCTTTAGAGTTAATTTTTCATATTTATAGTGATATATAAGTATCAAAATAAAATATATATTTATTACCTAAACTATTTAACGTATTTAATAGACAAAACATAATTAATAAATCATAATTTCATTTATTAAAATTATTTAGTTTATCCTAACTAAACAAAAACAAAAAAAAAACCTCGGATGTCTTGATTCACCCACGCCCCAGTAACTCATAGGCATGGCCAAATACGAGTGGGACGCGACGGGTACGGTTATGGTTACAGGTACGTTTTTCAAAATTCATAACCGTAACCTGACCGTGTAATACACGGGTGTGGGTACGGGGGAGGGGGGGGCACAGTTATGGAAGGTATGGGTCGACGGGTCCATAAGTCTACCCCCCCCCTTATTTAACTGTTAAAAAATTTAACAGATTTTGTTAAAAATCTAATGCAATCTGTTAATAATCTAACATTTTTAACAAAATATGTTTAAAAAATTAACAAATTATGTTAGAAAACTAACAAAATATGTTACAATACTAACATATTATGTACGGTTAGAACGATTAGCGGTTACGGTTAAGGGTGCGGGTTCCTAAACCCTATAACCATAACCGAACCGCATTATTGACGGGTACAGTTAGAACGGTTAACGGGTTATCCACGGGTACGGTTCCAAAGGTTTAAATGTGGGTGCGGGTTGACGGGTTGTCACGGATACGATTCCCAGTTGGCCATGTCTAGTAACTCAGCCCAGCCTACCTTGCCTCAAATTGTAGTTTTAGATTTCGTATCTTCCCCTCTCTTCCCGCCCCCAAACCACACAACCCTTCCCCAACTTTCCTCCACTTATCCCCCCACCCTCAACCCCTCATTACCTTCCCTACGTTTATCTTATTTTCCTCTCCCAATGGCACCCCCTTCTCCACTCCCCTTTTCACCTCCTTCTTCCCCCTATTTTGGTGGAGGCGGTAGTTATTGACTGGTGGAGATGGCTGAAGAATGACCAACCATGAATTTACATTCATGCCCTTCTCTCTTAAAGGAAAATGACCAAAATAGCCTTCACATGTCATGCTTATGACCAATTTCCCTTAAATTTCTAACTCTGTTAAGTGCTAGGGTGCAAAGTGGGATTGTGAGTTCATTAAAGTACCACCTTGTGACAAAATTCGTGCGGGTATGCAAAGTAGAAAAGAGTGTATATTTTTGGAGGTTAAACATATTTTGGCCTATATTTTTTGTACCTAATGCTTTTAACAATTTTCACTCTCACATTTTCGCTCTGATGTATTAATTGTTCATAATAATTAGAATTAATTGGAAGTAAAGTTGATACAAATGCAATCCCAAATCGAATACTATATTCATCAATGATATTTAGTTCACGTGACACAGGCTCTTGCTATTCACACACATAAATATTCTAATAAACTCGTAGAAAAAGATATTTTACTAAAAATACTCCAATTTATACACATCCTCCCGGCCTCTTTTCCATTCCTCCGATTGTGAAAGTCCAGGTCCCCAACCCACCACACGCCTTCTTCTCCATAGCACCCACCAACACTCGTCCTCCTCGCTCTTTTTCATTCCTCTTTTGTGAACCTTCACGGCTTCTTCTCCAAGGCACCTTATCAGCCTCGTCAATTATTTCCTTCTAAATCTAGAAAAACACATAACAAAGAAGAATCGAGATTTAAGTGTAACGCTATGGTTGACTAGAAACCATGAGGGGTGCCTACCAAACACCCCTAAAGTTGTTCGGCCAATCATGGCCTGACATCGACCATCAATACCAAACACCCCTAACGTTGTATGAAACATTACAGATTCATACATTATGAATCTTTTAATTATGAGAAAATATTGCACTAAATTATTATTTTGACATTTTTACATATTAATTTTGGATACTTTAGATATAATAAGTATCCAAAAGTAACCTGCTCCATTTAAAAATTAAAAAAAAATTCTTTGCCACTGGTTATAATTAAATTTAGATGTTGGAAGAGAGGAGAGATGGCGTATTTTTAAGAAGTACACAATTTAAATATAATAGTCTCAATTGGTTTTTCGACACAAAAAATAACCTTTGATATTTCGAATGGGATGTAAATTTTTAGGGTTTTAGCCGTTAATTCATTTTACATGTCCCTCTCATTACTTAATTATCTGAACTACTTACCAACCAAATAATTAGTCAAATTTCTCTGTCCCTCATAACTTTGTAATAGCCACTTAGAAAAGGATGTAACGTAATTATATATTAAATTATCTGTCAAATTCAAATTATTATGTTGGATTCGTGCACTAAATTCAATAAAAATCCCACGCTATAGGGTACCCCACAATCACCATAAACTTCAAAAGGACACTTTTAGACCCACTAAATATTTTCTTTCAACAAATATTGGAGTGTTTTTACAAATATATTCAAGTGGTTACATTATCATTGTCATAACAAATTTCTCACTAGAGACTTAATTTAAGTTAATAATTAGCTCAATCCTTTTCGTGTTTACTCATACTTACTACCAGACGTCGTATATCACCTTTGTTATTCCAGTCGAAAGTAGTGTTGTAATCCCAATGAATCCTGTCTTGGTCAAATTTTGTAATCTAACTTTGTGAAATAAAATTGGGTATAATGGAATGAAATTGTAAGGGATTCAAGAAATATAAGACACGATAATTAACGAGGAAAACCCTTGAACAACTTGTTCGCCGGCATAAAACCTCAAAGATGGAGTTTTATTAGTAATGGTGATGAACAATGTGAAGATTAAGAACAAATAGTAAGTAGAACAATAAAAATGGCGTGTGTGTATTACAAATTGTGTGATCTATTTATACTAAGTAAGTCACAAACTGATGAGGATGACGAAGCCTTGATCTTCGGATAGTTAGTTGGATCATTCCCGTTTGATAAGAGTCATCTTTGACTTGGTCTTTGAGTCTCGATTTGGTCACATGTAGTTTATGAATCGTGTCCCACTATTTGCTTTGTGTTCCTGAAAAATAGGAGATGAAACATTATACAAATAAAACATGATTAATATATAAAGATACCTGTAAGTCGTATAATGGCAACTTGTAGGTTCAGGATGCAGGATGATTTAAGGCAAGCTGAACTCTCCAACACGTTGAAAAACAATTCAGTTTTTTATCCCCAAACAATTGCCCCCAATTTTTGAATTTAAAGAAGAAGATTTAAAGCCGAAAATTGTCTTTTTGGCAACTCATACGTGGACGGTTAGAGGCGATTTAATAGGAGTCTAGGGTCTACGCATTTGAGTGGGGCTAGGAGTCTGGAACCGTCTACATCTATTCCTTTAAGACGTCACATTCATCCGTCTTCTTCATTTACGCAGCAAAAAAGATTTACCCCAATTTTTTCCTGGTGAGTTTCTCTTGTTTTCTTCTTCTTGATTTCTAGGGTTCAAATGGTTAGGGGTAAGAAAACCACTGAAATTCCTGATGGCTTTAGATGTTTAGGGTTAATCACTCATCCTGATGAGGAGAGATGTCAGTTTACTTCCTCTGATATCGAAACCCTAAAGAAAGACTTCCCTGCTAATGCTGAATTCTTGGACCCAAATCCTCTGTTTTCCTCCGATTTCATTTCCGACGAATGGGTAGGCTTTTTCGAGTACCCTTTTGCCCTAGGTCTGAAATTCCCTTTTCCTCCTGTTGTTACTCGTTTTTTGAACTGTCTAGCTTGGCTTACACCCAATTGATGCCTGTTGGTTGGAGGCTGCTAATCGCTTTAGGAAGGTTAAGTGAAAAAACTGGATTAGAGGTTGGTCTGGGCTCATGGAAATTCTAGGTATGGATTTAGGGTTAAGAACAAGACAATAGTTTGGTAATAGAATCTGTTGATAAAGATAGGGGTTGGAAAGATAGGTTTTTCTACGTTAAGAAGAGTAGTTTGGAAGGAGGTGAAGGTCTGGTTTCCAAATGGAATAGTAAAGGTAGTTGTGCTATTGCTTCTTTTCTGAATTTCGCTGGTTTTCAAGAATTTATGACATGTTTTTTCATCTTGCAGTCACTAAGTTGGAGGAACTTTTTCCTAAAAAGGTGGACACATTGGCTATCGTGGAAAAGATTTGTGCTCTTCCCCCTGCTAGGCGTAGGTTTGTTAAGCCTGTATAAAGTTCAAGTGGTGAAGAGGAGAATCCAGGAAATAGCCAGGAGGCTTCAGGTTGTGCTCACAAGATGTCTTCAGGTATTTATCAATTTAGCTTGTATTTCAACTTTATAGCTCTGAGGTGTTAATTCTTCTTAATTTATGAAGTTACTCGTTCTCAATCTGGGTTTGGTGCTAAGGATTTGATGGCAATGGTATGTGGTAAAGTGAAAGTTGAGGGTGGTAAACCTCCAGTGCCCAAGATGGACATAGGTGATGACAAGTTGAACAAGAAGAGAAAAGCCAAAGAGATTGTGGATGTGGAAACTGTTGTGCCAGTTGAGAGAAAGTATGAGAAGAAGGTAACTTCTGAGTCTGTCCAATTTGAACTTGATTTCTGTTCAGTCTTTGACTGTGACTTGGGTTTGTTTGCAGGTTGTGAAGGCGGTTGGACTCTTGGTCGGTGAGGTTCAAGTATGGAAGGAGAAGGCAGAGGCTTCTTTCAAGAAGATGTAGGAAGCTGAGGAGAGGGCCAAGGCTGCTAAGAAGGAGTTAGATGAAAAGGACAAAGAGGTTAGAGACATGACTCTCAGGCTAGTGAAGGTGAATCAAGATCATGGTAAGTAAATGGAGTTTTTGCAAAGCCAATGCATGAATGATGCTTCCAAGTCTCTATACGAGATGAGAATCCAAATGATCAAAGAGCACCAAGCTAGAAAACACTCTGAGTGGAATCTGGATGAGGAGTATGAATCTTTAAAGAAGATCACTGGAGAAGCAGTTGATGGAGAAGAGGTTACTTCCAAGATGCCCATAGTTGACAAGGGGGAACAAGTTGGTGAAAATCAAGAGAAGAAAGTTGATGGGGCCACCTGAAAGGTAATTTTCTTATTCTGTTTGTCCTGCAGGGAGTGATGTTAAAAAACAATTTCTTTTTATGTTCTTAGTTTTATCAACGAGGGGGTGTCCCCGTAAACACTTAGGGAGCGTTTGGTTCGGCAGAAAAAAAAAATGAAGGAATGGAATGGTCAATGGAATGAGAATCCTGAAGGAATTGGAAAGGAAAATAATTGGTCAAACCTTGTGTTTGGTTGACACGGAATGGAATTGAATTTCCATTCAATTCCTAGGTAATTCATGTTTGGTTTCAAGACAAAAGTGTTGGAATGGAATAATAATAATAAATAATAATAATAATAATAAGAAGAAATAATAATAATAAATAATAATAAAATAATAATAATAATAATAATAATAATAATAAATAATAATAATAAATAATAATAATAAATAATAATAATAATATTAATAATAAGAAATAATAATAAATAATAATAATAATAAATAATAATATTAATAATAAGAAATAATAATAAATAATAATAATAAATAATAATAATAATAATAATAATAATAATAATAATAAGAAATAATAATAATAATATTAATAATAAGAAATAATAATAAATAATAATAAATAAATAATAATAATTATTATTATTATAGTAATAATAATAATAATAATAATGATTTTATTATTGATTATTATTATTACTATTATTATGATAAATTATTATTTATTATTATCACAATTATTATCACTATTATAATAATAATAAACAATAATAATACAAATAATAATAATAAAAAACTATTATTATTATTTATTATTATCACTATTATTATTATTATTATTATTATTATTATTATTGCTGTTACTATTACTATTATTATTATTATTTATTATTATTATTTTTTATTTTTATTATTTATCATTATTTTTTATTATTATTATTATTTATTATTAATATTATTTCATATTATTATTATTATTTATTTGTATTAATATTATTATTATTTATTATTATTATTAGTTATTATTATTTATTATTATTATTATTTATTATTTATTATTTATTATTTATTATTATTATTTATTATTATTTTTATTATTATTTATTATTATTATTTATTATTTATTATTATTATTATTTATTATTATTATTATTATTATTTATTATTATTATTATTATTATATATTATTATTATTATTATTATTATTTATTTATTTTTATTCAATTCCATCAATGAAATGATTTTGGTGGAATTGAACTTTCCATCCATTTTGTGAAGGAATGGAGAATTCCTTCATTTGAAGGAATTGACCATTGCAATGGAATGAAAATTTAAAAAAAAAATTGAACCAAACATGATAATGGAATTGGTCAACCGGAATTCACCATTCCATTCCCCCCTTTTACCACCAACCAAACGCCCCCTTAGATAATTTAGGATGTAATGGTTTTTTTTTTGGACAAGTTCTATGTTGCACAGTGGTCTACTCATGTCTTGTGATAGCATGGGTTAGACTTTTGGATGTTTTAAAATAGCTCAGTTTGTTTGAGCTTTTATTCTGGTATTTTGGTTGTAAGAATGTTTTGAATTTTCAAGTGCAACTTGGTGATGCCATATTTTGGTAATGTAGGTAAGGTAGAAATAAAGTAGAAAAGCAACTTGATGAAGTTGTTCCTTTAGACGTAGCAGTAGCATGAAAAATGTAACAAGTTGATATTACTAAATGTTATGGAAAGATGGTTCAATCTCAAAACTTTTGTTTTTGGTAACATGCTTATCCTACAACCAGTTGTAAATAGCTTGAGTTCACAAATTATCAAGTGCAAGATGGTAATCAATATGTAATAACTACATTGGCCAACTTACAACTTAAACAAATGTGAAAATCGTGCGCACGGGCGAAGGTGTATGAACCTTAATCTTAAGAAAGATGTATGATCTTTAAACCTTTGAAAGGTGAAAACCTTTAAAACCTGAGTATAAAATCTGAGGAGAAATGCATAAGTTTAAACATCAAAGTTCTTACTTGATTATTTGAACAGGTTGAACTTTCATCCATCATATTGTCAGCAAGTTGACTACTTCCATCCTGAACAACTCAGGTTGTTAGTCCCTGCAAGTCGTTTGACCATGTTGACCATGTTGACCTAAGTTGGAATTTTGAATTTCCTTTCAAAACAAACACACATTAGGGGTGGGTGTTAGCTTAGCTAACACCCTTCCGATGCTTAATTCAGTAAGTGTTTAATAGTGATAAATAAATTGAAATAACAAAATCAAAATAAAGCTTATTAAATCATACCTGATTTTTGGAATTGAAATGGGCAGACTACAACTTACATATAGTATGCTTTAAGATGAATTGCATTCCAACTTCTTGGTATTCTTGTGCCATCCAAGGTGGAGAGTCAGTATGCTCCCTTACCAGCTTCTGCGTCAACTAGGTAGGGACCCTCCCACTTGGATGCAAGTTTGCTTGCATTCAGTCCCTTGTGTTTTGAAACACTTTTTTGAGGACCATGTCTCCAACTTGAAACTTTCTTATCTGAACATTCTTGTTGTAAGACTTAGCAATCATTTGTTGGTAAGCAGCCATCCTGATCTTAGCTAAACCTTTTAATTCATCAATAGTGTCAAGATCTTCTGCAAGCACTATCTGGTTGTCTTCTGGAGTTATTAGACCATATCTTGCTGTTGGGATGGAGAATTCTACTGGTATCACCGCTTCAGTTCCAAACACCAAGGAGAAAGGGGTTTGCCCAGTTGTAGTCTTAGGAATGGTCCTGTCTGCCCATAATACTAAAGGCAATTCTTCAACTCATATTCCTTTTTTCTGATCAAGACGCTTCTTTAGGTTGTTTACGATCAACTTGTTGCTTGATTCCGCTTGACCATTAGCTTGAGGATGTACTGGCGTAGACGTGATCAACTTGATTCCCCATAAGGTTCGGCCAATTCTTTCTGAATCAAGCTAAACAAGCTAAAAAGGGCTGCCAACTTTCCTAGTCAGGCACGGAACGATAGAGATCCGCCCCTAAAGTCACTCTCTTTAGGACCAGCCACATCCTTCCTAGACTGCCGGAGATCATCATATCAAATACCTGATCCATGCCCCATTAGTCTTTGCAATTCTCATAAGAGATGTGAGACAGAATTCAAATCCTTTGGCAAAGGCCCTAACTAGAGCTCTGACTCACTCCTTGTCTCATTGATCCGAGCAAGAGTCCCCGATCTACGACCACCTGTAGGTCGATCCTGAATGAATGCCCGGCGGAAAGCTTGGTATGATGGGTCTGAAGCGAAGGCAGATGTCAAGTGCTTCCTTATGTTATAAGAATGATCACTACTCTATGTATCGGCGGTGGGACAGTGGCAGACCGTTCAGCACCCTAAGTTCCCCAATAGAGTGACAGTTCCTTCCAAGAGTCAGAAAAGAAGATGGCGGAAGAGAAGGTCCATAGAGAAGAAAGCCTCTCGAGATTATGAGCAGAACTCTCCTAAAACCAGAAAGCCAGTCAGCGTCCCGAGGGTCATCAACCCCCTGGACAAAGGGAAAGCTAAAGTGGTGGAGAGCGAAGGTGACTTCTCCGATCCAGAGAGTGAGGATCGTTATCCAGAAAGGCCTTCATCGTTACCAGATAGCCCAAGTTAAGAGGAAGGTAGTGAAAAAAGAAGACCTTTGTCAGTCAAATTAGGATCCGTTGAGCCTATCACGTTGGACTGTAACATGGTCCTAACTTGAGCCCTTTCTTTTGGGGCGAAGGAGGAACGGAGTATTGAATGGAGATGCGCTGGATGAGGATCAGTCCCAAGCTGAGATTGTGTGTGCGGAGACCAGTGTGACTGCTTCAGAACCAAGTCGTATGGTCTGGATGAAGGGTGGACCCACGGCGACCGGGGGACACAGCCCTTACTCAGAGGCCACCCAAGGGTCCAGCTCCCAAGGTGATCTTTGAGAATCCCCCGCCCATATTTGAAGCCTTTGTACATCAGACTACTTCTTTTTTATGGAGTCCTTGTGCCCAGAGTCTTGGTAGACAATGGGGCGGCCGTGAATATCCTTCCCCCAGCAACTATGAGAAAACTAGAGAATAGAGCCACGAGGACTTAATCCCCACAGAGATGACTATCAGCAACTTCACAGGGAGTTTGACTCACACCAGTGGTGTCTTACCCTTGGACCTCACAGTGAGAAAAAGAACTGCACTGGCAGCTTTCTTTGTGGTTGACTCAAATGCAAATTACAACGCTCTGATAGGGAGGGATTGGATCCACACAGGGTGGGCCATACCTTCTTCTTTACACCACTTTTTTTTTCTTCTGGAATGAGAACGGAGTAGAGATCGTTTGGGCAGATAACCAGCCTTTTCTGGCTAAGGTTCATGCCCCTGAAACGAGACTGTATGATGAGGAGATCGGACCAGTTCGGTTTTACTGAAAGGACAAGTATGGCAAGCCTAATGGAGTCACCATTAAGAAGAACGAATTTTTTTAGTTAAGAAAACTCGCTAGAAAAACATTAGATAAAATAACCTCAACCTTATCAACTGATAGTGAAAGAACAAAATCGGGGTACAGCCCAATTCCTATTACAGGAAGAAAGATAGAGATTGAGACAAATAACTCGCGCGGTCCAAAATCCAAGACATAAGACTTAGGGGCATTCAATAACTTATATCCATAAAAGATCTGGCGTGACATAGATAATGAATAAATAGGGGTTAATATTATTCCAATTGCGATTACAAAAGTAATTAGTATTTTGGGCATTACAAGATATTTTTCGCTAGTAATTATTCCCCACAATACTATCTTATTGGGTATAGCCTAATCACCAATGGGTAATGGTTCATCTATGGAATAAATACACGATATTATCTTTTATTCGAAAGGCTTCTTCAGCTTTACCCAATTATATGCTTGACTATAATTCCCGGGAGTCAGTGCTATAGCCTGTTCCAATACTCAGCTTGATCGAACCAAGCCGACTTTCTACTACTAAATAGCACTTCTGCTATTCAATCATAGAATCGATTCCTGAAAAAGCCCACTATTATTAGTAAAGCGCTATCTATATTCTTGCTCGTTAGCGCTTGACCTTGATTACAGCTAGCGCGTCCCTTTTCTTTCTCCCCCATTTCTATTTTTTTTTATTGAAAGAGAATAAGCGCACTCCATTGAGTACTGGTTTGTCTGGAAATATGCGTACCCAGACCTTTCCACCGCGGCGCGTATTTCGTGTCATTGCCCGTCGACCTGCTTCTATTTGTCTAGATGTGATCCAAGCAGGTTCAAGTGCCTGAAGAGCATATTTCCCGAGACAAATAGATTGACCTCGCAAGAGAGACCCAAGTCCTAGTAGCCCCGCTAAATGGTGATTCAATATAGATTCTACATCTTGAAACCACGTCAATTTTGGAGCAGCTTTATGATAATGAACCGGACTAAGGGCTGAAACAGAGGATTTGCAATGGCAAAGATCCTCACCTTCCCACTACCCTGATGCTTGACTCCGAACTTCCCTAAAAAAGAGATTTACAGAGAGGCGAGTTGTCATGGTATCCCACCATATCGACTGGGCGGGAATCCCCAATTAGTTTATCAACTACCCCCACAGATCTCTACTCGACTGAGAAAGATTCTTTTTTTGAGTCCATTTTACTAAGTTATTTAGTAATTCCTTTTGGTTATCACCTTGTTCTAGCCGATCTCAGTATCGGTGTTTTTTTATGGATTGCTATTTCAAGTATTTCCCCCGCCGGTCTTCTTATGTCAGGATATGGCTCAAATAATAAATATTCCTTTTTAGGTGGTCTACGAGCTGCTGCTCAAGCAATTAGTTATGAAATACCATTAACCCTATGTGTGTTATCAATAACAGGGAAATTTCTTTTAGATTCAAGCAAGAAGAAGAAAGGACTAATTGAAATGAAGACTTTTCATCATCTTAGCGCGGACCCTTCTGTTCTGCAACCAGTTCTGATCCTAAAATCACAAGTAAATTGGAAGGAATCCGCCGGAGTAATTTAAATGGAGTTACCCGGAGAATGAACTCCGGGAAAGTAGAGTCAAAATGAAAAAAATAGGATAAAATAAAGTAATCAAAAGAAGTATGAATCAACACATTGAATAATAAATTTGAAGTTTGCCTTCTTACCCGATTTTTGATTTGTTTTTGTCTTACGAGACAAGAATCAAATCCGAATTAGCAGATTTTTCGAGCCTTGATCAAACTCTGGCTCACCTTGAAAGGCATTATTATTGGCTCAGGATAGAAGTAGATGTCCAACGGTGATGGGTTGTGTGTGCTCTATGCAGCACGTCGAAGCCGTCCAACAGGAAGTTGGGGCTTTCTCAGCCCAAGACCTTCCTGGCCATGAGAAAAATAACCATGGATTTCATAGGACGATTTCCCGGGGGGAATCCCTTTTTTTTGTCGTAGTCGACCTTTCGGATTCAGTAAGATGGCAATTTTGTACCAGGTCGATGCGCTGGCCGAATTCTGCTCTTAAGTGTTCGTAATAGATATTTTATCAGGTATATAATTTTTTGTCAAGATGAAGATTTGTAGGCTGCCTATTCGATGACCCAAGATAACTAACTATTTCCAACTTGACAATTTCAAACCGACTTTTCAAATACTTAAATATTATTTAATGGATGAAAATGGGAAAATTGTGAATCCCGATCCTTACAGTAACATCATTTTGAATCCATTCTTATCCAGCTACATTTAAGAAAGCCTCTTTTGAGATTAGATGCCTATTTCGGAGTCAAGGGAGGTGGAAAGGACTATTAGAAAGGGCTTCTTCAAGCAGTTCGCAAGGGATCTTCTTCGGACGACTGGTTAGAATTTCCGGGCCGGCTGGGAGGTGAAGGCCATAATAGAAGATTGCCCTCCTGGTAAGGAAGAGGGGAAAAGGGTGCTGTCATCTATCTCGACCAGTTTCCCGAGGCGTTGGAAATCTAGTTTTTTTATTTCTCAGAGAATCACTGGTGCTATTTAGCCTTTCGTTTCGCCGACAAAGAAGTAATCCTTGATGATTTCCCATTCCTTCCCTGCCGAGCCGCCTCTCTTCGCCATTCGATGCCTCTGCCTTCCCTTTCTATAACATAGCCAATCGCCCTCCTTTCCAATAACTAAGAAAAAAAAAGAAAGACCAATCAAAGCCCTATCGCATCAGTACGTCCGGCCCCAGGGGACTTGACTGTGGGGAATGGGTCTCCCGCACTGCTCAAGTAAGTATGCGACTCCGTATGAGGACCTCCTTCCCTTCTGCCCACTGCTAAGGGATCAGAGAGAATCCGGAAATCATGCTGCTGAGTCAGCCGAAGCCAAGTGATTCCACGACTCCTTAGACGCTCTATGAAGGATGCCCTGTGTGACCGTTGCAAAATCACTCAAATTCCACAAAAGCCTCACACGAGAAAAAGAATTCATAGACGAAGAAGAAAAAAAAAGGAGAAAAAGAAGTAGATGAAGAAGAAGTAGATGAAGAAGAAGAAATAGAAAAAGTAGAAAAAAAAAAAGGAAAAAGACGGAGAAGAAGAGGAGGAAGAGGTGAACAGAACAAGGAGAGTTCCTTCTTACTTAGGATCTTCAGAGTAGACATAGTCTGTGAGCAGTCAACTGCTTTAGAGAAAGTAAGACCATGGTCCTTCTTCCTCAGAAGTTCATAGCTCACGTCAGTAGCCTATTTCTATGCGGGTCTTGCCAAAAAAGGTTTGGGTTATTTCGGGAAATATATTCAACCAACTCCAATCCTTTTACCTATTAACATCTTAGAAGATTTCACAAAGCCCACAAAATAAAAAGCCGGGGTCAATTTTTGGATGAAAGTAAAGACCTTGATAGAGAGAAAAATGAATTCATTAAACTCAAGTTCTTTCTTTGGCCTAATTTTCGATTAGAAGATTTAGCTTGTATGAATCGCTATTGGTTTGATACCAGTAATGGCAAATAGGTATTCTACTAAGAAATAGAATCGACACGCCTTAATTTCTCTCTTTTTGTGCTCCTTAATGCCCAAACAATTGAATCACTTGACATGTTTCTAGCGATTCACATGGCATCATCAAATGATACAAGTCTTGGATAAGAATCTACAACGCACTAGAACGCCCTTGTTGATGATCCTTTACTTTTTCAGCATCTAGGGTTCCTCGAACAATGTGATATCTCACACCGGGTAAATCCTTAACCCTCCCCCCTCTTACTAAGTCGGTGCTTTTCCATTTGATTTGCAATCCCCTTTTTCTAGTTATGCAGTTGATGATCGGATATGAAAGAACTAATCTACCTTCTATAAATAGAAAGTTGCTGCTTTCCTCTTATGAGGATTCACAGCTTGAGAGCTTTTTACTTCATAAAAAATATGCAACCGCTCGCTTAACCACTCAGCCATCTCTCCGAAAGACAATTTTATTGTATTCCTCCACATAGAACATGGCCATATATGGCTACCGCCATTATCTCTAGAAAGATCTCCGGTGTGAATCTCCCAACCACGAATACTGAATGAACTGGCGATTTACTGCTGCTGCTTGTGCTTCTTCCGAGTGAGATGTCCATCCCCTCTCTTCTTTGGCTCCGTCCAACCTTGATCTGCTACCTCTCCACTTTCAATATATGGATCAATCGATCTCCGCGTCCTTCCAGTTTGCTAAGTAGACTCACTCTACCCCAAGGCTGGAACTATTCCTGCCAAAAAAGGGCTTCTCATCCTAGGAGTTAGCAGGTATGAAAGAGTCCCGTCTCTGTCTCTCCGACTTTCTACTGATTATCCCTAAATCTACTGCAGGTTCAAGGTGGGATTTGCGGAACACCAATTGGCAGAAAAAGACAAAATATAGCGCACTTTAATGTGGAAACGTAAACCCTCTCACTGCCAGCTTGACGGCTGGACTGCATTACCTTCGTCACCTTCCCTTTGTCCCTTAACTGCTGACAGCAATTAGCAAGTAATCCCAGATTTGGGTTTGTCTCGTGCAAAACATCCTTTCTTGATAATAAGACTGGATATTATTAGAAATGCCCAAAAAATATCATATTCATAAAGCATAAGCATGGACGGACTCCTATAACATGGAAAATATACCGGATTCGATGATTCGACTTGAAACTCAAAGCAAGAGCTAAGCTAATAAGAAAGAGCAACCAATGGAGACTTTCCCACCTATTTTAAAAATTTATGGAGAAAGTCGAAAGGAGAACTAGATGCTGAACACATGCATCGAACAAGCATCTCATCCGTCTCGGAATAGAACTTATCCCCTCGATGAGAGATTCATCCTTCTTTGGGTGACCCTCCAGCCCTGCAGCTACGATTATCTAACAGTTCAGGTACAGTTGATATAGTTGAAGCACAGTCAAAACATGGTTTTTGGGGATGGAATTTGTGGCGTCAACCTATAGGCTTTCTCGTTTTTCTTCGACTTCCAGGACCAAAGCCCGCCGCCTTACCAATCGGCTAGGCCCCATTTTTGTTTTCTTCAATAGTTCAATAGAAAGAATGGACAGATATCCTTACTTCTACAAGTAAAAGGAGTTCGAATAGATATTGATTGTGCGCGAAAGGTTATGACTCGATTGACAAGTCCAACCCCAATATCTTGATTTCGAGTGGCAATGCATCGCAAACCTATATATATATCATCGGCTCACCTTGAAAAGAGTCTCTGGCCGGGCACTACACAAATATGCTCCAGGCATATATATCATATATGTGTGGACATATTGTGTATCAAGAACGAAAACTGCGGATATGGTCGAATGGTAAAATTTCTCTTTGCCAAGGAGAAGGCGCGGGTTCGATTCCCGCTATTCGCCGAAGCCCAAGATGAGGTGCGCACAGCGCAAAGATTTGTCATTCCCTCTATTGCGATACTTCTGAAGACTCAACTCGATTCGCGGGGCCACTTGGGTAAGGAAGGACTGAACGTATTCCATAAATGGGCGACCAGCTGAATCGACTTCGGCGAATTCTGAGATTAGCAGCTCGAACAAGATTGGGAAAGTGCATCCATTGTAAGCCCTAGTTTGAAGGCGTAGAAATCTAGCTTCTAAAGACGTTGTGGAAGGATCGTCTCTCCTTTAGAATCCTGAGTAGATAAAGTGCCCCATTCTTATTGGGTATAGCCTAATCACCAATGGGTAATGGTTCATCTATGGGCAACTAACTACCACGTTATATCTTTTCTTTTGCTGGAAGCATGGTGCTAGATACGGCGCACCAAAATCAACAAAATCATAAGAGAAAAATAAGGTTTTATTGGATTTATTCCAGAAAGGTAGTCAAGTAACTAAAATCGTATATCAAAACGACTTCTGGCATCACCGGAAGGATCGAAACCACATTCGTAGGCCGACAATTTTTCTGGGTAGGTCGAACTATTGGAAGCAAATGGAAAAGAGAAGCATTGACTAGTTTTCGAAAGAGTCTTTTTTAGCGGAGCCCAAGACAATAGAAAATACTAATAGAAAAGAACTGTCTTTTCTGTATACTTTCCCCGGGTTGTT